>LNAC01000048.1:847375-879235 GCA_002007465.1 Ailurus styani | reverse complement strand
GCGAGCGGGAGCGCCAGCCGGCTGCGGCCGCCCACGCCGCTCACCATGGGCTCCGGGAGCCGGGCGCTGTCCGTGGTGCCGGCCGTGCTGCCGGCCGTGCTGCTGGCCCTCACGCTGCCGGGGCTGCCCGCCTGGGCGCAGAACGACACGGAGCCCATCGTGCTGGAGGGCAAGTGTCTGGTGGTGTGCGACTCGAACCCGGCCACGGACTCCAAGGGCTCCTCTTCCTCCCCGCTGGGGATCTCGGTCCGGGCGGCCAACTCCAAGGTCGCCTTCTCGGCGGTGCGGAGCACCAACCACGAGCCGTCCGAGATGAGCAACAAGACGCGCATCATTTACTTCGATCAGGTCAGACCCTAAGGGATGCGGGGCACGCGGCGTGTGTGTGTGGATGGTGGCGGTGGGGTGGGGGGTCGACCTCCCGGCAGCCCGGACCCAGGCTGCCGGCTCAGGCTCAGTTGGTCTGACTGGGATGTGGAGGATCATGTCGGCACTCGCCTTCCCGAAGATGTCTGGGTCGGAAACTTCTGTCTCCCGCCCCACCGCCCGTGCCCGCATTCCCTCCTGGTCTCCAGAGAGAGAGGAGGGGGAGAGACTGGGCGCGCAGAGCCCAGCCACAGGAGCTCCGGACGAGTTTCACAGCAACAGGTCCGTAGGAGCTGGCGGGAGTCTGGTCCCTGGACCTCGAAATCTCTTGGCCAGAGCCCGGCCCCCCCGCTCAGTCTCCCCTGCAGGTGCCGCCCAGGCGGTTCCCGCGAGGTCTCCTCGCGGACTCCGCATGAGCGATTTGTTTCCCCCACTGGAGAAGCTTCTCCCCAAAGAGAGCTTCGGGGGTCCACATTCGCTGCAGAGCTCTCGCAGGTGGCCACGGGCCGTGGGCAGCGATGGCGTGGGTCAGGTCGCGCCCACAGTCTGCTGCCAGGATCCCCGCACGCGTCGCAGGCGCCGCTGCAGCGGAAAGCCTCTCTGTGGTACTTGGAGAAAAGTTGTGGAGGGAAAGGGAGGGCAGCTGCCGGGAGCTCCCGTTGGGAAGCGCAGGGGAGCCGGTGCTCCCTGCCCCTGCTCTGGTCCTTTCAGAGGATTGCAAATTACCCGGGAAAGACAGGCTTTGGGGTTGAGGGTAAGGGGTGGGAAGGAACTGATGAAATCTGTGGCTTTGAGCGACCTGGAGCTCTGGGGTTTGGCTGATGAGAAACCCCGGGGCAATCAGCTTAGCCTTAGCAAGGAGTCTTAAAACTGGAAACTGACTCCGGGGCAGTCATTTCAACCCTAAGAGTACCCAGAGCCTTTTAAATTCCAAAGTCACTTGTGTAGTTCACAGTTGTATGCAAAGCCACCTGTGTAGGAACACAGGTTAAGTGGTACTGCAGTGTGTGCCAGGGAAGGGAAGAGGTGACATTTCCACTCCTTACTTAATTGTTCCTAAGTAATGCACTCTCCAGCTGGCCAGGCAGAGAATGTTTCTCTGGGGCTTACTATCAGATACATATAATTTTTAAGGAATGAAGCAGCCCCTTTGGGGTTTTGGTGCAGTATTTTCCATCCTAATGGAAATAAAGTCGAGCACCACCCCTGGCTTATATTTCAATGCATTAATTAAATGTTGGACCGTCGTGGACATTGCACTGTACAATGCCTTCTTTCCCATGACCTTTCCGCCAGTTAGAAGAGGAAAGGATTTGTTCTTCTGTTTGGGAAGCCACGCATCTCAGAGACCATAAGACACATTTAGTTATAAATCTCTATGTGCTTGGATGCTCTAATTACAATATAGAGTCAACATCCAGCCTTGCGTGTAGTCAACACTAATCAGACATTTCCATTATTGCTAATGAATTATGCTAGTCGTGTCTGAGTCAGGAAGTCCCCGCTAAGTACCTCAAATTATTTTAAATGTGCCTGAAAAAAAATCTTCGTAACATCTCTGCTGGGGATTATTGCATAGCTGGTGATTGGTTGTTGAAAGATCATTGATCATCAGGTCAGAGAAAGAAATCTGAGGATTGTTTGGAAGAAGGTGAAATCTCAGAATAAAATAATACAAATACATGTATTTAAGTCGAGGGTTAAACCTGGTGCATCAGCTCGACCTGTTATTATATTCTGGTGTCTTGCTCAGGGGTGATGGTATGTTTTTAGAGAATTATGCAAAAGGCCTAATATTGGCATGAATGTAGAGTTTACAAGAGATAGTGGCAGATTGCCACTGATACAGTGGAAATGTATCCTGATAGGGACATTTAGTTTTTTTGAATGCCAGTTACAGATTTATTTCTTGGAGAGAAATCGAATAAACCCTAGTTACTTTACAAACTTCCCATCCCCAAGCATTCTCACTCTCCTTCTCATAGCAAGAACTGACTTAGGTGACATTTGCAAATTTGGTTTAAGAGGTCACTTATTGAAATTCAGAGTTAATTTCATAAGCAGTAGAAACAGGCTACACATCTTGGAATACAAAATGCATTGCTGCTTTCTTAGGAAATAGTGCTTTATTTTACTTTTCATTTTTGACCCTTGAGTTTAAATAAAGAGCAGGTAATTGATAAGAGAATAATGGATAACACTGGCAGGAACGCAAGAAGGCCACTGATTTCACAGTCTGTCCTTATTCATGCTCTACTTTTTGGCAGCCTGCAAAGGCTGAGTCATTGCCAAAATATTATAATTAAGGCCTAGATGGCACAGGACTGAAAAAATGGCCATGGATCTTAGGAGAGGTTTGGCAGAGGCTCAGGGGAGGACCAGGCATTCACATCAGTCTGTGCACTATTCAGTGTCACGGATTATGTCACAGGGTGGAGGGGGTGCCCAGGCCTCTGTGTGATGTGTCCAGGAATGACTGCAGAGACCCCGTGGATGCTGATTGGCTGTCTTGGAAACGTCATCTCTGGACATTGCAAAGGCTTATAGAGGTTGGGAATAAAAAAACAGGGCAGATGCCTTTTATCTGACTCTCAAGGTAAAGCTAATATTTATAAGCCCTCCGTGTTACCTAGATGTTTCCAGAGCCATCGGGCCTTGTGGAAATTAAGGCATGAATACAAAGCAGTTACTTTATTTTTTTTTCCTATACCATTTAAAAGACAGAAAAACCTTCCATTACACAAATCTATTTTCCAAGTCACTAAAGAGGAAAAGAGTAGAACTCAATGTGTTATTCTCTATGGTTTCTTAAGCTACTTATGAAAGAAATAAAGTTAGAAAGAGAGAGATAGAAAGAGAATAGAGATAGAAAGAGACGGAGTGAAAGAGAGGTAGAGAAAGAGAGAGTGGGAGGGAGGGAGGGGAAGAAGCAAGGAAGGAAGGAAACTTACAGAAGAGACTACTGTAATAATTTACTGTTACTTATTATTTTTATTTGTAGATCCTAGTAAACGTGGGTAATTTTTTCACCCTGGAGTCTGTCTTTGTAGCACCAAGAAAAGGAATTTACAGTTTCAGCTTTCATGTAATTAAAGTCTACCAGAGTCAAACAATCCAGGTATGTCTTTTGATCTGTTCCTTCTCTACCCCCAAATGGCAGTGTTTATCGGCAGTGGGTTATGGATTTAAGTGTTTATCCAAAGATGTGTTTTCATTATAAAAATAAACAACCGGGCGCCTGGGTGGCTCAGTGGGTTAAAGCCTCTGCTTTCGGCTCAGGTCATGATCTCAGGGTCCTGGGATCAAGGCCCGCATCGGGCTCCCTGCTCAGCGGGGAGCCTGCTTCCCCCTCTCTCTCTGCCTGCCTCTCTGCCTCCTTGTGATCTCTCTCCCTCTGTGAAATAAATAAATAAAATAAAAAAAAATAAAAATAAAAATAAACAACCATCTTTACAGTTTATTTTTAAAACGCTTCATTTCCAATTTTCTTCTTTATTATATCCATTAAAGCTATGACAAGAAACTTATAGAAAAGTAAACAGTTGAATGTATTACCTTAATAACAACCAACCATTTAAAAAACAGGGCTTAGTAAAAACTCAGTGGCACAGATCTCTTTATAAATCTTGATTTCATTTAATACCTGTGCAAAAATTACTTGAGCTTGTAAGGAAGAAACTTGTAAGACTAGCAGAATTTTACAAGTACGTATTAAATAAAACAAATTTGCTATCACTGATAAAAATTATGAGCTACAATAAACCATCAGAAACAAATTTATTTGTTATTTCTTTGTTATTCTTCAAATAACTACTCAGTATACTTTTTACAAAAGCATGTTCCCCTACATATGCTTTAAATAGTTTATCCTCAGTTACTCTGACCCTAGTAAATTCTTAGAAATTTCAGTTCCACAGTTAGCAACTTATTGTGTGTTGTCCTTTCTCAGGTAATAGGCTTGACTTACACTCAAAGTCTAGTTCCTATACTATTCAAATATGCTAACACCCAATGATACCAATGCACATATGTGGAATTCTAGCATTGTTTTAATCTTATGCTCAGTGTGTGTGTTGTATACTGTAGCCATATGGAAGGCAGATTACATACTCTTTTACCCCTTTCACAGATCCTAGCAAATGGGTAAATTGATCATCCTCAGATTTAATTTATGCAGTACTTTTTTTTTTTTTGACATAAAAAGAATGACTATCTAGTAAACAAATTTACTCGCATGGAAAAGCTTTTCCCCAGCCCTGATGTTTAGAAATTTATGTGATGTTTAACACAGTATAATCAAAATTGTAGTTGGGAGAAAAATTTGAGTTTATTATTTGTTAATAATTTTGAGTTTATTAATTGTGGATTCTTTGCTAATTATCCATCATTAAAATCTTCACTAGTAGTTGTGATGATTATTTTGTAATACGCATTTTATATACATTTATTATTTTTAATACACATTATCAGGGAAAAGAGAAAACACATATACAACACATACCCCCCCAACACACATACAACACATTCCATAATTTCAAATGATCTTCACCACTATGCCTGTATTGCAGCCAACCAGTAACCTGAAACAGGTGTTGGTAGAATCGTGCTGTATCTGGGCTTATCAGAGCAAAGGGCACCGCGTTTCTTTTTACTAATATACTGGGAAGCCTCAGGCTTGCTTCATTACCAAAAGATTGCTACTGAATGTGAGAAGTAAATAAAACAGCGAGCTAAATTTATGCGTTGAAGGGAGGCCAGTTTTCCCAAGACGAGGTTGCTCTTTATGGGTGGTATGCTTTTGTAGGCATTTCAGGAAATTTGTATGGGAGAAATTAAAAAAAAAAAAAAAAGAAAAAAAACCAGGCCAGTGGACCTACTAAGTGCCACCACTGCTGTGGACAGCGGACCTACTAAGCGCAGCCATCGCCATTGGGATGAATTTGCTGAACATCAGATATTTCACCAGGTCTGTCATCTCAGACATTATTCATTAGCCCTTGAAGATGTTTTCAGTGATATTTTTCCCTCGTAGGTTAACCTGATGTTAAATGGAAAGCCAGTCATATCTGCCTTTGCTGGGGACAAAGATGTCACTCGCGAAGCTGCCACTAATGGCGTGCTGCTCTACCTGGATAAGGAGGATAAAGTTTACCTAAAACTGGAGAAAGGTAACTTGGTTGGAGGCTGGCAGTATTCCACGTTCTCTGGCTTTCTGGTGTTTCCCTTATAGGATTTGATTTCTCCGTGATGTTGATCCAAGGGAGGGGTGCCCACCCCTGAGTTATTGGAAGATCATTTTCTCCTCATCGGATTGATGTCTTTTATCGGTTTCTCATGGGTGAATATGGATTCTCTTTAAGGATTCTAGGCCTGTCCGAACCAATACACAGTCTCACCGATTATTTTGTGTGTGTGTGCGTTTCAGTATAACTTGGATGGGGACTCACAGCAGACATCATATGTACCTGTGCTCAAGTGTAACAGTTAAAAGCTGTCTGCAAGGTTTATTCTGAATTTAATTTCCCGGAATCACTGAATTCGTTGCAGATGTGGAATTTTATTTATTTGTTTTTAGAAGACTGGCAACTGGGTCTAAGAATTAGAAAACCCTCCAGTTCTGACTTCAATCAACGGTTAGTGTGATACTGCCAAAGAACTCTGTGCTGTGTTGGTATATCGATTATACTTGTTTTTATTCCTTTGGAATTCGTTTATTTTGTTCTCTTATGGTAACCGGGGATTGTTTTTCAGTGACTGGCTTTGTGTCTTCTCTACAAATAGGGTAATGGATGGCTCGCCCGCGAAGTTACCCTCTGAGATCACCAACATGACTTCCCTTAACAAAAAAGAATGCTTCATAGTTGTATTTTAATTATATATGTGAAAGAGTCATATTTTCCAAATTATATTTTCTAATAGGAAGAATAGATCATAAATCTGACAAGGAAAAAGTTGCTTACCTGAGTTCTAAGTGCTCAGCCCCCAAATCTCCACCAAAACACCCTCCTCTGCGGGAAGCCCTATACGTTCTTGCTCAGCTTGAATTAACATGATGGATAATAACCACTTTATTAAAAACCGAAGGGATTCTTTTCCCTTAGACATGACCACTTTATTAACTGGAGATGGGATGCCTTTGTTTTTAATTATACCTATTTTTCAAGCCTTCAGTTGTGTTTGAAAGTATCATCTGGTTTTGCCTTAATTCCTTAAATTGTATATATTTATCTGTTTAGCTAATATTAAGTCCAAATATCTCATATCTAAACTTAGTGCAATATCTTATTTTGTCTTTTGTACAGGTCATATGAATTCATAAAATTATTTACGTCTCTGTCATAGAATAAAAGTTAATATATGTTAGCCGAATTGTTTTGTCCTTTTGGTTCAGGAAATATGTATTCTCCGTGGTTTATTTCCCCCTCTTCACCATACCTTCTTTCCTTCTCCTTTCTTGTTTCTATTTCCTGGAGTTTACGAAAAGCTTTCTGAAACTGGGGGGGGCGGGGGGGGGCGTTCTTTCTCTGAATTGGCCTAGGAAGGCTTCCCTGTGTTTCATCTGTTTACATCCAGGAGTTGTCAGCCTACCAGAACAGAATCGATGGACTTCGTAAACTCTTCTTTCAGAAGGGACTTACTCTTGGGTCGTTAAGTTGAAAGAATTGGTTAAATCTCCGGAGGGTGCTCAGTGCATGAGTGCGTGGTCATGGGTATAAAGACCACTATTTTCAACGTGAAGCCTTCCGGGAAACGTTCCGCCCCCTTCACAACACCAAAAGACAAATAGAAGGTCACAGGTTTCGTTTGAGGAGCAACTGTGATTCTAGATGTCTCGTCTGGAGCTTCGGCTCAGTTTGCTGGTCTGTTGTCAATTAAAGCAATTTTGGAGAGCCTCTTCTGTAGGCGGTGGCAGCAAGGAAGGTGTTAGAGGACCCCACAGGAGGGGACATGTAGGCAGGCCTTCTAGCATCCTTGTGATTAATCACCAAGTCAGAATATTCCTTCATCCCAGGAACACTCTCCTCCCGCCCCAGGAAGAATTATCCGGAGATGTCGGCATTGGATCTTCAGTGTTTGGCTTGGCAAGTTGTTCGTTCTCCAGCTGGCTTTCATCCAGAAACTTTCCTCCTTGGTGATTGCGTAATGTGAGAAACCAATATTGCGAAGGGGACGTTCCTCTAAATATGAGTGCATCCTCTGCAAATACTCGTGCCCTAACGTAACCTTCCGCTTGGCTCTCTGTATTCAGGGTTTGCATCTCTACCTGGCAGCAGACTGGCTTATCCTTGAATAAATACACTGTTAGTCATTGTTTTGGCAAAATGGCTCAAGGGTATTGGAATTATTAGACACCTGTGATGGAACAGAGAAGATGTGGGGCTTAACAAAATAGACCAATGTAGAAGAATCTTACATAGACATGCTTGTGGCCATCCTTTGGGGCTTGCCCTTATTTTTCTTGATTTTTTTCTGAACATAAAAGAACGTTGGCAAAGGGCTTGACTGTAATCCCTAAGCTCCGGTGTATATGTTTTGGAATGCAAACTCCATTCACGACCTCCCCGAAAAATTCAGTATGAAAAGGCACTAAAGTTGTGGCTGTCAGATGGGGGAGGGCCCTTGCAGCAGGGAGGGCCCCCGTGCTCATCAGTGAGGTCCAATGAAGGCCTCGGGTACTTTTTCCCGACTGGGTGTAGGAAGTAAGAGTGACTCAGACCCAGTGGCTGAAAAGGTAAGGTTGAAGGGAGGAAACAAAAGGGACAGAATGATGTAGTCAGGGAGCCTGGATTTGGGACAGACATAGGATGGAATTCTGCAATCTTCCCTTACCAGCTCTGTGACCTCGGGCAGTTTTCCTCACCTCTCTGAGCTTTAGTTATTTCCTTTGCCAACAAGAAATTGTGGTGAGAATTTAATAAGACACGTGAAGTGCCTCGGACTCTGTAAGGAAGGTCAGCGAAGGGTTGGCTGTTCTTACGAACACCTGAAGCCGCAGTGCAGTAAAGAAGCAAGTAGGGCAGACGGAGGATGTTCAGATTGGCGTGATGGAGGGTCAAGAATTGATTTGGAGGGGGACTGGGTGAAGAACCGGAGGCAGGGGTATCAAAAGTCCATCCAGAAATGGAGCCAGGCGCTCCCTGTGTATCCTATGACTTGAAAATAGTTTCCAGAAATTGCTCGGTCCACAAAAATGCTAATTGAACACAGTATTTGCATTGGCCCTGTCCACATTCATCAATGCCAGCACCATCCCTTCCTAGATGTTCCCTATCTCCTTTGACTGTTCGTGATCTATTGATCGACAAATGCAAGCAATTGTCTGTAGCAAGCAGAAGCGCAAGAAAACCACGGCTGAAGGAAAGAGCTTGTGCGTAGGATCTCACTGATTCCCACTGCTTTTGGGGTGCTCCCCATGACCCCAGGTTCTGTTAGAATGTGATTATCTAATTAAAATTTTGTTTCGGTTCTTTTTTGAATTAAGTCTGTTTTCCCCTTTCTTTTTGGTTTCTGGAGGTCTATAGCCGCATGGCTTCTTTTGGCCTCTACTTTTTTAGCAAACTACTATTTTAAATCTCGAACTAAATCCCTTCAGCCATCATTGATGAACTTCTCCTTCTAATGTGTCACATGCTTTCTTAAGGTGTTGAGTTCATACGAGTAGTGACATCTGCCCTTTTCAGACCTCCCTGAATGTCAGACAGAGGCTCTGCAAGGAGCAAGAGAGGTCTAGCGTGTGGCCCCATCTCACCTCCTGACTGAGCATACAGGCTCCAGCAATCCCCCCTGACTGTTTAATCCACCTGTCTGCAGCACAGTGCTAATCCACGGGTCATAGCAATGTCCCCAAGTTGGTTGACCTGATGCCCACAGAGAAGTGATGAGCAGAGAAGGGGACAGCTCATGATATCAGATCATATTCAGAGCGTGGAGCTACAATAGGGTGCTTGTGCTAAGTGGTTCCCTTCAGGAGGGAGAGGCTGGGATTTAAGAGGCTGGTTTCAAATAGGTTACTGGGTCCCTTCTACTGCAGGCCTACCTGTAATGTGGGTTTCAATTGCTTTAGAATAAAAAAGAGGCATTTTTTTGCCCCCTCCCCCCACCCAAGCTGACCATTCTCTGGGAAACAATGCCTCTGTGAATTTCATCCTGAAGTTCTCTTATATCGGCTTCGCAAATGAATGTGCATAAGAACCATCTGGGAATCGGGATAAAAAATGTGGATTCCAATATAGTCGGTCTGCGGGGTGGGGGGCCTGAGACTGCCTTTTCGAAAAAGCTCCCCGGCGATGCTGGTGGTCCTGGCCCGGGTACCACACGCTGCTGGGCGGGACGGTCCACGCTCGTTTGTTAAGTCTTGTTCGTCACAGCGTGGTCTGTGGACCGGTAGCATCCGCATCACCTGGGGGCTCTTTAGAAACCCCAGGTGGGGTCTAGACTCACCCCAGACCTGAGTCAGAATCTGCATTTTTCAAAAGGTCTTCTTGCCCCGCCCCATGGTTTTTAGGCACAGGAGTGTTGATGAAGCCTCGTCTTTAAGTGAAACCCGAGCCCACCAGCATCAGACTTCCGTGAGCGGGGCTTCGGGGAGCTGTGGTTTGGCCAAGTCCACAGGTGATTCTTTGAACCTGAATCCATTCAGGTGAAGGGCATTTCTTCCCAGGGCCCCAGAACTGCAAACGCACCTGTTGGCCTCCCTGCGTATAAGGCAGCGGCTGAAGGCGGTGCGCCCGCAGCTGTCGTGCAGGTGAACGCGGGGCTCTTACCTTGCAATGGGAGGGGGCTCCGGGGCCGCTGCCAGGCTGCGCAGAGGGGGGACCCCGGCAGCTTTACCTGCAGCAGAGGTGGGGGAGACGCTTGCAGACGGAGGTGAGTCACCCACAGACAGTGGCTTTCTGGGGAAGAGAGAAAACCCTTAGTGACACCCCTCCTGTCGTCAGCGTTCGTTCTGAAATTAAAATGTAGTTACGTGGCTTTTTTTCTTTGTAATTGAAGTGCGCCTTCTCCGGGAATGGCCGTGCCTTTCAGCACACGTGGTGTTTGGCTTCAGAAGACACTCCTCCCTCGAGGAAAGGGTGTATGTGTGTGCGTGTGTGTGCGCGTGTGTGTGTGTGTGGGAGTGAGAGTGTGAGAGAGTGTGCGCACGCTCAGAAGGATCAACAACAGTTTCTAGCAGGTCGTTCAGTACATTTAAAATTCATTCAAGGGCAGAAGTCTTTCTTAACAATTCTTAGGACCAATTGGTGATATTTACAATGAGAAGCACATTGTACTGAGCTAAGGAAGTGTTTATTTCCCCTGGGTTACCTTGAGAACATACATTTTGACCCTCTGACTTTCCAGGAAACCCTAGAGGGCGTCGGTCTGGCTGTTCCCCGGGAGACTGAGGGGCTCACGCCGATCTGCTCTTGTGCTCGAATTTTAGGGGAGGGGAGAGGCTGCCGTTTGTGAGTATTTATTTATTTATGTCGTCGGTCATGGTTCAGCTTCCCTGCCGAGACAATAAATAAGAGGAAGAAAATGTAGGGACACGAATGCAGGTCAAGTGGCTATTTTCACATTACTTCTTTTTCTCCCCTTTGGGAGGGGACCAAATGCTTAAAAGGACTTGCTCCCCAGTGGTTTTTTCTCAGAGGGTTCCGGAGAGAAGGGACATGGAGAACCAGGAGCAGGCCCAGGCCCGTTTCAGGGTGGGAATATGGCGCTCCGTGCATTCAGTGTGGCCAAAGATCATTGAGCTGGAGACCAGCTCTGGTGGGTCTGGAGATGGCTGTGCAATGACAGGGACAAGACCGTAGCATGAGGTTAGGGTGGCACTACGTGGGAATGAGGGCTGCTCCATTAGACAGCAGGTCGAATGCTTCCACAGTGCACGCTTGGGTCAGAAAATATCTCTAGGCCCTGAGTCACACAGCAAAACCCTTCTTTATTCTACAGTCTGTAGCCCCCTGTTTTGAGCGGGCAATTAATCTTGTTTGACCCAAGACGAGGGCCAGTCTGCATGATTCAGCATCCCGGATGGGGTTTGGGGGCTTTGATCCTTTCCTGTGTTTACATGAAATGGATCCAGCTCCCTTTGTGAGCCTGTGGGGCTGTTTTACTTCCAAGTTCCTTAGCTATTTAGAAATGAACAGTCATGAGTGTTTCTTCTAAAATAGCTTGGCTTTTACTTGGAGTGTTAGCATTTTTAACATCACAGTGGAAAAAGCATCATGCCCCCCTCCATGTAAAAAAAAAAAAAATGGAGCAACTACTCGCATAAGAAGCATTCCATCAAAGAGGTAATGCACAGGGACAAAAACAAATTCAATGAAAAATTCGGAGGAAAGAATGATAAAATCTCATGGATAGCTGACATGAATGACAATTGAATGAAAAGGAGTAAAATTGATTCTGGTTTCTCTTCAAGTTTTGTTTTTTTCTCTTTCTTTCTCTCTGAGTGCTAAGGTCAGTTCTCCGCAGGTAAAAGGATGCTGTCTCACCAGCAAAGATTTCAGCTTCTCTTCATTAGGGTGACATTGTGATCCGTGGGCTCAGAAAGTGTACTAGATTCTGCCCTTCCATTTCTTGGCTAGCCTGATTGGAAGGAGAAAGGCCGTTGAAGGAGGCTTGTAACTTCTCTCCAGGGAGAGGAACGCCCCACATTTCAGTAATTCAAGGAAGCTGTGTCTGAGCTTGGAAGGAAGCCACGTCTAGCGCTTGGCCCAGGGAGAGCTGCGCGGGGGAGAGCTGCTCAGCGCGCGGAGTCTGCAAGATTTAAGAGCAGCACCAGAAATGCCTGGGGCTGGTCTCTGGGGAGATAGGACTTTGCCCCTTTTCCCTCTCATGAGAAGATAAGACAATATTTTATAAGTGTCTATAGAGGGAATGATGGAACCCAAAAGCCATTTAAAGAAAGTCCTATTTTGCAAGATTTTCTTTTCGTTGACTGATTTGGTAGTTAGAGATTAAAGAAAAAAAAATATCAAGTTCTCCTTTATTGTCAGAGGTTGGCACAAAGTCGTGAGTTGAGTTTGGCAAGAATCACAGAGTTATCCATGACTCTCTGAAACTTAGGGACCCAGTCTGTTAGGAAGGAAATAACCCAAGAACCTTCTCTTGGAGTTTGGATGCTTCCCTTTTTTTTTTTTTTTAAACTGATCAATCACATGCTTATTGTGCACCTACTATGTGCCCCACATTCTCTAAACTCAATCTGCTCATTCTCTTTCCTGCAAGTTCCAAACCTCTGCAAATGCTTCTTCATTTTATGGGTGGAAATTCTGCAATCTTAAAAGCAGAGCGCTATGTTAGTTTCCATAAACACTAATGATACGTGTTTTGAAACAGCAACCTGATCTGGGTGACTTTATCACTGCTTTCACCATAATTGTCTTTCAGAGTCCAGCCTTGCTTAAAATGAAGAATGATCCAGGGGTGCCATGTACAGTTGTGGGGGTTGTACACTGCACTATCTCAGGGATGTGCTGCTTCTAGCATAGACATCATGAACTGCTTTTATATTACTATAGTTTTCTAGCAGAAGGTAGTAAACTGTCCTATTCTAATAAAATAAGACTAGTACAACAATCTTCTGACAGATGAGAGTATCTGTAGTGACAAGGTCCTTTTCTGAATTTGCATGAAAGTACCTCCAAGGTTGTCGGTAGCCTGGAGAGAAGGAAGTGGCCTGCTCTCCTACATGTTGCCCATCATACCTTATTTCTAAAGAATGTCTGGTCATGAGACGTCAGGACAGCAGGCCTACATACCATTGCGTCTGTGTTAGATGACCTGGTACCCATCCAGGCTTACCTAAGTCAGTTTGGAGCTCAGGTCTGCAGTCCATGGGAAGTCTCTGTTGACACCTGGAGCTGGAAGGTGAAGGGAACTCTCTCAGGGAGAGCCAGGCTGCTGTCGCTTATGAGCCAATAAACAGCTTCCTTGAAAGTGTAGCAGGTTAAATATGAATCTATAAATTTAGGTTTGCAAGGAAAACAAAAATCTTCAAAAATCTTCTGTAACTCAACCTTATTTCTGCTTTTAAGACCTCCCTCCAAATTTAGACTGGCTGGTAGAAAATTTCTGTTTTTCTAACTCCACCCCATTGAACATGGATTTAGCCTGTAGTTTGGGGCCTTCTGGATTGTGGGTGGGGAGAGACCTACTTGGTCAGAGGGCCAGGTAGATTATGGCCCAAAGTCTTACGGTCTGTCTTCTGCCCCATTATTTTCTTGAGGAAATGAGGAAACGGTGAGTTATCTGCTTCAAAGTTGTAGGAGGGAAAGAGAAGAGGAGAAAAGGAGTGTGTTCACTGTCCAGATAATCCCCACCACTGGCAGGCGCCCAGCCCAGAGAGCGCGCCTGAGAGCCCAGGTCGGACATGACTGTGCACCCATCTCTCTGACTTCCTGAGCCTGTTCTGAGCTCCGGGACTTGCTGCTGTGCTTCCTACTATGTGCACATGCGTCTCCTAACTGCTGGAGTCTGGGCTCACAGCACAGAAGTGATGAAATGTTAGTCACTGTGGAGAGCCTTCTCATAAACCATTCCTGTGGGGCCACTAAAAGGCTTTCCCTGGTGATTCCAGAGGAACATAACTTCTAGAAGAATATGGCTCCTGCCGGGTTAGAGGGAATCTGCTTCCTTACCTCCCGCAGTAAGTGTTCAGTCTTCTGTTCCTTCTGTCACTGATGAAACTGCACAGTGCTCTGGGACCTGCCTCCAGCGCCTTCACGAGGAATTCTTCCCTGTGGCTTTGCAGGTTCTTGGAACTGTGGGGAGGGAGGGGTACAGTGACCTTGGGCAAGTGACCCCTCTGATCTGCTTTGGCTATGTTAGAAGGCTCTTCAGTTGTTTTTGAACTTAAGAACCCCCAGGGTGCTTGTTAAAAATACTGTAATGTCTTTCCCTGTCCTCAAACGTTCTGAATCCATGAGCCTGGGCCGGAGCCCTGGAAATCTGCATTTTTGATCAACCCCATAGGGGATTCTGATTCCAGTTGTTTCTATACTACCTTTTGAAGAGTTAAATGAAAATCCATCCTGGGGTTTTACAAACCATGAAGCGCCATGCTACGTGAAGATTGTTCTTGCCTCCGTGAGGTGGAACGTCTGACAGATCATTGCTCATTGTCTTCTGGATGCCGCCGCTCAGTTCACACCAAACCGACGAGTCTTGAAGCGTGAAGCTGCTTCGTAAATTCCCAGCCCACGGAGTCTGCTCTCAGCCTTTTCATGGCAGTTTATTTTTCCCTCATGTCTTCAGAATGAACCAACGAAGACCTGTTTGCTTAAAAAAAAAGTTCCAGGTGATGCTGCGTGTGTGGGGCAAGACCAGAAAGATCATTCTAGGTCTCCCTGCTGATGCCACTGGCATTTCAGACTCACTGCGGTCCGTGGCTCAGGGGTTGGAGCCTGCAGATGTGTCCTAGTTTTCAGCTTCTCCAGGTGACTCCGGTGATCAGCTAGATTTTGAAGGTGCTCTGGGGTGACTTTTCAAATATTGCCATCCTTCCGTCCCAAGCAAGAGCTCAACTTTAACCCATTTTCTTATTTTTTACTTCAAATTCGAAAAAAATTTCTGCTCCCGATTGTAGGCTGGAATCCTTACAAACTTGCCATGGTGCTGTTGCCAGAAGCCTCTCGGTGCTGATGGAGTTGGGCTGTGCGGGCAGCAGAGTGAGGGACGGGGCTGCAACTTGGGGGGTGGGGGGGCAGGTGGATGTCTTCCTTCCTGAGCCCCTCCGGGTGAGCAGGGGAAGGAGGAGAGAGGAAGTGTGGGGTCCCCGCCTTCAGCCCCGGGGAGCAGGCTGGAGGGAAGCCCTGAGGGCGCACCCAGCCTCCCGGCTTCCTCTGCCCTAGAAACTTCTGTGGACCATGTACAAGCCTTAAACTGCTTGACGAGAGCCCCGATTGTCGCTCTGGGCTGCCAGTGACGGGTGCTGGTGGTGGAGACAGGGTTCTACTCACGGGGTGCTCCAGTGTTCTGGGGCTTCTCCTGGGGGGGGTTCCAGAGAGACCTTGTGTGCCCCAGGCAGGTCTCTGAACGTGCAGAGTCCGCTCTCTCCTGCGGGGGACTCGGTTCTAATACCGCTGCGGGTGCGACGCCGTGTGTCCTGGGAGGCCATGGCTGGCGAATCCAGGCGCGGGGAGAACCCAGACAAGCACTGAGAACAACCAAGCCCAGCGACCCTGCAGCACCTGCTCGTCACAAAGGGAGCACCTGCTCATGGCAGTGAATCGCGCATGATTTGCAGAAACAACAATAAAAATTCTAGACCTAATCTTACGACCCGGGGAGGATGACGGTTCATGTTGCAGACGTGGCTATTTCTTTTAAAACAAAATTGGAGTTTTCCCGTTCAGCTCTGTAACTTTCTTGTTCTCTTAACGTAGATTAATATCTTTTCTTTGTAGTGTAACTTTGAATTTTTCTTGTTATGTTGAAGCAATAAAATCTCATAAAAGTTGAACATACAGTGCTGAATTCTTTTTTTCCTGAACTACTGGAGGGTGTGTCCCCTTGCCTCTAAGTACTTTTAGTATGTATTCCTTACAAATAAGGAAATTCTTTTATGTGGCTGTTATGTAACCACAAAAATCAGGAAATTAATACCAATACTTTTTTACCATCCTCAGGTTCTGTTACATTTCACCAGCTTTCCCAATGATGTCCTTTACAGCAGAAGGTTCTAGGTCGAAATCCTATGTTGCATTCTGTCACTAGGTCCCTTCAGACCCCCTTACTCCAGGATCTCTTCTCAGTCTGTGGCTGACTCTTGTGACCTGCCCTTTCTTTTCTTTTCTTTTTTTTTAAAGTAGGCTCCATGGTGTACCTGGGTGGCTCAGTTGGTTACATGGCTGCCTTTGGCTCAGGTCATGATCTGGGGGTCCTGGGACTGAGCTCCACTCAGCAGGGAGCTTGCTTCTCCCTCCCCTCCCCTGCCCCTTGTGCTCTCTCTCTCTCAAATAAATGAAATCTTAAAGAAAAAAAGAAGTTGGCTCCATACCCTAGGCAGGACTTGAACTCACGACCCTGAGGTTAAGAACTGAGCTGAGATTATGAGTTGGACACTTAATCAGCTGAGCCACCAGGTGCCCATTCAACCTGCCCACTTTTGAGGTTGACAGGCCAGTGCTATATTTTGTCACATGTCCCTCATTTTGGGTTTCTCAGATACTTCTTCACGATTGGAATCAGATCACACATCTTCGCCAAGTTTATTGCAGAAGTGACACCATCCTGCATCCTAGCAGATGGCACACAATTTAACTTTGTTTCCTCATTGACAATATTCCTTCTGATGGTTGGATTATGGTGGGGTCTTCCAGGCTCATCCATTGTAGTTACTCTTTTCCCCTTTGGAATTAAGAGGGATTTAATGGAGAGGAGCTTTGAGACCTTATAAATGTCCTACTTATCACTGGACTGTCAGTTGATCTACACTTGTATGGACTCCTGGTGTCCTACTTAATTCATTGGGTTATAATCCATTGCTATCCCTATTTACTTAAATGCTCAAATTGTCCTCAGTTTGGTCAGAGGGAGCTCCTTTTGTTTGATTTCAGATTTAAAAAAAAAAATCTATCATTCTTTGAGCACGTGCTTGCACAACAAGATGTTCCAGACTCTTGTACTTTTTCTTCCCCAGCACAGGAAATGGCCCTTCCTCCATGGCTCTGGTTCCTTTTAGTGGATATTGGTACTTAGGAGCCAAGATCTGGGAACTAGGTGTGCTTGCTGCTGGTGCTGCTGCTCTTACCCATTCTTAGGGGACAAGCTAGGGAAAATATGTGTAATATACATACAAACACAGATCAGCCTATTTATCCAACATCCATCCATTCGTTTGTCTGTCAAAGCTGAGTTTATCCTGATAATCTCTAAGTCCAGTCCAACAGTACTTCATTTTCATTAAAAATTGAGGTTCCACAAAATGGAACCAGTCTCTGTTTTCTACCATTGTTCCCTCCCCTGCATGGATGCTCTCCTTACCTCACTTAGGATCCTACATCTCATGTCTCACCTCCTCACACCAGTGTGGAAGCTTTCCTCACCCCACCTGCACTCCACACTTAGGATCAGGGTGCTTCTCCTGTGTGAGTTCTTCCCTCATCCACTTGGGCTCTCATCATCCCAAAGCAGGTCACCTGCCCGTGTGGATGCCTTTTTCACCCTGCTTAGGCATCAATCCTGCATTGCCCCATTAAACACACACACACACACACACACACACACACACACACACACACACGTGTGCATGCGTATCTACAACCTGTCTTGTATATATGCTTCACAACACTTTTGTTATGGTTTATTTATTTTCAGACTTATTTTTTTCTCTTGTCTCCCTCTTTTGAATGTAAGTACCATCATTAAGTGACTTTGTTTCTTTTGTCACTGCAAGTCTTGACATAGAAATCAATAGATATCCACTGATTGACGACAGTCTGCTAACAATAAGTTGTCCATGTTCACAGGGTCCTGTTCTAATCATCAGGTAGCCTTTGAGATTGAGGTTGGCCATCTAGCAGTGCAGTAGATTTTTTCCTTAGGGTAATCATTCTTGCTGCCCACAAACTATTTCCAGTTCTTCTCTCTTCTGGGCACGTGGGTAGGCTGTATGATAAGCATATGGCTGAGTGATGTGCCAATAAAATGAAGGAAGAGTGATATGTCACTTCCATGGTGACACTTTCAAAGCCCATGTGCAGTTTGCTTTGTTCCCATCTCCTTCTTTTGGCAACTGGAAGAACATGTTGAACTGTATCAGTCCAGGACCTCAGTCATGATAAACAGGCCCCCTCCTGACTTGTGTTGGGCATGTAGTGTGAGCCACAAAGAAACAGCTGATGTTTATTTGGGATTCATATTTTGTTGCTATTGTATGCCCTAGACTACCCCAATGAAGCATTGTTTAAATAAAACAAAAAAATGACATTTTGCTTCATAATAACACTCTCTACCTGCAAGAAATAGTTTGCAAATGAGCAGAACAGAATTTGGACTATGACCTTTGTAGAAGAGAAAAGCAAAGGAGCCAGTGTGAACTGACCCCCAGTTTTCTCTAGACAGGCAAAGCATTTCGGCAAGCAGTGCCATAAAGCCTACAAAATAGACACTAGAGATGCGTTCGGTAAGGCAGGTGATGGGCTGGGTGACCTGCCAAGCCTCTCATTTCCTCCTCTAATTTCTGTGATTATCAAAATGATGAAGTACAGCCAGTTCATTAAAACCTGTCTTTGAAGGCTGACCTGAGGTTCCCCGCACACCTCTGCTTCCATGCTGTCTTAGCGAAAAATGCTGAAGTCATCCTTCCCGTGACTTGGCTGGGAGTCCACGTGGTCACACCTCATGCAAGTGGCCCATTTGACCGACTCTCTAGCTTTGAGTCTTCTCAGGTTTCTTTCATTTATTCACTTATTTACACACCTGACATGGAATGGGCCTGGAGAGGAGAGACTGAGGAATGTGGAGAGGCCTGTCTGATGGTAGAAATGCCCCTTTTAGATGTGAGGGTGGGAAGGTCACAGTGGAATGAGAAACTGCTCCAGGCACCCCCCCGGCAGCTGGCGGTTCTGTCATTGTCAGCCTTTGAGTGTTGTGCCTTTTCTCCAAAATGGAAGATTCCCACTTCCTAACTAATAGGGTCAGAACCCAAAGGCTCTCTTCCCCTCCTCAACCTTTCTCATCCCACACCTAAAGTAAACTCAGATGGCAGGACTAGGTCTTTACGCTTCCATAGGCTGGGGCAGCTGCTGGCAGCCGTGGGTAGGTAGTGATGACTAGGACAGCGCTTAGCACCCTCCAAGTGGTCTTCTTAACAGTTCACTTCCTGCCCCGTCAGCCGAGGGGAGAGGCCCAGACTCCACGCTGCCAGTGAGGTCCACTATCAGACACCAATGTCGCTGGTCCTCAGACCACACTTTGAGTACAAGGAAAGAGAGGAGACCCTTCCCGCTCTGGTGGAGTTGGCCAGCTCGAGGAGAAGACAAAGGCAAGCCAGAAAATAGGGACAGAACCACACATGCGGAAACACACATGGAAGCAGATGCTAAGCTGGGCTTGTGGACACACTGTCCTGAGGAGTCAGGTTTCTGGAGGGTCTCCAACAGTGATGTCACAGCCGGGTTCTCAGGAAGTGGAGGCAGAGATGGAGATGGGCGCAGACAATTCTTAGGAGAGATCAATGTACGAAAAGGAAGGGAGGAAGGAAGAAGGAGCAGAAGGAGAAGTCCAACTGAGGTGCAGGCCTGGCCTCAAAGCTTCGGGTAAGTCAGGAAGGAGCACCGGAGCAAATAGAGCTCTTTGGAGTCCTACCCTGGGCCAACTGGCCAGGCCCTCCGCATGCCCACACCCACACCGCAGTGCGTGGATGTGAGGACAGGCGTGGCCTCAGGCCAGGAGGCTCTCTGCAGCTGGAGCCAGGCCTGAGGGGTGGACAGTGGAGGTCTGCTGCCTGTGCACGCCCTGAAGCAAATCCTCCCCAGAAGGAGGGGTCTGAAATGCTGCATGTGGTGGTTTCTCGAGAGATCAAGCAGAACTCCTCTCTCATGATGAGAAACAGAAACATTTCGGGTGAGCTTTGTATGGCTGCTTTGGAGCTGATCACAACAGTGACTGAGAAGTGATTTCTGGAGTGGGGTTTTCCCACAAGACGTGGCCACTTAAAATCTTAGTCCAGCGGAACTCTTGGAGGGTGAAGACCTCCTTTGACTTGTGGGTGGTAGAGGAGTGATCCAGGCCATGGGCCACTTGGGGGTGAGAGCTCACCTCTGGGGGTCAGTGTGGGAGGGGGCAGTGGCCATTGCCAGGACTGCAGAACCGTAGCTACGGAAGACTAACAGCTTACGTGAAATCCAGAAAAATAAGGATGTACGTCAGGCATTCACAGAACGCTAGTCCAGAGATGACTCCATCTTGGTTGTTCTGGGTCCTTGGACTTTTGGGAAGGTAGTATAGGCCTGGTGAGCAGTTACCAGTGATTCACCTTATGGGACCCCACTTCCATGCGTCAGTGGTTCAGAATCACCAATAGTGGCTTAAAACAACACACATATTTATTTATTTATTTATTTATTTAAATTATTATTTGCCCCAGGGGTACAGGGTTGTGAATCATCAGGCTTACACCTTTCACAGCATTCACCATAGCAAAAACCCTTCCGAATATCCATANAGGGGTACAGGTCTGTGAATCATCAGGCTTACATCTTTCACAGCATTCACCAAAGCACAAACCCTCCCCAATGTCCATAACCCATCCACCCTATCCCTACCCTCCCACCCCCCAGTAACCCTCAGTTTGTTTTGTGAGATTAGGAGTCTCTTATGTTTGGTCTCCTTCCCGATCCCATCTTGTTTCATTATTTTTCCCTCCCTACCCCCCATGATCCCCCACAGTGCCCCTCAAGTTCCTCATATCGGAAAGATCATGTGATAATTGTCTTCCTCTGATTGACTTATTTCGCTCAGCATAATACCCTCTAGTTCCATTTACATCGTTGCAAATGGCAAGATCTCGTTTCTTTTGATAGCTGCATAGTATTCCATTGTATATATATACCACCTCTTCTTTATCCATTCATCCGTTGATGGACATCTAGGCTCCTTCCATAGTTTGTCTATTGTGGACATTGATGCTATAAACATTCAGGTGCATGAAAACAACACACATATTTTATCTGACCATTTCTGCTGGTCAGCCTCTGGCTCGGAGTATCTCAGAAGGCTGCACCTGGGTGTCACTGGAGCCCAGGGTCACATCTGAAGGCTTCACTGTGGAAGAACCCATGTCTGAACTCACTCATGTGATTGTTGGAAGGGTTCCTTTTCTGGAGGGCTGCTGGATTAGAAGCCTCCATTCCTTTTTTTTTTTTTTTAAGATTTTATTTATTTATTTCACAGAGGGAGAGAGATCACAAGGAGGCAGAGAGGCAGGCAGAGAGAGAGAGGGGGAAGCAGGCTCCCTGCTGAGCAGGGAGCCCGATGCGGGCCTCGATCCCAGGACCCTGAGATCATGACCTGAGCCGAAAGCAGAGGCTTTAACCCACTGAGCCACCCAGGCGCCCAAGCCTCCATTCCTTACTGATGGTTGGCTGAAGGCTGCCTTTCCTCCTTTGCCACGTGGGCCTTGTAGACATAGCAGCTTCATCAAAGTGTACGAGCTGAGGTGGTAGTAGAGAGACTGTCCAGAAGGCGAGAGTCACGTGTTTCGCTGTCTGATCTCAGAAGGGACACCCCATCATTTTTGCCATATTCTGTTCACAGGGAATAGGATAAAAGCAAGTGAATGATCCACCCCTCCCTCAAAAGATGGGATTATATGAGAGAAGACCAGGGGATTCTTGGGAGATATTAATAAGGAGAAGGAATCGATTCATGAAGAAAATGAGCTAATAAAGATAGGTGGCAATTTTAGGAAACTGTACATCCAAGGTACGCCATCGAAAGGGAATTCTGATGGATTCAGGGGTAGTGGCAAGTGGCTGGTCCTCAGGGTTGACCAGATCTGAGACTCCACAGCAACAAAAGTAATGAAAAGCATCCTTACACTCTGGGGGGTTGAATTTGAACATTAAAACTTAAAAGTTACCAATTGATAACATTTCATTTATGAGATCATCACTCAGGGACAGAACTCTAGATCCTGGGAAGAGATGCTTGGAAAAGCCACTGGCATGAGAGATCAGGCTCAGGGTGGTCAGTGGTTCACGAATTGCCTCTGGGTCCAGGCGATTTTGTTTGGATGAAAACAGAAATGCAAGTTTGGGTGCAGAGTGGAATTGTTGAGAATAAGAACATGGAGGGAGATCAGGATGGTTGCTCGCTGGGAGGGACAGTGATCTCAAGAGGGCTGTGCAGAAGGGGGACATGGGGGAAAATCATTTCAAATATCCATTTGCTTTTATAAAACCATCAGGAAGTCTCCAGTGATCACTATGGTTTTGTGGAAGGAATCTGCGAGGGGACTTAAAGAGGGAGACAGTGTGGTCATCTCTGAGGAATGTCAGGTAGTCATGAGATGGAAAGTAGTGGACACTGAGTGTTTTGCCTCCTCTTTATTCATCTATCCTTTAATTCAACAAATATAATATTATTCACCAAACCACCGAGTGCTGGGGATACAGAGATGAACAAAGACCAATACAGTTGCTGCCAGAGTTGATCCAAGTGTGAATAGATTTGAGGTGAAGCAAATACCTCCAGATATTCTAAGTCGTGACCAGGGGCAAGATTGCTCTGTGTGTGTGTGTGTGTGTGTGTGTGTGCGTGCGCGTGCGTGCATGCACGCACGTGTGTGTATAGGTGTGTGCAAATAAATACCTGGAAAAGTTATTTGGGCCAGAAATGGCTTATCAACTGCCCAAAGTGGCCTTTTCAGAAATCGTGACCTGGGGACCCAAGATGAAATCATATGAGTTGTAAGGGCTGTGGAAGTCGACTCTGGATCTGCCCCTTTCTCTGCCAGACATAGTGGGTGTTCTTTCCCAAACCACGGTTAGTAAGGTAATGAGATGCCTCCGTTCGCTTCTGCTACCTCGAGGGCTTCTACAACCCAGTGTTGACCTTTGGCCCCTCCTCTCCAGAAGACCAAAGTCATGCATTTTTAATTGGAGTTTTTCAGCCAAAGAGCAAACTGGCTTGCTGCCCAACTGATGGGTGAAGATGTCGAGAGAGAAACCCTCACCTTCTGTCCTGCTGGCAGCAAATGAAAACAAACCACTTTTCTCTCTTTCCCAGCTGCTTTCTCTCCTCCACAGGCAAGACTCTATTTAAAGTGCTGACTCTTTCCCAGTTTTAAGCCAAGGGATAGAAATCTACTAGCTGAGACTTTGTCTTTCTCTGGCGAATTTAGGCTGGCAATGCTGTGGTGTTCGCTGTCCCCACCCCATTTCCCACCCCCTGTCCCTGGCAAATTCAGCTTACGGGGGGTGGGGGGTGGCGGCGTGTGTCTGTGGGCGGGTCTGTTAAGCCTCCCCCAAAGCAGTAAGTCAGAGACATTGAAAACCACACTTGCTAACATTTATTTCTAATTCTTCAAAGTCATCTTTAAAGGAAAATAAAGCCTGCAACCTATACAGCACCCCCATAGGGACAATCTTTCTTTGGCTCGGTTTGGTAATTCAGTTGTGATAGGTAAAGTAGTGCAGCCGTAGCAAAAGCAAGGAGGAGGGAAAAAAAAGAAAGGAAGCAAAAAGGAGGGAGAAAAAAGCCTGCCAGCAGCTGTCATCTATCTTGTGAAAAGTAAAAAGTGCTTACCCGTGCCCAGATAGTAAATTCTACCTGCTTTATTAAATAAAGGTAATATTTCACTCAGGGAAGGAGACCTTTGGAATATCTGGAAAATCTTGCAGGCTTTGAAATGGAATAAAGATTGATTTATGTGGAGGTTCTCTCATATGTGTGTTTTTCTTCCCCCGACGCAAAGAACGGTAACCAGGACGCAAGATTCATTTTAAAAGACCAAGAGAAGGAGGTGGGTATTGGGGATTTGGGTGTTTTATTTATCTTACTTAAAAAAAGAAGGATCGTAGGGTTTATCAGGGAACTAGAAGATTTTATGATATGGGTATTGTAGAGCTATTGCCAGACCTAATGCCAGAGTGTGTGAAGGGCCTGGCCTGGAGGCTCTCACAGAGTAGGTGTTCAAAATGGTTGCTGTTTTGTGTAATTGAGGATTTACATCCGTGGTTTTGACTTTTTTTTTTAAAGATTTTATTTATTTATTTGACACAGAGAGAGAGAGAGAGATTACAAGTAGGCAGAGAGGCAGGCAGAGAGACAGGGAGAGGAGGAAGCAGGCTCCCTGCTGAGCAGAGAGCCCGATGCGGGCCTCGATCCCAGGACGCTGAGATCATGACCTGAGCCGAAAGCAGAGGCTTTAACTCACTGAGCCACCCAGGCGCCCCATGGTTTTGACTTTTATTTTGTTCTGTGTCCTGCCTTGAGTCGAAGGTCATTTAAGACTCCCCAATCAGGATCATTTCAATTGCTGGTAATAGAAATCCAAATCAAACTGGTTTAATTAAAGAAAGCTGGCTCACGAAACTCAAAAGCTTATGGAATGGTGGCCTCAGGTATGGCTGCATCCAGGCTGTTAAATAATAGCAATAGGATTCTTTCTGCATCTCTTGGTTCCAGTTGCATATTATTGGTTTTAACTTATAAGGCTCTCTCTCATGGTGGCCCCAACTTCAGGCTCTGTCCTCTAGCTTTATGCCATCTGTGGCTCATCTCCAGCAGGGAAAGAACATCTTTCAGCTTTAGGATTCCCGTCCATTGGGTCAGCTGAGCTCAGGGACACAGCCTGCATGAATCACGGCCAGTGGGATGGGATTATGCCGACTGGGGCAGCCCTGCCAGGCTGCGTGGGCTGAGAGCAGAGTAGGGTGGCCGCCAGGGAAAAGGGTGTGACTACCCATAAAAGGGGACAAAACAATAGTTGTCCGTTTCGGTGGCTGAAATAAACTCTGGGAATGAAACATCATCATCTCCCCCTCTCCTTACCTTTTGCTGTTTTCCTTCATTTATTCAGGGACTATCTGAAAGCTTTCCATAGGTCAGTTCTGTATTAGCAATACAACATACTACTAGGGAAACGGATGTTTTTACTTCCTCAATTATTTGTTTGATAACCGAATACACGTTTAGTGAATACAGACTGTGCCCCCACATATCCAGGGTCTGCTTTTTGGGCCGAGCCCAGGATCAGGCACAGAGGGAAGGGAGGAAGGGGGAAGGAATAACTCAAACTTGGCCCCCGGGGAAGAAAGTAATGATCATGTCATAAACATCATATGGGCCCTTGCTTGTGAATCAGACCTGTGCTGGGCACTTGTGTACACTGTCTTTAATCATCTGACACCCTGTGTAGTGTCCAGTGTTGTTATGCCCGTTTCTCAGATGAGGAGGCTGAGGCTCACAGAGTGTCAGTGACTTGTCCAGATTTACTCAGCTAGTAAGTTACAGGGCCTGGGATCCAGCCACTCCTAACTGCCTCTCCCCTATCGGACAAGTAGCTTTTAGTCCTTCTGCGTCAATAATTTTTGTTGAATGAGCAACATTTATTAATTCAGCATACACTTACGAAGTTGCACCGGATGCCAAAAGTCCGTGCTGGCACAGGAGCACACCAGGGAGAGTGCTGGGCATGGTCTTGCCCACTGATGAGCCGTTGCTTGTGTGTAAGCGCTGAACCAGCCCCTCGGGGTCTGCGGAGCAGGGTAGGGGAGCACAAGAGTGAGCGGGGGAGGGGACCCAAGACCTGCCCTGGGGAAAGGCAGCCCCGGGCAGTGACCGACAGGCCTTGGGGCTGCAGGCAAGTCAGGGCAAGGAGCTCGTTCTTCCGAGATTTCACTTTTTGGGAGCTGTTTGTCCCAGCACTGTCTTGGAGCAGGGCTCCTCCAAATGGTTTGCAAGGCATCTGTCTCCCGGGACCCCAAGTCTGGGGGTTGCGGGGCACAGGCTGAGCCAAGCACCCCGAACAGTGTGACATCTGGGAGTGAGAGGGGCTGCCGGGGTCCCAGCTGGGGTTGTGAAGAGAGCAGGCCCCCAAGAAGGCCAAGGTCGTCTGACGGACTTCCTCGTGATGTGCTGTGCTCCTGAGGAGGGCCACCCTGCGTTTGCTGGGGTTGTCACGCACCGGGTGGCTCAAGCGATAGACTCATGTTTGCCCGCAGCCTGCGGGCTGCACGTCTACGATGTGGGGGATTTCAGGTGGTTTCCTCCGGAGGCCTCTGTCCTCACCTTGCACCCTGCAGCCTTCCTTTCCTCTGGGCATGTGCTTCCCCGCCCTTCTTCCTGTTCCTAGAAGGACATTGGTCGATGGGATTATAGTGACCACTTTAAAGGTGACTTATCTAAACACAGGAGCACTGGGGATGTGGATTTGTGGGGAGGGGCCTCATTCAGCCCGTGACGGATGGCATGCTGGGTGGAGACCGTGACCGGTCCCAGTGGGGTAGGTTACAACGTCGGGGGTCATTGTAAACTCTGGGAATCAGAGGTTACAGTGTCGGGATGTGGCGTTGATGGTACAGCAGGGAGCAATATTTTCCTTCCAAAGTGTGGCCACCAGGGTGCCGGTCCCACCAGGGCAGACCAAGGCCAGCGTGGGGTGTCGGGGCCAGGCAGCCAACAGGAACAGGGAATGGGCATGAGAAAAACCGGGCTCACTTTGCCTCTTTAATTTTCTGCCCTCTGCTAGAAGCGTAGCTCCAGAGAAAAATCTCTCACTGTGATGAAGATGGCAGAACAAGCACAGTGACCAGTGGAAATGGACCGTTGACCTTGGTTCACAATGGGGCGCGTTAGGACTGCTGAGGACGGGCAGACTCCGCTTTCCTGCCGTCTAAGGGGGTGGCTGTCTTGTAGGAAAGTGGGATTTCTCTTGTCAGACCCTCTGGCTTTCTTTAAGAACTATTAGACACCTGGATTTATTTTTCGATGAAACCTCTTGATTTGTAAATATTGGCATCGGGTTCAAAAATTTTCCAAAACTCCTTGGACAGGTTGAACATGTCTGTGAGGCAGCCCTTAGGAGATTTCTGGACCAGAAACTTCTTAGCATTTGTAGCCACATAAATTAGGGACACAATACATTCCTCCCTGACTGTTGCAGATTCACAAAATTTGCTCACCTATAAAATGACCTGGAATAAACACAGTGTTAGTTTGATGATTTTGCTTCTCTTAAACATTTATTTTTTAATTTTATTTTTTTAAAGATTGTATTCAAGAGACGGAGAATGCAAGAGAGAGCATAAGCAGTGGAAGGGCAGAGGGAGAGGGAGAAGCAGGTTCCCCGCTGAGCAGGGAGGTGGACACACAGGGCTGGATCCCAGGACCTCAAGATCATGGCTGGAGCCAAAGGCTGATGCTTAACCGACTGAGCCACCAGGTGCCCTGAGCCTCTCCTACACACTTAAACCACAGGCCCACTGCACCTTTCCAGCACCCTGTGGGACCAGGGTTGGGTGGACCCATGTCTGTTGCCGGTCCTGGCATCAGGTACTGAGGGTACTGTGTAAACCTGGCCTCCTCCTCCCCACACGCAACTGCAGCTAGCGGTCAAGGATTTCCTTTGGTCTTACAGCTGTCCCGAGAGGGCTGCTGGGATGTGGCACTGCGGGACCTGGCGGGGGGGCCATGTGCACCCCGATGCCTGTCCGGGAGTGCCCTGCTGGAGGGCCAGCTGCTCAGAGTCCTTTGGGTGGCAGGAGCAAGGTGGCTCCTGGCTGCACACGGGGCGGTCGGATGGCACCCTCCGTCGGCGTGCTGGTGAGAAGCTGCCCTTGAGGGGCCGGCTGGCTGGCTGGCCTCTGCCCATCACTCCTGCGGGCCAGCCTCCGTGGCTTTCCTGGTGGCGGCTGGACCCTTCCAGGAGGCGTGCTGCTTTCCCCCGCATCTTCTTTCAGCTTCTCTCTGCGGACGCCAGCCGCCCCCTTTAGGATCCACAGGAAGGACCTCACCTGTCTGAGGACTAGCGGGGGCCCGCAGCTAGTGGCCAGGTGTCTGGGGCGCACCCAGGAGGACGCTGTGGCTCCCAGAGCTGGAGCTGCCCTGCCCCCACTGGGCCCGAGGGTGGGTGCCACCCAGGTGCTCCGCCCGCCGCACCTGGCCCAGACCCAGCGTCTCCCCTTCCCCCATCAAGCCGATCAGGGAGGGCTTCGATTACCCACTAACCCGGATCTCACCTCAGTAACTACAGATCTCTGGGAGGGCAGGTAGAGTTCAGGGTTAAGAAAACACTGTGGTTCAGTGTCTGGCTTCCCTTTCAGTTTTTGTTCTGTGCCGGGGAGGGAGGGCACCCGAGGCTGAACGTGTTCACTGGGGTTAAAAACAGGCAAACAAAGTTTTCCTCAAAGCAGCACGTGCGGCGCGTTTATATCCTCCTGTCCTTGTGTCCCGAGTCCCTGGTGAAATGGCCGAGAACGTAGGATTTGGAGTCACCCATTTGATTCGAATTCCAGCCTCGCCATTTATTAGCGACATGACTTCGATACATTTATTGAACTCCGGACTATCGGTTTCTCGGTCTGTTAACTTTATATCCACTTTATAGAGTTGTTGAGGGGATCAGATGGAATTCGGTGTCCACAGGGTGTGTCAGATGATACGGTACCTTGAGCACTAAGTGCCAACGAACAGTCGCTCGACACGCAGCACGCGCTTGCCGGGCATCCTTACGTGGCAGGCTCGTAGGGTCCTGTAGGATCGCAGTCACTGCCCTCCAGCAGCCTGGAGTCTGACGGGGAAAGGGGGATTAAGCTAGCAAGAACAGAGCCGGATACGTAAGGGGGAATATGGATGTCCAGGTTGTATAGGAAGGGTCTCTAATCTGGCCTGAGCAGTTAGGGACAGCTTCCTGGAGGAGGTGGTGTTTCATCTGGCTTCTAAGGTAAGCATAGGTCAGCCAGCCAGGAGTAGGGACTGTGCAGGGAGAGGTGGGAGCAGGGATGGTCCAGGCAGAAGGGAGACACTAGATCAGAATCTAGTGGCAAACCTTACTGTTTTTCCCCCCACTTGAACCCAAAGGGACGGTTCATTTTCATTTCACTTTAAATAAAACTGCTAATCATAGGTGATTTCCAAGTGTATCTTCCATCAGGACCTTTTCAATAGCACTGTTTGACCTGATGTTTTAGAGAACAGGAGAGACATTAGCATATCTAAGAGAAATTCCTTTGGGAGAGAGTTTGGAAAAGTCATTAATAGAACAGAGAGGAAGTAAAAGACATTTCTGAGCAATTTCCGATTTCAGATCCCCATTTCTGCGAGCAGTATTTTGACCTTTCTATTCTATTTATTTAAAAAATTAAATTTTCAACTGAATTCAGTCCTTCACTATGGGGAACTCTATTATTGCTGACCCGAGTCAAAGCATAATTCAGTCTTTGCTCTTTGTTCTCTGGAAGTTCATGTGATGCCTTCTGGGGCTGCTGTGGGAACTCCCCAGACGGGCCCACCAGCCTCCCAGCACCCGAAACCCAAACCTGAAAACTGTATCTGTAATGGGTGGTTCTCCCCACTTCAAAATAACACTAATGGTATTAACAAGAACTAGCATTTATTGAGTTGATCAACTTGCTCACTTGCTTCCAGTACCTTCCAGGCCATTTTCCACTCAGGAGCTGGAAAACCCCCTTGGCTCACATCGACTGCCTGCTTCAAACACTTTAAGTCTCCCTATTGCTCACTGGATCAACAATACATTTCTTTTTCTTTCCTTCCTTCTTTCTTTTTTTTTTTTTTAAGATTTTATTTATTTAGTTGTCATAGAAAGAGAGAGAAGGAACAAGCCGGGGGAGCAGCAGGCAGAGGGGGAAGCAGCTTCCCTGCTGAGCAAGGAGCCCAATGCAGGACTCCAACCCGGGACCCTGGGATCATGACCAGAGTCAAAGGCACACACTGAACTGACTGAGCCACCCAGGTGTCCCAAGAATACATTTCTTAATATGGCCCAAGAACTTGTGAAGACAACTCTCCTGTCTCATCTTCACAAATCCCCGTGTTCTGAAAGCCATACTGGCTCTCATTTAGTTCTTAAGATGAACCATGCTCCCTTCTGCCCCAGGGTCTTTCCACCTCCACGTCCCCTGACTTGGAGGGACGGGCTGCCCCAGTTTTCTGGGACTGAGGGGTCTCCCAGGCTGGGGGGGACCTTCAGCGTTAAAACCAAGAACATTCTGGACACAGCAGGACAGGTGGACTGTGCTGCCTGCACGGAGAAGGCTTCCCCCTTGCTTTCCTGTCCCTCTTTACTCAGTGAACTTGAGCCCTTCCTGTAGCTGCCAGGTCAGGTGGCCCCTCCTCCAGGAAGCCTTCTCTGATCACTTGAGCTCCATTAGAATACGCAGTCTGCCAGAACGCTATTGCTTTTCCTCAAAGTCTTTATTTGAGTTTTTGATCTCATGGTCTCACAAATACCTGTAAAATTAAGGTCATCCTCCTCAGTAAGGGGAAGCTCCAGGAGGGGTGGGGCAGTCTGCATGTGTCTTAACACGGAGCAGGTAGAACAGCATAGTGCTTGGTATATGCTTGATGCTCAATAAATACACGTGCAATGAATAAGCTCCAGGTGGGAGCCAGGTTCAGGGTGTGTATCTTACATAAATGATCTCATTTTAACCCCATGTTGTCCCTATGCGTTCATCTCCACTTTGTAGATGTGGAAAGTGAGGCTCAGCAAGGTTAATGATGTATTTGTGGTCACCCAACTTGGACTTGAACAACGTACTTCTGACTCCAGGGGCCAGAGAACACTTAACAAAAAGCTATAGGGTTAATGTTGTAGTGTAAGTTGTCTGAGAGCTCAGGTCACTGTGGGGAAAGGCATTATTCAAGCATTTTATGATACTGCTCTCTCCACGGAATGTGCACGTGTGTGTGTGTATGTGTGTGTGCGCGCGCGTTTGTGTGAGTGCAGAATACTTCCAGCCGTGATCACTCCCTGGCTTTCTTGTAGACCTGTCAGCGACCAGTCTGACCTGTCCAGGAGGAGGATTTTTTTTCTTTTTTCTTTTCTGTTGTTTTCTTTTTCCTTTCCTTTCCTTTTTCCTTTCCTTTCCTTTCCTTTCCTCTCTCTCTCTTTCTCCTTCCTTCCTTCCTTCCCTCCATCCTTCCTCTTTCTTTCTTTCTTATTTTCTTTCTTTCTGTATTGGGACAGGTGTTCACAGGTGTTTATTATATTATTCAAAATCAACACAAACATAAGCAAACATAGGGACCAATGAGGCGAGCATGCTACGAGCAAAGAATTATAATTGATGGAATTCTCTGTTCTTGTCAGGAGGAGCGTTCTGGAAATCACCCCCACCGATGGTGGTTAAGGCGGCAGGGACTGGTGCAGACAAGCCGAGGGCCAACGACAGTCCCCGGTTCATCTCAGCAACCCAGAGCCACGGAAGCTCGTCTCTGCAGGGGGCCTCCTGCCTGGCCCGGAATTCAGCGAGCGAATCGTCGGTAAGTTTGATGCTCAGCCAGTGGAGATGAGAGGAAGCCCCACGCTGAAGCGGGGTTAGGACTCGGGGTCCTTTCAGAAGGTGGTCAGTTCATTGTTTCTTTGTTCGTGCAACAGATACGCACTTAGGACCTACTACGTGCAGGACGGAAGTGATCGGATGCACAGGGATGTGTGCCCTCGTGAGGCGGCTTTGTCGGGGGCGCTGCTGTGGACAGGGCGCAGGCGCAGGGCTTCTCGGAGGCTCCGTGCTGCGGCAACGGGGAGGCGGGCAAGCGGGGCAGGCTGTGCTCACGGGGCGCCTGCCCGTGTGTGTGTCCGTGCGGACGGAGTGATGAGCGCGGTCTTTAAAAGAAGGGCAGGCTGGGAAGATCAAGCGTGAGCAGGATGGGAAGGCGGCCACGGGGGAACCCTGTGGATATTTGGCGGAAGAGCGCCCCAGGCGGAGGGAAGGCCCGGAGGTGGGGGCGCGCGGAGCCAGCCTGAAGAACAGTAGGGCCAATGCGGCCAGAGTGGAAAAGGCAGGAGATGGGCAGGCAACGCCCGTGCAG
>LNAC01000048.1:714186-847362 GCA_002007465.1 Ailurus styani | reverse complement strand
GGGAGGGGGCTGACCCCGTGACCCCGTGCGGGCCATTGTCGGGACCGTGGCTCCTGCTCCGAGTAGGGGCCCCGTTGGAGGGTTTGCGGCCGAGGAGATGTTTGATCCAGTGTCTGCTGGAAGGAATGATGGCGAGTCCATGCAAGGGAATTCCCCATGCGGCTTTGAGGTGAACAGGGTGGATCTGTGTGCCGGGCTCTGGTTTGCTTACTTGACTGATTCATTCGTTGTTTGAGCGAATATTCCTGTGCCCCCTTCGAATGAGGGCTGGGCTCCTGGTGGAGGACGGAATGGTAACCAGTGCCCACGGGAGCTCACCTCACGGGCCTTACGGTCTGGCAGAGGCGCCACAGGAATGAGGAACAGGCCGTAAAAACGGACAAATGAGATGGTTCCATCCACTCCTTGGTCTGTGCCCCCAAATAATTGAAACCGGGTCTTCATCCGAACGTATGGGAACGTTCCCAGCACCAATATTCACAGCAGCCAAGAGGGGGAAGCAGCCCAGTTGTCCACCGGCTGATGAAGGGCTGCGTGAAATGTGGCCTGTCCCCAGGATGGAATCCGGTGCTACCACGCTGGTCAACGGCGAGGATGTGGTGCCGAGGGGGAGAGGCCGGACGCAAAAGGCCCCATATCGTATGACCCCATTTATAGCCAGAATAGGTCAATCCCCAGAGACGTAAAGCAGAGTGCAGGTAGGCGGGGATTGGCAGGGGTGAGGGGAGAACGGGGAGCAAGCGCTTAAAGGGTACGGGGTGCTTAAAGGGTACGGGGTCTTCTTTGGGGGTGACGAAAAGTTTTGAAAGTAGAGGCGCTGTTTGCACAGCCTTGGGAATGGACTCAATGCCTCATTGTAAAATGGCTAATTTTATGTCACGTGAGTTTTACCTCAATTAAAAAAAAATCCAAGTAAATCCTTGCACCCAAGATTACAGATGTTGTTTGCCATGAAGGAGGTGGAGAAGAAATGTGACACGGGGGGTGGGGACGATGGAAGCTTGCTGCCCCGGGGCAGGCGCCTGGGATACACGTCAGTGAGAAAAGCCAAGGCGAGAACTAAGGGTTAGTTGTTTCTATTTGCAGGTGGATATCTTCATTTGTATACAAATAGAAGTTTCTGGATGAATAGCCCCGAAACAGCAGTGGTTGTTTTGGAAAAGAGAGCTAGGGATCTGATCTGGGTTTGGAGGAGGAGGGTTTGCCTTCTTTTCTATAGGTTTCTTTATTTCAAGAGAATCGTGTAGTATGGAAAAGTATTAAACACACTCAAAGAACTGTGTAGAAAAGAAACACACTCAGAAATCCCGATGTAGCAATAGCTCAACTTCAGCAATATTCCTTCATTCCCAATCTCATTTCATCTGTGTTCCCACTGGGTCGTCCACCCTCATAATCTTTTGAAGCAAATTCCATTTTGTTTTATTTGTTTGTTTGTTTGTTTAAAGATTTTATTTATTTATTTGACAGAGAGAGAGAGATCACAAGTAGGCAGAGAGGCAGGCAGAGAGAGAGGAGGAAGCAGGCTCCCCGCTGAGCAGAGAGCCTGATATGGGACTCCATCCCAGGACCCTGAGATCATCATGACCTGAGCCGAAGGCAGAGGCTTTAACCCACTGAGCCACCCAGCTGCCTCTCTATTTTGTTTATACATATTCTAGTATCTCTTTCTACGAGGTAAGGATGTGTTTTTAAAATGTAATATTTTAAGCATGGAATAGTGCAGTTAACGCTATCACTTTTTATTGTATATGTATGGCTTTTTACTATTTGATTAAAAATTTTGTTCATTATGATGAGCACTGAGTAATGTATGGAATTGTAGAATCGCTATATTGTACACCTAAAACAAAGATAACAATCTATGCTAACTATACTGGAATTTAAAATTTTTTTATATTTAATTGTTTTAAAAGGGAGATGGGGCCCTTTTGGTTTCTTTTTTTCAAAAGCAGTTTACTAAGCCATCAAGTGCAGTGAGTCAGCTGTTCACCTGCGTGTACCCTACTGCCCGGCAGTACTGTGGTGAAGAGCAGGAGTTAGTGTCAGACAATGCTAGGTTCAAATACCTCTCCCACCTGCTCTTGATCTGACCTTGGACAAAATCTTGAACTTCTTTGATTTGCGCTTTCTTCCCGTCAAGTGAGGATAATGAGTATGTAGCTCCTAGTGAGAATTAAATGAATTGTGCAAGGAAAGATATTGGTCTTTATGCTGGTGGTGAGACATAATACACACTCAATAAAGGTTACTTACTTTAATTTCTAACTGGTTGTCCTGTAATATCCTGGTTTCAAGTTTGGACTCCGGATCCCATATCTCTATCCACTAGTTGGGTGATTTTTTTGAAGGGGTTAATAGGTACATATAGAATGTGTTGAGCTCCTAACATGGTTGCTATAATGATTACTATATACTTAATATATAACAGTTTTGTATCCAAAAAGCATAGATGCCCCCTAGTTCAGGATGGAAGAGCATAAAGTTCCCCAAAGACGTTGAGGTTCAATTCCCACAAATAGTACTGTCAGATTGAAAAATAGGGACACACATTCACCCTCGACTGGAATCTATGCTTGAACTCATAGTGATAGGAAAGAGAAGAGGGTCAGCCTGACTCCCACAGCATCCTAACTGGCTCCCCTTTGCTTCAGGAGGAAGGATCAGCTCAGGCAGGAAATGGAAGGGCCTTGTTCTGTGCCTTTGTTGTGCAAAGGATGGAGTGATAATGCTATCAGGGCTGAAATGTCTAGAATTCTGTTGAATGGTAAACCTCAGGGAAAACTTTCCCCTTTTTTCCTTCTTCAGGCATCACCCCTTTTATGTCTAAGCATGGGAGTTGCTTGTCAATGGGGGGATAATCACATTACATGAGAGGCATGTCTTTAAGTAAAAAGTTGTGTGAGAGCACTTAGTGCTACATGTGATACAGAGCACTCATGCAGAAAAAATGAGTTGTTGTAATTGTCATCATGGGTTATATGTAGATAACTACGATGACACAAGTCAGGTGACATGAAGCGTATTAAGAAAATACCAATGAGATGGCATGGGAATTTAGAGAGGAATTCCAACATGAATGTAGATGGCAAGGGTCTTATGGCAAGGAAATTAAAAATGATTCTGAGAGGATGTGGAATTACAAATGGCCCTTGAATGATGGGAAGTGGACATGTGATGATGTGGGGAGGGCGGAAGGACCCAGTGTGAGCAGGGGTTTTGTGTGGTGTGTAAGAGGTTTGGCTTAGCTGGAGTGTGGATTCCATGAAAAAGGAATCGTAAGAATTAAAGTGGGAATGACTGACCAGGACTGAGCCACAGAGTGCCTTGTATGCAAGACTGAGAGATATGGGATTTCTGGGTCAGTGGTTCATAAACTTCTTTTGTCTTGACATACTTGATGGATGATATTCATATACGCATCTCTTCCCTGTGGGAAGAGCCAAGGTTTTGCATGATCTGATGTAATTCGTACCTTCCCCTTCCATTCGAGGGAGCATATCGGAAGGCAAGTCAGTGAGGATGCCTTTTCATAGGGACGGATCCCATCTGATTCATTTTGAACAAAATCATTCCCTAACTTTGGGATTCTAATTACAATATAAAGGTGGTAGATTATATAGTGGTTGAGATCATTATATGATCTTAGGGGCCAGATTGCCTGGGTTTGATTTCTCACTCTGTTTATTACCTGGGGGATGTTGGGTATATTACTTAAGTTCTCTGTACCTCTATGTCCTTATCTGTCATATGGGGAAAAAAACATTACCTTCATTGCCAGGCCTTTGGGAGGATTACATGAAGTATGGCACATGAGATGCTTGGCATAGAGTTAGTGCTATGAAAGCATGAGCTATTACCTTTTGTAAGCCTCTGACATCTCGTGGGTGGTGGAAGCCATTGCTCTAAGCTGACAGATTTTGAGCAGGACAATGCAAGGTCAATAGTGCAGAATGGACATGTGGCACAGAACAGATGACGAGTGTGGGCTCTGGAATCAGCCTGTTTGAGTCCTGACTTCCCCTCACTGACCTTGGGACCTTGGGTGAGTAGAATAAATTCTCTAGGCCTCGTGTCCCTTCCTTATCTATACAATGAATGCAGTAATAATAGCACCCACTTCACAGTCTGGTTGGGAGTGTTAACGGAATGATGCTTCCAGAGTGCCTACATGGTCCCTGGTGAGTCTGTTAGCTATCTACTGCTGTGTAACAAGTTACCACAAACTTTGCAGCTTAAAACAACTCACAACTCTCATCTTGCAGTTTCCGTAGCTACTGCCTAGCTAGGTCTCCTGCAAAGCTGCAGTCAAGGTATCTGGTGGGGCTGGGTTTCATCTGAAGGTCTGACCAGGGAAGGATACATCATTGTTGGCAGAATTCAGTTTCTTGCTAGCTCTCAGCTGGACACTAACCTCGGCTCCTAGCTAGTTACTGACTGAAGGCCACCCTTAGTGCCTTGACACATGGCCACCCCTAGAAACACCTGCACACATCATTAAAGTCAGCAAGGGAGGTGGTCTTTTCCCAAATGGGCATTGCGGTCTTCTATAAGGTAATTGAGTACATGTCGTCATGTCATTCTGTCACTTCTGTCATATTCTCTTGGTTAATAGCAATTCACAGATCTTGCCTGCACGCCAGGATAGAGATCACACAAAGAAATCAACATCAGAAGGTCTGGGTTATGGCAGCCACCTTAGAGTCTTGCCACCATATACATAGTAAATACCTAGTACATTCCTACTTTGAGAAATTAATGTGGCAAGCAGAAAGCACCTGAAAGACAGGAGTTGACTCATTTTGTCTTTGTACCCCAAAGCACAGTGCTTTGCATGTGGTGGGTTCTCATTAAGTACCATCCGGATAAATGTCAAATGTAGATTTCCCTGGATGCTTTCCCTGCCCCCAAACTAAGCTTGTATAGATCCAGATGGGGTGTGTATAAGTCAGTAGAGGCTTGGTATGCTATAGTAACAAAACAATCTAAAAGTCTCAGCAGCCTAAATAATACTGGTTTATTTCTTAGTTATTTTACGTATCCAGTGATGTGTGACTGGGGCGGGGGGAGGAGGGAAATCTACTTATTGTATTACTTGGGGACCCCCTTCTGGTGGAGTAGCCATTATCTGGAATGCTGTGGGTCACTATGGCTGAGGGAAAGGAGTCTTGGAGGGTCTTAACCTAGTAAATAAGTGACTGATCCCAAAGGGCCTCCCATTACTTCCACCCCTGCTCATTGGCCAGAAAGAGGCCCTCGGCCCACTCACACCAGGAGACAGAGCGGGGCGATCACATCATGCACTGAAGAGGCAGAGAGCCGGGGGTGTTTGGTGACTGACGCTATCGACCACGTCCGATGATAACGTGTGGATAAATCAAAGAACAGTGGTTCTATTGGAACTATACACAAGTGGCCTGGATACTCGCTGACATCCCAGCTTAATCCTCCACCCTTCTCTTTTGGCCCCGTGCCCTGGGATGATGACCTCCACAGAATACATCACCCGGACTCCCTTCCACTTCTTGTTTCTGGTTGGGTACAGTTAAGAGATGTGCTTGTGGGATACTGGAGGGTGAAAAAGGAAAAAGTCGGGGTAGTGTAGTTTCTTTGCTTCTTTCCTCCTCCGACCATCCACAGCTCACACTGGGTGGCCTCTCCTTCAAGTAAAGATTTTGGGAGCACCTGGGTGGCTCAGTTGGCTAAGCATCTACCTTCGGCTCAGGTCATGATCTCAGGGTCTGGGGATCGAGACCCTCGTCGGGCTCCCTCCTCGGTGGGGAGTCTGCTTCTCCCTCTCCCTCTGCCCCTCCCCTACGCTTGTGTGCTCTCTCTCTCTCTCTCTCTGCTCTCTCTCTAATAAATCTTAAAAAACAAAAAAACCAAGTAAAGCTTTCAGTGGGTTTTGCTAATAAAGGTCTCTTTATGTGCATTGTAAGGTGGCACAGCCCCACCTTCTGAGCCAGTGTGTGGGGGCATCCCTACCTTTGGTTGTTTCCAAAAACTCTGCCCACAGTTTTGTTAACGGTCTCCTCATTGATCTGTCTTCCTCGACTCCATTGAATGGGCTGTTCTCTGCCTGAATCCCTATAAATCCGACTTGTTGCTGCATGGCCCCGACAGAATGATACAAACACTGTGTTTTCCGTGGTTGGATTTCAGGCGTGCAATTTGCTCTAAAGTTACGCGGAACTGCTACAAAGTGATTATGCTACAGATATTCCAGAAAACTGGCTGGACACTACTGCCTATTCAGTCTCACATCTAGTATTTCTTACAGGAAGAGTCCCGTTGAGCCATCTCTCTCCCGTGAACTTCTCTGATTGTTTTTATGAAGCACCTATTTTCTTGACAGTAAACCCTACATTTGTAATATCTGGACTATACATCTCACTTTTCTGAGCTTGAAGTCGGCTGGAGATGACTAAACTGGAGCTAAGAAGGTTAAAGTGGCACGGTCAATGCACAAATGGCTCCAACGCTTCTTTTTACTCCACACTCATGCATTTGTAGCAACTTTGCCGTCCTTTTGTCTAAAGGGACAGGATACATTTATCTGTCCCAGGACCTTGGGTCCGTCTGTGCCATCTACTTTGGTGAATGCAATATTAGGGGCATGGTACAATCGAAGTCCTAAGAAATGCTTCTATGATTTGCCTGGCCCTCTTACACCCTCAGCCATTGCTGTGACAATGACATTGCTGGGCTGACCTGCTGGTCCAGGTGGAGGATGAAGGATGTTGGNGAAGGCAGAATCCGGCCTGTCGTCGATTCCAGTTCCGTTCTGCTGACTGCACACGTGTGAGCGAGCTCAGCTGAGGTCAGCGGTCAGCAGAGTCACCTCGCAGAGCTCTGACCCATGAAACCATGAGAATCGACAGTCAGTGGTTTGTGATGCGGAATTGTGGCCGACGGAAGCCGTCGAAATGGGGATGGGAGACTCCCTGGTATTTCATACTTTAGTCTTCTATTTGTTCCATAGATAGGTTTTTTATTTTTAATTTATTTTTTATTACATATAATGTATTACTTGTCCCAGGGGTACAGGTCTGTGAATCATCAGGCTTACACATTTCATAACACTCACCATAGCACAGACCCTCCCCAATGTCCATAACACAGCCACCCTATCCCTACCCTCCCACCCCCCAGCAACCCTCAGTTTGTTTCATGAGATTAAGAGTCTCTTATGGTTTGTCTCCTCCCCAACTGCATCTTGTTTCATTTTTTTCCCTCCCTACCCCCCATGACCCCCGCCTTGCCCCGCAAATTCCTCATATCAGAGAGATCATATGATAATTGTCTTTCTCTGATTGACTTATTTTGCTTAGCATAATACCCTCTAGTTCCATCCACATCGTTGCAAATGGCAAGATTTTGTTTCTTTTGATGGCTGCATAGTATTCCATTGTATATATATACCACATCTTCTTTATCCATTCATATGCTGATGAACATCTAGGTTCTTTCCATAGTTTGGCTCTTGTGGACTTTGCTGCTATAAACATTGGGGTGCACGTGCCTCTGAGGATCACTACATTTGTATCTTTAGAGTAAATACCCAGTAGTGCAATTACTGGGTCATAGTGTAGCTCTATTTTCAACTTTTTGAGGAACCTCCATACTGTTTTCCAGAGTGGCTGCACCAGCTTGCATTCCCACCAACAGTGTAGGAGGTTCCCCTTTCTCCGCATCCTCGCCAACATCTGTCATTTCCTGACTTGTTGATTTTAGCCATTCTGACTGGTGTAAGGTGGTATCTCACTGTGGTTTTGATTTGTGTTTCCCTGAGGCTGAGTGATGTTGAGCACTTTCTCATGTGTCTGTTGGCCATTTGGATGTCTTCTTTACAGAAATGTTTGTTCATATCTTCTGCCCATTTCTTGACTGGGTTATTTGTTTTATGGGTGTTGAATTTGATAAGTTCTTTATGGATTTCGGATACTAGCCCTTTATCTGATATGTCATTTGTGAATATCTTCTCCCATTCTGTCAGTTGTTTTTGGTTTTGTTGACTGTTTTCTTTGCTGTGCAAAAGCTTTTGATCTTGATGAAGTCCCAATAGTTCATTTTTGCCCTTGCTTCCCTTGCCTTTTGTGATGTTCCTAGGAAGAAGTTGCTGTGGCTGAGGTTGAAGAGGTTGATGGCCCACAGATAGGTATTAATGAGAGTCATGAATTAGCCAAGATGGTCCCCAACCTCAAGTCTGTCCCCTTCTCACAGGCTTGCTGTCCCTCACACTTCAGAGTGTCACACAGCAGCGGATGAGGCCCAGTCTTGTGTTATTTATTCTCATGTTCTCCTGCACTTTCTCCTTGTGGCTCTGTTTCATGAGTGTGGTTTTTATACACACACACACACACACACACACACACACACACATATATATATATTTATTTATTTATTTGAGAGAGAGAGGGAGTGACCACATACAAGTGTGGAGAGGGGCAGAGAAGCAGACTCCCTGCTGAGCAGGGAGCCTGAAGTAGGGTTTGATCCCAGGACCTTGAGATCATGACCTGAGCCAAAGGCAGATGCTTAACCGACTAAGCCACCTGGGTGTCCCTCATCAGGGTGTTTTTATTGAAAAAGGAAAGAAACCCAATCAAATTGACTTAAGCAAAAAGGAAGAGAAAAAGAAAGAGGACTCATTGATTCATGTAAACCCAATCAAATTGACTTAAACAAAAAGAAAGAAAGAAAGAGGACTTGCTGGCTCATGTTCACGGTAGTTCTGCTGTAACCGTCGGAGCAGATGAGGGGAACAGGACAGGCACAGTGGGGTTCAGGGGTCATGAAGCCTTGATTGGGGCCCAGTGTCCAGGCTGTTTTCCTCTGGCTGTTCATCAGTCTCCGCCCGGCCCAGATTTCAGGGAGGGCTTCGGCAGAGCCTCTCTGCTCTGCGGGTTCCACAGCAGTCTTGTCACTCCACCAGTAGTCTTGTCACTGGATAGACATGGACCACCTGCTCGTTCTGAGACACACCACAGAGGCTGACAGCAATGCCTAGAAAGTGTGTGTAGCCCCAGAGCCTGGGCAGGGTGGGGTCATCCTACCACACCACATCACCTAGGAGGGCGTGAGCAGAAGAGCAAGGTGCTGCGTTAGCAAAGAGAGATTGGGCGCTAGAGATGCAAAAGCAACAGACGTCCCCTAGAGTAGAACATTCGACAGATGCGTTACGTAACAACTCGTGTATTTCCCGTCATGAGAGTTGGCCCTCCCACTAGACTCTAGGCTGCATGAAGGGCAGAATGTGCATCTGTTTTGCTCACCTCTAGACTTGTATTATCCTATACGGGCTGTTACATAATAGGGGAATCAGTAAATATTTCTTAAATGAATAAAGGAAGCTTATCGTCTGTTGGGAGAAAATGAAGATGAAACATAGTTAAACTCAATGAGTTGAGTTTAACTCGGGTTCTGAATGGCAAGAAAGACAGGAAATTATGTTTATAATTATAAACATTATAACACTATACTAGAATGAGGTTTATATATGGCCCTTTAAGAATCTTTTAGCTTTGGCAAAAAGCTGTCCCCACCCCCAACTCCCCATACCTCCCTCTTCATCTTGGTATAATAGCTTTCGAAACACACAAAATGAATGTCCTGAGACCCCTGGGATCTGTGTGTCTACACACACACACACACGTGCGCACACACACGCACATGCACACATGCGTGCACACACACGCACACACACACACATACACACACACACGTGCACACACACGCACACGCACGCACACACACACAGATGCACAGAAAGATGCAAGTGGTATGGAGGCTTTTGTAGAACCATCTGGGGGAAAGAACCGAGTTCATTTTTCATTGATTTCCTCTCAGCCTGCTCTTGTTTATTAGGTCCACTGTGATGTGCCAATACTATATATTTCAGGAAGAGTGGGCAGTCCTTATAAATGATACAATATCTGGGCTGTCATTAGAATCCTAGAGGAGATCTGATGGCCTTAAGAACGTGGGAAAGGACAGGTGCTGGGAAGAGCTGGGATTTGGAGAAGTGTGGTCTTGGCATTGGAGCGATTTTGGTGCAGGAAAATCTGCGTTCTTGTCCAGGGGTCAGTGGGAGAGAGAGGGTTCCATCAGAGGACAGGGACAGGTCTCTCCCCCAAATAAAAAGTGACGACAGAGCATCGATACCATCTCCCCATCTTTGCTCCTTGCAGCTTTCTTGATAGAATTAAACCACTTTTGGGGTGGAACGCAAACCATTTTTTAATGGATTTACTAGAAATAATTCCTTCAAAAGAAATTATAGTGATTGATTATGCTCTTAAAAGTAACACTTGGTCCTAAAACAGCTTTTTCTCCTGCTTGAAGATGTGGACTACCATATCATGCCTATCCCTCAACGAGATCATGTGTGTCCCAGTAAGCTGTCCAGACCGACTGACCTCTTTATATCAGGAGGCGAGAAGGGGTACGTTAAGAGGGCAGGCTCTGGATTCAGAGTTGAATTCAGCTCTCCCTGTTACTCAGCGCATGATCTTGGCCAGCTACTTAATCTCCTGTGCCTCAGTTTTCTTATCTGCAAAATGGGAAGAAGAATAATAATACTGCATAAGTCATAGAATCATCATGAGGATTAAATCAGGTCATAAAAATAAAGCCCTCACAACAGCACTTGGTGGGGACAGAACACGAGGCATGGTAGCCATCATTACATCAATATATGTGATAAGAGGAAACACATTTAGACTTCCATTTTTCACTTTTGATCAGATTTGGTCATCTCTTCTTCAAATGCAAGATGCGATGAGAAAGTGGGTCAAAGTGAGAATTAGAGAGGAGGGAAGCCACAGTGACCATTATTTGCATGAGAAACAAGTGAGTTAATCTCTTCCTTTCTGGTTCTCTTCCTTTTTTTTTTTTTTTAAAGATTTTATTTGTTTATTTGGCACAGAGAAGGAGAGAGATCACAAGTAGGCAGAGAGGCAGGCAGAGAGAGAGAGGAGTAAGCAGGCTCCCTGCTGAGCAGAGAGCCTGATGCGGGGCTCAATCCCAGGACCCTGAGATCATGACCTGAGCTGAAGGCAGAGGCTTTAACCCACTGAGCCACCCAGGCGCCCCTGGTTCTCTTCCTTTACGGTTTGGTCAGTTACCTCTCTCCCCGTTTATGGCCTTGGCCACCTAACCAGTGTCCCTCCTTCTGATCTTACACTCTATTTACATCTTTTAACTTTCTATTATAGTTTTATTTATCAAGCATTGTAATTATGTTGCCCCATTGCTTTAAAAGCATTCTGTTTCCCTTGCACCCATTGATTGAAATTCAAACACCACAGCCTGGCATTCAACAATCTTTGCAAATGGCCCTGGTAGGTCACTCTTTCTAATGCTATCTGGAGTCATCCTTCTCCGTGACTCACCCGCCCTCACTGTGCTAGAAATACTAGGCATTTCCTGACCTGCACAAACTCCTCTTCCATTTCTTTGCTCTTGCTGTTTCTTTTGCTTGGAATGCCATCAACAACAGAGCTGTTTCTTTTGCTTGGAATGCCATCAACAACAGCAACAAATCCAACAAAACAAACTCCCCAACCCCCATCCTTGTAAATCACAAATTTTTCTGAGATTAGTCTCAGCCATGCCATCTTTTTTTAAAGATTTTATTTATTTCACAGAGAGAGACACAGTGAGAGAGGCAGGGGGAGTGGGAGAGGGAGAAGCAGGCCTCCCACTGAGCAGGGAGCCTGATGTGGGGCTGGACCCCAGGACCCTGGGATCAAGACCGGAGCCGAAGGCAGGCACTTAATGACTGAGCCACCCAGGCGCCCCTTGGCCATGCCATCTTTACTTTGCCTTTACCCAAAAGAATCCTGTTCGAGAAAATGACATATACCAATATCTAAATAGAGAGGTACCAATTAGGCTGAGCAGTTGGTTCCAACTTAAGCCAAAAAAATAGTTCAAATCTATAATGATGACAAAAACAAGAGTTCCCCGTGAACGTTCCCTGTGTGCCAGGAACTGTGTTTCTCATGGATAATCTCACAGCCTCATGAGACAGCTACGGTTTGGTCTCATTGTATTTATAGTTCTCCTACCATAATTCAACTGTGACGCCTCCATGGGGTGCGTGGGGAGGGGAGGGGAGAGGGAGATGGAGAGAGATAGCAAGAGAGGGAGAGAAACAATTTAAATCGTGCAGCTAATATTGCCAGAAATCCTAATGCCTGCATTTCTGCCTGGAATAAGCACGTAATGGAAGAAGTTCATCTTTACTCCTGGTCCATGTTATCATCTTCAAGTATCTCATACAATCATTCTAGAACTTAATGATTAATGTATTTCATACAGCATGGCCACTAAATGTGATCCTCTACTTTATCTGGGGCTCAACTAAAGAAACAGGAACTTATCCCAACACTGGGGGCAAACTCTGCATTGGACTTGGTGAGAGATGTCATTCCTGGGTGGGGGATCATGTTCTTACTTTCCCCAAACCAAGACACCTTTGGCAGTGAGACAGGATACTTCTCATAATGATGGAGAAGCACAGGCATAAAGTTGGAAAGCCCAGGCCAGTCAGACTGGGCCTCCTCTCTCTGCCCGCTGCCACGTGAGGACACGGTGAGAAAATGACCCTCTACTAACCTGGCTCTTCACTAGGAATCCAATCTTCGGGCACGTTGCTCTTGGGACGTCTCTTGGATTTTTTCTCAGAATTATGAGAAATCTGGGTCTGTTGTTTAAGCTACCTCATCTTTGGGTTTTTGGTTTTTTTTGGTTGTTGTTTTGTTTTGTTGTTTTTATAGCAGCAGACTGAGGTAGTTGGGAACCTCGTCCCTCGGGAGGATCAGGTATAGCAACATGAAAAGATGGGATTGCATTGCTCCCTTGCTTAATGCTCTCCCAGGGCTGCCGGTGTCCCGCTGCAAGGAGCTGTGAGCTCTTTCCCCAAAGCTGCAAGACCCATCAAGATCTGCCTTCTGACAGACCATTCCAGTATCTTTCCTCTTTGAGCATATTTCTGGCTATCCTGGACTTCTTTGAGTTTTTCCAATAGATCAGAATTTTTCCTGGCTGAGCACCTTTGCACCTCTGTATGGCCAGAGCGGCCTCCCTCACCCCACCTTCTCAAGAATGCCTGCGAGTCCTTCAGAAATCGGTCTGGCCTTTCCTGTCTAAAGCATAGAACCCCCTCCACACCCCACTGCTTTCTGCAATCCTCACATGCTGTTTATCTTATAGCCCCTAATGATGTTCGTTATTTAAATTTTCTGCTTGTTTACTACCCCCCACACACACTCTGGGCCATAGGCATCCTGAGTGCAGTGTTCATTTTTTACTCGTTGCCTGGCATAGAACTTTGTTCCTAGTAAATATTCAAAAATTCAAATGTGTGTTTGTTGAATGAACGCCCAAGATCACATCAGGATTGCCAGTCTCTCAACTAGAAACAAGACCACATGAGTTTAAACTTTTTATTTTTTTACTTAATAGCTGATCATTAAAGAAGATCTTTCTTCAAAGCAGGTCTGCAGCAGCCAGCTAGGTCTCACTACTAAAAGGAAAGAACCTATGTCTTATTCAGAATTAGAATTCCAGATGAAGGAAGTATGACCTTTCCAATCCACTCCCTCTGCCTCGTCGTTCTACCATGAACACAAGGGGCATGACACCTCAGGACCTTTGCACCTGTCCCTTCTGCCTGTAACACTGTTCGCTCAGATATCAAACTATCTTGTTTCCTCATCCAGTGAGATCTTATCCCGGAAGGTTTCCCTGACCACATGTAAACCTCTGCGATGCCAAGTACTAGTTGTGTTCTCCACAAGAGAGTCTGAGGGAGGTTGGAATCCAGCCCATACTCTGACTTTCATGCATTCCTGGTATCTGGACTGGGAGGGAGGGACATCTTTTTCTAATTGATCCACCCAGAATGGGGCACCTTCATGTAATTCAAAGATTTGTGCTGGCTACAGCCTGCCTAAGTCTCTCTACATACTGACATGCCACCTCGTTACCTGCCTATTTTTTTTTTACCTGCCTATTTTTTAAAAGATTTATTTATCTATTTATCTATTTATTTATTTATTTATTTATTTATTTATTTATTTATTTATTTATTTGAAAGCGAGAACAAGAGAGCATATGCGTGAGTAGGGGAAGAGGCAGAAGGAGAGAATCTTAAGCAGATTCCCTGCTGAACGTGGAGCCTGATGTAGGGGTTCAATCTCATGACCCCTGAGATCATGACCTGAGCCGAAACCAAGAGTCAGATGCTTAACCCACTGTGTCACCTGGGTGTCCCATGTGTTACCTGCATATTAGCTTTCCCTGCAGCGTGTAAGCTTAAGGGTGGCAGAGAATTTTGTCTATTTTGTTCACTGCTCTGTCCTTAGTATTATGAGTTCTACCTGACACATGGTGGGTGCTCTAAAAACGTTTGTTGTAGGAATGCATGGATTTACATATTTTGAAAAGCAACAAGAGCAAAGCAAAGCTTTAGTCTTCTTTGTCCTTATTTGGTTTTGTTTTTATTTGTACTTTAGCTGCTCAACCCTTGAGGTCAACTCACCAGGATCGCGGGAGTGATTGGCTGTCTTTCGGTTTTCATCGTCTTCACTTCCGTTTACAGATATGAAAATTGCCTGTGCTTTTCTTCAGTTCTTCTTCTGAGGTCTCTCTTTTCCCCAGCATTCGATTTAATGGAAACCCTAGTAATGGGATGAAAATAGTGCCAGGTTATATTATGAAGCCATAAGCAGCATAAAAGCCCCAAGCCCCCATATAACTAAGTTAACCCTGAATTCCATTTCAGCGCTCTGTGTGGAAAATCATTTCTTTTCTGAGGCTTCCCGGGGGCTCCCTCTTAAGAAAAACTTTGCCAGGAATATCATGGCTTGAGAATAAGTGTTTTCCAAGCAGATTTTGGTGCCTGGCTTGATTGACTTTTCCAAATCCGCATTACCCTTAAAAAGCCCAAATTCTTCCAACAGATCTTCATGCAACAGTTTCCACGTGGCGTTAACATCTTTGTTTCTGCATCATCATGGGAACTCACATGGTTAAATATCCCAGTGCCCACTGGTGCTGGGGTGTTGGATGACCCTTTAATTACTGCAATTCAACCTCCGTCAGATGGAGAAAACTGTTAAGACAAATTCAGTGCTGGCCTGGAACGTTGCTGCTAAGGTTGGAAGGTGACTCCCCAATACGCCAGCCTTCCTGTCACTAGTAAATTTCCTCCCAGTGAAAAGAAGTGTCATTCTCAAACCCAGCTGGCGGAGACTTACAATTGCCTTGCAAAACCAGATCTGGAGCCCATGTGGCCTAAATCCCCCTAAACTGATTACGTTGGTTGGAGTCTTTTAAGGTTTTTGCAACTAACTTAATCGACTGCTGTGTGCAACCCCAGGAAAGGGAGTAAGAATCCATTCAAATCCTCTCTGTTAAATCAGCCCTCCAGCAAATTACTGGTTGCAAAAGGGACTACCGAGCAAGGAACACCAGCAAAGACCTCATTCAAAGTGTTTGCACCCCATTCCCTTGATAAAATGAGCACTCTTTAGCTTCCCCGTCGGGTAACCCAGTTATGTTGGGCCATAAAACGCTCCCGGCGATTTTTATATGTGTTAGTTCAAAACGGTGTTTTGCAGCAGTCGGATCTGCAAGGCGTTCGTAGGTGGCTGCCTTGTTGGACTCAGTCGATGCCATTGATTTCCTTTTAAATGCAAAGATTGCACAGTTCAGCTTTAATTGTGGATCTGGTTGCAAGGGGCCATCGCTTGGAAGCAGGTTGTTCTCTTTTTTCTCCTAATAAATCACCTTTGCCTAATGAACATTGGCCAGGTTGGGCCTCCCTTTGTTAGCACGTCCCCCTCAATGGGTCTGGGCACAGACTGCACGCAAGCCGCTGACTGAAGCAGGCTTCTCTGCAACACTTTCCTGTCTAGGTTACGTGTTTTATTATGTCTTAATAAAGCAGTTGAAGAGAAGGTTAAGCTGAAGTGCCCTGGGGAATGATTTTAATTTTTTGAAAGGGTGTGACCACGTTGGAGGTTGTTACATAGAACCAACTGTCTTAAGGGAGGGGTGCGCTGGGGCCGTTTAGTGTCCCTCCCCAGATCAGGGTCTTCCTCGCTGTTTCTCCGTGCCTTGCTTTACTTGGGTCTCTTCATTTACTGACTTACGGAGACGTTGATCTAAAGCCAGAACCGAGGGAATTTAAATACTGGCTTTAAGACTCATTAGCTGTGTGATCTCAGGCAAGTCTTCCCTCTGTATTCCTCGTTTATGATAACTACCTGCTGGGACTTTACTGGGGTTAACAAAAGTTGTGCGTGTAGAGGGCTTAGGGTGATGTCTGGCTAGTAGGGCAGACGTAATAGAGATTAGCTCTTATTACAACGCGGTGTCAGGGGCGGAGGGACAGGTGACTGGTGGAGGTTCTGTCCCCAAGTAGCCATGCTCGGTGGTTCCTGTGTCTCGGACACAATCCTACTGTTTTACAGAGAAGCCTTCATTTAACCCTCATGGCAATCCCACAAGGGAGGTCTAATACTTATTATTAGCCCATTTTAGTTTTTATTTCTATCTTTTAAAATGTATTTATTTGAGACAGAGAGAAAGAGGAAGAGAAAATCCTAAGCAGACTCTGAGCTGACCGTGATGGTCGACCTGGGACCGATCCCCCGACCCTGAGATCATGATCCTAGCCAAAATCAAGAGTCTGAGGCTCACCTGACTGCACCAGCCGGGTGCCCCATTATTAGCCCATTTTAGAGGTGAGGGAACTGAGGCTCTGAGAGTAGAGAGCTGCCCAAGCGGTTATGCCTGCTGAGATGCCCGGCTGGGGTAGCTGGTATTGGGGGTGGCTGCTGCCCGGCGTCAGCTGTCAGCTGCGCATGGTGCCCAGGGCTGCAAGGCCTCGCTCCCCCAGTCCTCTGTGTTTTGTTCATAAGGGAGCCCTCGAGGCCCGGGGCCCTTTGGAGGTCCTTACACAGATGTTGTTCACTCACTGACCTGTGTAGGGTCGTCTGAAAGTGGCCGGTGGTCAAAGGCTCGTGCCCAGCGATGAGGGACCATGATGGAATGGTGGCCTTGATCTTCAATAGCCACCCCGCGGCCCCGTTCTGTGTCATGTGCTTCTCTCCTGGTGCTGTCTTTCCCTGCTTCATTTTGACCCGAGCCTTTCCATTTTCCCTCCCACAGAGTCTCACACTCAGAGAAGCGTCCAGGATCTATTTCCTCCCCTCCTTCCTTCCAGATCTGGCTAGGGAGTTTCTATTTGTGCCATGCTGTTTTCTTAGTGTTAAGGATGTAGCTCTGAACAAAACACTTACTCATTTGACTCTCTGACTACGTAGGAAGTTCCAGGCTCTGTTCTGGGCCTGGGAATCCAGCTCTCAGCATGGCAGGCAAGCCCCGCTCAGAGCCTGCATCTGTGAGGCTGCAGACGTTCCGTGGGTGGACAATAAGTAGGACTTACTAGGAGTAGTGATCAGTGGGACAGAGTGAGAGAAGGACCTGTCGGGGGCCAGTGATGGGGAGGGGTGCTCTGTTTAGATGACCTGCTCAGGGGAGGTGTCTCTAAAGGAAGGGCATGTTAGCAGAACTGTTGTGTGATTCTTTGTGTGATGTTCCAGGTGGAGGGAACTGCTGATACAAAAGTGCCGGGGTGGGAGCCGCAAGGACCTCAATTCTTGAGGAAATAGCACAGAAGCCGGCGTGTCCGGATCTGAGCACACAAGGCCAGTGTGCCTGGGGCCAGGGAGTCGGCACCACAGAGGGGTCCTGGGGTCACCCCATGTTACTGTTAAGTGGGGTCTCAGTGGTCGCCCTCCAAACCTAATTCAGGAAGGTCAGTGATGGTGGCTGTCTGCTTCCGCACATCTCTACCAGCACTGGGTTTTCTAGTATAATGCAGCAGTTTTCAAAATTTTAAAATAAAAGAAAATTTAATTGTTTTTTAAATTTCCAACCTGATAGAAAAAAGAAGGACACCTGCTGGCTGAGTTTGTGATGGCTGTGATGTTGCATATACTTCTGGGTATTTGTTGGCCGTTGGTATTACTTTCAATCCAGTCTCTGTGTCTGCCTGTCTTTCTGCCTGTCTTACCCGCAGGTGCCCAGAGATGGGCTAGCCAAGGCCTTTGACCCTCGATACACTCTCATCCTCCCATGTTGGGGCCACACATGCAAACATGGCCTGGTTTCCTTCCTCCCTCCTGCCTTGTTCTCTCTCTCTCATTCGTGTAACAGAAGCCTCGCTAATCCCCGCACCGGGTCTGTTCCTTTCCTGCATGCCAAGCAAGGTAGAGTGGCACTTACCCCCCGCCGCACATTAGAGTCACCTAGAACGCCTTTGAAAATTCAATGTCAATTTAATTCTAGTCTCTAGGGAGAGGGGGAAGGGCACCAGGGCTTGTTTGTTTGTTTGTTTACTAGTTGCTCATTTGCTTATGGTGCACAGCCAAGGTTGAGAAGCACTGCGTTCTGCCCGCCCGATGTCATCGAGGTGTGAAAGTGAATCTTGTCAGCTTCATAGAATTGGTCCTGCTTCCCTGACCAGCAGCTCTGGCCCTGTCGTTCAGCTTGGGTGTAGGCACTCAGAGGCATTTGCCTACTGCACCAACAGATACATATCGAATCCAGACCGTCTTAGGCCCTGGGGAAATGTCCGCATGCAGGGCAGGTCTGTTGCCTTTTTGCAGATCTTACATTTTTGTACAAAGAGACGGAGAAAAATCAACCGGATGAAAAGATGAAACAAGTTCATTAGGCCTTATGATAATTCCTAAGGAGGAAATAGAGTGTTTTGCTGGTAGGTGGGTGGGGGAGTGGGCGAAGTCAGAAGAGGCGGCGAGGAAAGGCCTTTCTGGAAGGGGGATGTGTGGAAGCAGAGAAGCAGGAGGAGCAGGTGCTGCGGCCAGGAGGCGGGGCCCGAGGCGCGGCTGGCGAGCTGGAGGGACCGGAGGCTGGGCCCGAGGAGCAGGTGATGGGGGTGACCTCTGGCCCGACCGAGCAGTGGCGGGGGAGATGCGTGTGCCCAGCCCACACGCTGCGCCAGGGCTCCTGCTCAGCAGCGACGCTGGTGGGACACAGGATAGGAGAGCACCCTCGGCCGGAGACTGAGCGGTGTGGGTGTCTGTGAGAGGCGGGAGGGGAGTGGGGTGAGACGTGGGCTCTGAGAGAGAAAACTCTAGGCAGAGGGCGTGCTGTCTGCAAATGTACCGAGCTGGGGGAGAACCTAGAAGACCCGAGGACGGGGGAAAGATGGGGGTGTTGGGGATGCAGAAGTGAGGGCTGTGTGACAGCAGGTGACGGCAGGGAGGAAGCCTGGGCTCGGGCAGTGCGGGCCGCGCTCAGAACTGGGGAGTCCGCTTTCATCCCGGAAGGCACCGGAAGGCTTCAATAAGGAAGGTCATCTTTGTTATTCGGGGAGGTAACTCAGGCAGCAAGGGTCACTGAAAGGTAGGGTCTACCAGCTGTCAGCAAACTTTTTCCGTAAAAGGTCAGACAGACAGTAAATACTTTAGGACCGAAGACCATCCGGTCTCTGCTTTGACTACTCACGTCTGCTGTCGTAGTACAAAAGTAGCCATAAGCAATGATAAACGAATGGGTGTGCTGTGTTCTAATAAAACTTTATTTATAAGAATCGGCAGGGGGCTGGATTTTATCAGTGCACGGCAGTTTGGCAGCCCTGGTATTCCAATAGAATATTGAAGCATGGTAATTAATTATGATAATTGGATTGGTCTGTAATAAAAATGGGATACAAAAGATTTTGGGCTCTTCTTTATTCTTTGCTCTTACTAAAGATGCATTCATGAACTGAGTTTTGGAATCGATCGCAACTTTGAATTAAATAATATCTGGCAGGGTTGGCTTTGACAAAATTGCTAAGAATGGGAATAATTTCTGTCCCTTTTCATTCTCTGCTCCTTCTCTCCTGATTGCTAGGTCTTCAGAATCCTTAAAATTCTCCCAGTTTGGGGTAGCTGAGTTACATGGAATGGTGGTCCTGTGAGTTTCTATATGGGAGGGACTTAGGGGGAAGCTTGCCCCAAAAAGGACTTGAGGTCACTTGTCCTGAAACATTATCCATATAGCAAACCTGTCATTTTATTTATATTATAAACGTGAGGAGGGGCTCATGGAGAAGCCCCTGAAAGGCAACTTCCAACTGATAAAAGAACATTAATGAAACAGCAGGTGTTAAGAGGTTGTTGGAGACACCAGAGTCCTGGATTAGAGACAAAGGACAGGTTACTACTCACAGCAATGAAAGTATGACAGAGTTTCTGCGTTTGTGCTTGTTCTCCAAGTGCAGCTTCCCACAGGGTACCGCAGAGAGGGCCAGGCGATGCCTGCACGTGCCGTGGATTATGGGTTGGGTTACAAGAGAGAAATCTCACGTTTAGGAAACCCAGATCTTTTATAATGGGCAGTTTCTGCCTTTTGCCCTGGAAAGAGACATTAACTTTTTTACTCTGAACAGGAAATTCGCCCATTGCTCTCTAAGGAGACACTCTCCCCCTCTTCCAAGGCTGTTTGCTGTACACAATTCTTGAAAGAATAACCTATTACAAAGGCAGTCACAAGACCTGAAGAAATGCAAGAGACTCGTGGGGCATTGTCTCTCAACAGCAGGCTTCGCATTTTGCATTTCATTTTATTTTTATTATTTGTTTTAAGATTTTATTTATTTTTTTGACAGAGAAAGCACCAACAGGGAACAGCAGAGGAAAAGGGGGAGAAGGAGCAGGAGAGGGAGAAGCAGACTTTCCGCTGGGCAGGGAGCCTGACAACATGGGGCTCCATCCCAGGACCTGGGATCACGACCTGTGCCGAAGGCAGATGCTTAACCAACTGAGCCACCCTGGCGCCCTGGTACTTCACATTTTAATTAGGATCAAAACAGACAGCTGAAAGAGCTGTCATGGCGCCGTAATGGTGGAATTTTCAGCAGCAGGGAATGAGTAGTAGTTCTTCTTTGAAGAACAAGATCATCCCTAGAGCCCTGGCATAAGCCCCACTTCATGTTCACTTTGTCTGCTTTGACCTATAGCTGACTGTCCAGAGTCTCTGTCTGCTTACTTTGGTGGTTAGAATTATTTTTATTGTGTTAAGGGTTGTTTTCACACATCCTAAGTTTGGAGAGAGACCTTTGTTGTAAACACACTTGATAAATGATCCCCAAACATGCCAAAGAGTTCCAACCAAGAATGAATCACTTTTGAAGAATGCTTCTGTAAAATGTTCCAGGAAAATAGCCTTTCTTTTCAGAGCTGGGTGTTAAGCCATTACAGAGCTATCATGAGTTATTGGAACCTTTGACTGGGAATAAGGTAGTTGTGCTATTCCTCGGTCACCATGATTTCTGTCGTTCCAGTGACACGGGCTGTAGTGCTTTCTCACGAGCCATGAACAAATCATGATCTCTGGGTGAGTATAAAAGATAAAATTCAATGAAATCAGTTCTTTTTTTTTTTCCTTTCAGAAAGGTGAGATTTCTTCAAGTCAAGGGAATCCTCTCTTGAAATTTTAACAGATTCCTACGTTGGAAGTAAGCTAGGTTTGGCATATTGAAGGCACAGAATGAACTTCATTATTTTTGTGTGTTCATTGTCTATGCCAGGCCTAGGTACATTCAAAGATATACTGAAAGTGCTCAATAAATGGCTGATGCAGTAGATGAGTTCTTGTTTGGCAATAAACAAACATGCATAAGTTCCCACCAAGCGCAGGCCGCCAGAAGCATGGGGCTTGGGGACATCTTTTCTGATGTGCATTATTTGAAACTATTGATCAATCTAGTTAGGAGCGTAAACCTAGTGAGCTCTTCTTTTCTCTTTTCCAGGCATGTACTATGTGCTTTAGTGACATGGGGTCTTGCAGTCCTCCTCAGAACCCTATGAGGGTGGTACTGATACTTTACAGATGGGAAGAACAGAGCTGGGGGGGTTAATCACTGATGGTTGGGTTTAAACCACACAGGCCACCTCCAGAGTTATGCTGCTTCCCCCTCGAGCTCTTACTTTAGTGCTAAAGCATGATGCTGAAGAAAGCACCCACAGCTCTTCATCTCCTGTGAAAATGGAACAATGGCAAATGAAGTAAATGTCATCATGCTAGATCCCAGTGCTGCTCAGGGTTACTGGAATTGTCCCAGTTGTGGTGGCTGGAGGCATACACTTCCTTCTTGAGAGTCTTGTCTTAAAGTAGAGTATACTAAGAGAAAGTGTGAGATATAGTCAAGGCCAACAAATTAGCAGATGACTGCATTGAAAAGAGTTTGTTACTCACAGTCCCTGGGAGGAGGGAGCCACATTGGGAAGCACTGAGGCTGGTCCGAGGCAGAAGAAAAAGGGGAGAAGTATGGCAAGAGCCTTTCTTGTGGTTTCTGAGAGAGAACAGGCCAGGCAGGATAAACGGGTTAGGACTGGCTGGTTTGAATGGTCTCAGTGGGCTCTGGGGTATGAGGGCTGTCCTTGGTTGTCTGGCACTGGTCCTGGGATGATGAGGGCAGGTGCATAGTGGCCTGGAGCATGAAAGCCTGATGAGCAAGGAGGTTAGAGACCCTAGGTTGGTTGGTTGGTTTGCATTTGAAAAGCACCCCTGGGGGTAGTGGTAATGAGGGAAACAGGAGGCCAGGGCAAGGTAGCTGGGGCATATTATGGAATTGTCTAGAATAAGGTGTGTCTTTGCTGTATTTGCATGAAGGGCAGATGGTAAAGCATAAAGTTTACAGAAGTTGGAGATATGGCGAATAAACCCTAAGAAGAGATGTGTAGCGTAGTTCAAGTGTGGCGTGGGGAGTCGAATGAGAAAACAGAACAGGATCCTGGACGTGGCCCTTCTACATTGGCTTCTCTGTAGGACCATAGGCAAGCCCTTTTGTTTTTGCCTTACCAAGATTCAATCTCTCTATTTGTGGAGTTGGGACATCTTACTAAATTGGTATTTCCCAGGATGTGAGACGTATCACCAGTGTTATATTAGGTGACTTCAGGCAGTGAAGAGACGTGGCATCAAATAACATTAAGTCACAGATTTACTTTTCAAATGCTTTCAGTTTCTCCAATTGCCCCAAGGAGAAAGTCTCGATTTGGTGCTATTATACCGCAACCGCTCTTTAACTCTTCCTTCTTTCATTTCAGCAAAAAATGGGTCTCAGGCTTACACACTTTGAAAGGCATTTCAACCTGGTTCTTGGTTGCAAACAACAGAAGCCACTTAAGAAAATAAACTGGGTAGCTCCCAGAAGACGAGAGCCCAAGGCCAGAAAATTCTAATTACTAGCAGGATGAATAGATGTATTCATTCAAGTCATAGCTCAGATATAAGGAAATCCATGTAATCAGAAGAGATGTCCCCAAACCCAGTGTATTCGTTTGCTAGGTCTGCTGTAACTTGGGGGCTTAAAACAAGAGAAATTTATTCTGTTAGCATTGTGGATGCTAGAATCTGAAATCAAGGTTCCAGAAGGGTCATGTTCCCTCCAAAGTCTCCAAGGGAGAACTCTTTCTTGCCTTATCCAGCTTCTAGTGGCTTCTGACATTCCTTAGTTTGTCAACCCATCACTCTACTCTCTGCCCCCCCCCTTCACATTGTCTTCTCCTCTTGGAGTCTGTTTCTTCTTTCTTCTTAGAAGGGCTTCTGTCATTGGATTTAGAGCCCGCTCCAAATCCAGGATTTTATCTTGGGATCCTCATTGGATTACATCTGCAAGGTCATATTCCCACATAACAAAAACAGTCTGAGGTTCTGAGTGGACATGATTTTCTTTTGGGATGGGGGACACTTTTCAACTCACTCTATCTGAGAAATTAAGAAGATGTCATGGAAGCAGGTTACATGGGCATGTGGATATTTGCAATGTACCTTTTGCCCTTGTATGGGTGCCTCAGTGTGAATTCATTGTGACTATCCCTTTGTCCTCGATTCTTTCCTTTTTAATTTCAAAGTCATGAACTAGAGCGTCTGACTGGCCAAGTCTAAGTCACTTCCAGGAGATGGGAAGAGCTCTCCGTGAGCTTCTTCAGCACCCACTGTGGAAGTCAAGACCCTACAGTTTGGATTTCCTCACAAAGGAAGAACTTTCAGAGGCCGTGTATACAAGAAAAATGTCAAAAGTCTGTCACAAAAGCTAGCGGGCAGCTCAATTCAATGTCTTTATCCTCATAAGCTCTGTTTTTACAATTGCATTCTCTTTATAACAAATGATGCTATTTTTTCACTTACAGTGGTACTGCTTTGTAAATTAAATTTGTTTAGGTAAAAAAGAACCACTACTGATTTACAAAAAGATGAGAAAATAATAGCCGTGTACAGGCGCCATGTTGGATGGATATGTCGTGGTAGCCAGACACGGTCAGAATCCTAGAGAATATACAGATATGTAAGGTACCTACATATAAACATAAGCCAGAAGTGTAAGCATCATACAGGTAAGGAGCAAATGTCCCAAATCCAGACTGAACTGGAGGATTTCCTATACATTTCCCGACCCTGTGAATCTTTGCTCTCAGAGCTCTCTATTTAGAAAGATCTGGGTGTCACGAGCCTTGGGGGCTTATATATCTATAATTCTGGGCATCGTGAAGAACTGAGGACAGACGATTCTCAGGCTTCAAAAGGCTTCAGCAAAGCACTGCAGTGTCTGTGTGTTTTAGGCGAGTTTTTCAGCCCATGCTGTTTTAACAAATACCAGGCACTCTTGTTTGGACCTGGCTTCTATATTTCCAATAATATACTGGACATTTTCACCTGTATATCCTGCTGTTACCTCAAATTTAGCAGGTGGCAAAACAAATTCATCATCGTACTCCCCAAACCCATATCTCCTCCTGACTTCCCAGATACACGCTCAGCCTGCCAAGCCTGCAACCTTGGAGAATTTCTGCCTCGCTCATCTCCATCATCTCCAAAATGCATCCAGTCACCATGTCTTTCTGAACACCCCCCTGGAAAGCATCCTGTATCTTCCCTCTCCTTCCTACCATTACCATCATATTCCAGGCTTTCACCTGTTCTTGTCTGGTCCTCCCGCTGGGGTCTCCAACCCTCCCTGCACACTACTCCAGTGGGCATCTTCAGTTTGGTTACACCTGTCTCTTGTCTTTTCATAATCAGTAGTGCCAAGAGGTGGCTGGAGGGAAATTCCGCCCCTTCTGTAATTTCCCACAGTCCCGCCAGCCTAAATAAGCCAATGGGACAGCAGCGTGCTTGCCATGCAGACACGGATTACGTCCATTCCTCTTGTACACCCTTCCAAACAAACTGTCATCCTCCCAGTTTCCCTGCGTGGAAATTTTGGGGCCATACTTGTCCCTTGGTGTCTTTCGAGCACACCAAACATAGAGCTTTCTCCCTCGATCCAAATTTTCTCCCCTTCCTTCATTTGGAATGCCCCTCAGTTTCTTTATTTATATTCTTATTAATTGCATGAAAGTCTAGTATTCTAGTATGAAAAGAACATTAGCCATGGACTCAGAATAGATAGAGAACATTTGAACTTTGCTCTCTCCCCCATTTGTTTCTGGAGTTATTTTTAAGATAGAAAAATTTGAGTGGCTGAACATTTGCATTGCTGCTTTGTTTATTTTTTCCTATTCCTTCCAAGTTAATTTGCATGAAGGTACATCTGTTAGGCAAGACCTTGGACTTTGGACCTTGGGCCCATCACAGCCCTAGGTAAATACGGTGAGGAAGGTGAAGAACCTCCATCTGCCTTTAGCTCATTGGATTCCTGAGTCTCAGTATAGGCCAAGAGCTGTCTTGCAACATCCCCAATTGTCACTGCTTATGGAAAGATGCCAACGATCCAAAAATGACTAGAGCTAACAAGAACAAGATGGGAGAGGAGAACCCTTCAGAGAAAGGGCATAGATGGTAGCAGACTGTTCTCTCTTCAGCCTCAAGAAAATCCTACAAGTGAGGCAGGGACTGGGTTGGGAAAGGAGGGGGCATGGAAGCATGGACTTGCGAGTTTGGGAACCAAAGGGATCTTGGACGTGTCTCGTTCCAGTTCTGAGTCAACTTGGAAAATTGCCAGAACTCCTTGGTATGGGAGATACTGGAGAGAGAGTAAAATGTCTTGCTCTTTGGCGGGCGAATGGCCTCTTTGTTTTTGACACCTTCCAGGACCATGAGGCTGTAGCTGTAGGTGGTCTTGAGTGGTTGCCACTAATTCTGACCTACCTTAGGTCGGTATAAATTCAGCCTCCTCCATAAAACAGTTCCCAGAGCGCATTATTTCTCACTTCTCTGACTTTTGTGACTTTACCCCTTTTTCTCATAAGTATCTTGTTTATTTGGCCAGCTCCACTGGAAGGAAGTTCAGCTGGCCAGCTCCACATCAATGCACAAGTACAGTTTAATACTTCAGCTGACTCTTCAAGCACCTACTGGCTTATGTTGTTAGTTTCACCTGTCCGTGGTGTAGATTCTGTCTCTTCAACAGAATACACCATGCTTCAGGGCAGAGCTCAGATGCTCAATTCTATGCCTTTTATAAAGTCTCCCCCCCCATCAAAGTGTTGAGCACATAGCACAGAGTTTCTGAGTCATTTATTCCACAAATGCTTATTTGCATCTCAACTTTACATCAGGCCTCGAGGTTGGCAGTGGGTGTACAGCTACATGTAAGTTAGAGAAGATTCCTTCTAGTGAGCAAATAAACACAGGGATGGTGTAAATAAAGCTGAGGACTGGTACCACGAAGGAAGCAAAGTGGTTGTTCCAACAGGCGGGGATGGATTTAGAGGGGATGGTGGTGGAAGGCTCTATGTGGGGGTGATATTTAAGGGCGAAAAGGACCAGGGCTGTAAAAATGCAGGGGAAAGGAAATGTGGTGGGAAAGAGACTTTTCTAGAACATGATAGATTGAAGTGTGCTGACGTCAGGGAATGGGATGTATGCTAAGGTCTGGGCTTTACACAGGCTCCAGTCCTGCTGACTCCAGGGAGGAGCTGGGGTTTTAATCTGGATGTAGTGGAGAGCCGCTGAAGGGATTAGGAGCAGAGGAGTGATACTGTTCGTTGTGTTTTGTTTTGAGTTTCAAGATCTACTTGGCTCTATTCAATGACTCATGAACCAGGCAGCATCCCATCCAGCAAGGAGAGGTGGGGCCAGCGACCAGGTGCGAGGCAGTGGTGCTCCTCTTAGGCTGGTGATAGTCATTTAGGAGAAGGGAAGCAGGTGGATCTGAGAGACACGTTGGAGGTCAAGCCCAGAGGGCTTGTGAATATGGCCAGATTAGGGGACACGGTGGAGCCAGAGAGGACTCTCACATCGCTACCTTTTGGATGTTGGGGTCACTTACTAAGGTGGGGGGACACCAGGAGAGATTTAGGAGAGAAAAAAATCACCATTTTCATTTTTTTTTTGTGGGTTGCCTTTTTTACTTTCTTGATGGTCTCGTTTGTGAAGATAACACTTTCATTGTCACATTTATAAAATTATTGTCTAACACAAGATCATAAAATTTTTAAAAATTATTATTATTTGCCCCAGGGGCACAGGTGAATCATCAGGCTTACACCTTTCACAGCACTCACCATAGCACACACCCTCCCCAATGTCCATCACCCATCCACCCTATCCCTACCCTCCCACCCCCCATGAGATTAAGAGTCTCTGATGGTTTGTCTCCTTCCCGATCCCATCTTGTTTCATTTTTTTCCCTCCCTACCCCGCACGACCCCCCACCCTGCCCCTCAAATTCCTCATATCAGAGAGAACCTATGATAATTGTCTTTCTCTGATCGACCATTTTCATTTTGGACATGTTAAGTTTGAGACGCAGGTGAGTCATGAAAGTAAAGATGTCAAAGAAGCTGTGGGCCTATGAACCTCAGACTCAGAAAAGGGGATCTGGACTAAAGAAAGCATTTATGTAGCCAAAAGCCAGTAGAAATGGGCCAGGTCAGCCAAGGGGAGAGAAGAGACCGTCGTGTGGGCTTGACGCCACTTCCTCAAACTGGTCCCTGTGCTTCAGGGTTCTAGAAGCGGAGTTTATGAGCGTAGACACTCACGTACTGCCGGCAGGGATACAAGGCTGGGCAGCTGAGAGCATGTTGCTTGGCGGGAGCCGAGGGAACGTGCACTTGTCCACGCGGGTGGAGTCCCGCAGAATCGTATTTTGGATGCAGTGCTCCAATAAGGATATTTCCTCCATTAATGTCACACTTCAAGGACTTCATGCAGATTATGGATTTATACCGGGTTAAGGTATTAGATGAAGTACAACAGAACTCATCAGTGTCATTGTGAATTTTTTTTGAGAGAGAAAAGAAAGTTGATGATAATTTCCCAACAATATGCAACGATTGTGCCAAACCTGTTTTTCATGTGGCGAGATCATTCAACTGAGTGATGATATTTTGAGGAAAGATAATTGCACTGTGTATATGGAACACGGCCAGTTAGAAGCAATAATAGTAATAACAATGATAATAATAAAATAAAAATTTTAAAGCAAAAAGAATTCAGCCCAACGGCTTGTTTCTCACCCTTTTGTTTTCTATCCCAGTAAGTGGTTGGGTGTGTCTCTTTCCTATTTATTCTTGTTTCTTTCACCATTGTGTAGATGAAGCAGGTTACTTTTAGCTAGAAGCAATCCGAGGTTACTTTCAACTGCCTCAAGTGTTTCCTTTTTGTTAATTTTTAATTGCATCAGTAATTCATGATCCCATTTTCATTGTTAAAAATGGAAACACAGTAGGTGTGACTCGTTTCTTTTCTGACCCTTGCACTCAATTCAGTACTTGTCCCATAGGTTTTGTGTGTGTCCTTGCAAACCTCTCTTTACGTGCATTTCCGTTTATAGTCTTGGGAAGGAGACATGTGTATCCTTTGCAAATATATATTGTTTTATTCTTTTACCCATATCATTGTCACACTATTTTTTTTTTTCCTGCTCAGAAATATGTCTTCTAGATCTTGCTGTGTTGGGGTTTTTTGCATTGCATACCTTTCTGTTTCATTGCCAGGTAGAATTCTGTATCGTGGAGGCATGCTTTACATTGCCACGTCTGTCTATGGTTCGATCTTTACATGGTTTTTGCTTTTTGCTAATACAAACAGACCGCCTGGAATATTCTTGACATGCTTCTAGTGTGCCACCCGAGTCTTCTGGGAAGAACTTCCCAATCGATTTTTTCCTCTGAGGAGTTTGATTTGTGCCCACAGATTCCAACTTAACAAGCATTTGCCAGACTCTTCTTTTGTCCCAGACTTGGTGTGAGATGTGCCCTGTCACATTTGTATCATCCTCACATTTAAACCTTCAGTCACCAGTGAGGTGGGGCTTGTTATCCTGGTTCTGTCCGGGATGAAGGGCAAGAGATTCCAAAAGGCTAGTAGTTGTCTCCGGGGGAGATGGTGAACAAACATTTGGGCGGATGCTGGGGGCGTGTCATGAGACTTTGTGGTGTCACTGAATCTCTTACAACTTTGGCTTCCTCATCCAGAAAGTGGAGCTCCAAACACCACCTTGGTCAGAGGGGGTGTGTGCTGTGGGTTATTGTTCAGATCTGACACCATGAATGAGGTCTGCAAGGTAAGAAGTGAAACGTGCAAGACTTTATACTGTGATGGCATGAATGAACAAAGTCCCTCTCTCGAGGGGATTAAATTCTGGCCTAGCGATGGCCAGGCACACCACCGGGACAGGGCGGCCTCCAGATGGCCAGGCATCGGGCCAGAGGCTAAGATTTGTCTCTTTTCACCTCCCCTTCCCCTCTCCTCCCCCTAATCACTGCACATTAAACATCTTTGGGCCTTTCTATTAGTTTAAAGAGGTGATCTAAATTAAGAACATTTGCTTTATTTTGAATCACATTGGAAACTAGAAAATGGATCCCCTGTCCATGGACCTCTGGGAATTTGGAAAATAAATACGGTTTTTTAGTTGGACTGAATATTGGAGCCTTCAATAATGAGAAGTAGTTTTATGTGCCTTCAGTGTGTCACCAACTAGGTTAAAGCTCTACTTAAAAAAAAAAAATTGGGTGCCTGTGGAGCTCTGTTGGTTAAGCCTCTGACTCTTGATTTCAGCTCAGGTCAGTATCTCAGGGTTGTGAGACTGAGCCCTGTTTGGGCTCCACGCTGGGCACGGCGCCTGCTTGAGATGCTCTTTCTTGCCCTCTCCTCCTGCCCCTCTGCCTCTGCCCACTCACTCATTCTCTCTCTTTAAAACAAAAACAAAAACAAAAAACTTAAAGTACTAGAACTCTTCAGGTTGCAAGTTCCAAAATCCTTACCTCAACTTTCATGAGCACAAAAGGTAATTTACTGGTTTAGGAAACATAGTCTCAGTATGTTCTAGCTTCAGACATGGTTGGGTCCAGGAACTCCATGTCATAGGAAGCCAGTCTTCCTCCCTTCAGGGTTTTGGTCTGTGTTCCTCTGGTTGGCCTCCCTAATTGGGTTTTCCTCTTGTGGCGGTGATGTGACTGCTGTCTGTTCTGATCTGATGTCCAATTCTTTTAGTAATTTGAGCTAAACATCCCTCTTTCATTGAAAAGTAAAATAAAGGGGCACCTGGGTGGCTCAGTCATTGGGCGTCTGCCTTCGGGTCGGGTCATGATCCCAGGGTCTTGGGGTCGAGCCCAGCATCAGGCTCCCTGCTCGGTGGGAAGCCTGCTTGTCCCTCTCCCACTCCCCCTGCTTGTGTTTCCTCTCTCGCTGTCTCTTTCTCTGTCAAATAAATAGATAAAATCTTAAAAAATAAAAAAAAGAAAAGTAAAATAAAGTAACTTGAGCTGGGCCTTCTTTGGCCTGATTGGTCTGGGTTGGGTGATGGTGCACCCTTAAACTGATTAACTGTGGCCAAGGCGAGGTCACATGTCTATCTTTGAAGCTGGGGACGGGGACTCAGTCCCCCTTCAAATCACTTGGACTGAGAGGAGAAGAAGATCCGATTTTGTAAGACAAAATCAGGGAAGTGGGCAGGGGGTTGGGCTTGCAAAACTCCTGGATGCCTCATAGAAATGAAGTATCACATTTTTGGGCACACAGTAATTCCTGGAGTAGTACCAATAATCTCTGGTTAGACAAAGGCGAGGATACTTGGAGTGGTTAACTCAGTTGCCCAAGGCTACCCAGTTAGTAATAGAAAAAGCTTCGTATTGAGTCTGGATTTGACTCTAGTCTCAACTATTTCATTCTAGCTGTCCCTGTTCTAGTGCTCCCACCCTACCCTCCTTCTTCAACCTTTCCTCCAGCACAGAGGGTGATCCGTGCTAACAGCAGCTGCTCCAAGACTCATCAAATCACATTAGCATTGTTCGTGCCTGGTGTCCCTGAATGTCACAGTCAGCGGTGGAGAAAAGGCTGGGCAGCTCACAGTCATATTAAGGGAAATCTTTACTAAACCAATCCATGGAGTCTGCAAAACCATTGGTCTTTCCAACTTCCTGTCAAGTGGCCTGTGCTCAAGGGTAAAGCAAGGGGTTATAAATCACAGGAAAGGTTCCCCTTGACACAGTTCTGCAGCTGGAATATGAACAGAGTGTTGTTTGCTTTGTTTAACACCACAATTAGTGAAAATCAAAATGTCTACAGATGCACTCACTGTAGTAAATTATTAGGCAATTAACCTTAATGCTCCCTGCTCTGAATCAGCAACTTACTTTTGCTCTGGAGCCCTCGAGAATATTTCTCGGGCATCATAATATATGATTGTACCACAGCTTAATGGGAAGCACAGCAAAGTTGGAATACAGCAGAAGGGATTGAGGATGGAGCAAATTCCGAGGGCGGGAGGGGCCGCGCTTTGCGTACAGAAGGGAAAATACAGACTTGCAACCCAAAGACCGAATCCACAACAGAAGGAGAGGTGCTCTTTTTAAGTCATCTCAAACTCATTCTTTCTTTCCACCAGCAAGTTTCAGCCCTTATCACGTCATGCTTGGCCTAGTTTAATAGAGGACTTCCAAACGGTCTCTTTCCGTCTCTCCTCTCCAGTCCGTTGTACGGGTTAATCTTCCTGAAGCCCGGGGTTTGTAGCACCGCTTGATTCATAAGCCTTTCGCGGCTCCACCTTGCTCATAAACAACATCCAAACACCTTAGTGTAAGTTTTTTTTATTCGACCTCAATCTAGCTTTCAAATCGTCTTTTCTGCTCTGGCTCCCCGTGAGGCCTCTGAGCATCTGACCTCTCTGTTGCCTTTGCCTGTGCTGCTTCCTGGGGCTGGGCCCATGTGAAGTGGGGGCGGGTAAGGGCAAAGACTCTGGGGTGAGACTGTCCGGGGGTGAAAGCCTGCTTTCCCCGTTACTCATTCTGCCCCCTTGTGAGCATTTCCCTCATCTGTGAAGCGGGAACCCTAATAGAAATGACCCCAGGAGTCATCAAGACTTGACTGCCATCAAGATTAAATGAGATAATGCATGGGAATAAAGACCTAGAAAATCACTCAGTGCTTCTCATATTCTAGCAAATCACTGGTGCTCACACTTCGGTTTCACTGTGTGCGTCATGTTGTTAGAATCACACCCCCCTCCGCCTCCCCCCTGCATCAGTGGCTCTGAGACCACCAAAGAGTAAAACAATGTCTATTTGCAAAGGATACACATCTCTCCTTTGAGCTTTGCAGGGTTGGATGCTGGGATCCTGAGAGTAGGTGCAGAGAGGAGGGGTAGGCGGAGACAGAGGGGGGTGGGGGCTGGCATGAGTCCGTGGGATGGGAATGAGAGACACGCGACAGAGCTTGAAGAGGCTTGGGAAGCACGAGCGAGCAGGAGGAAAAGACTGGAGGGGCTCTGGGAAGGCTGAGCACGGAGATGGACTTTCTGTGGGGCAGCTCTGTCTTTACTTATTGATAGCAAGGCTGCTGAGGGAGCTGAGCCAGCCATAGGCCTGTGTGATCACCTCCCATTCACTGCTGTTTAAAAAGTGATTTTCAAGGCACCTGGGTGGCTCTGTCAGTTAAGCATCCAGCTGTTGATCTCAGCTCAGGTCTTGATCTCAGAGTTGTGAGTTTAAGCTGCACGTTGGGCTCCATGCTGGGCGCAGAGCCTACTGGAAAAAAAAATGATTATAATTGCCTAAGAAGGACATGTTCTCAGGGCGCCTGGGTGGCTCAGTGGGTTAAAGCCTCTGCCTTCGGCTCAGGTCATGATCTCAGGGTCCTGGGATCGAGCCCCGCATCGGGCTCCCTGCTCAGCAGGGAGCCTGCTTCCTCCTCTCTCTCTGCCTGCCTCTCTGCCTACTTGTGATCTCTCTCTCTCTGTCAAATAAATAAATAAAATCTTAAAAAAAAAAGACAGACGTGTTCTCTTTATAACAGAACATTACATATAAGGCTAAAGTCTCCTTTGACCCACTCTTGCCCTCAGAGGTAACTATCATTAAGAGCTCACTTCTAGACATTATCTGTGTACATATACATATGCATAGAAATTATATAGAACTGAATTTTTTTTGTTTATCATGCTATTCATGTTGTCCTGGAACTTATTTTTTTCCCTCACTCAATAACAGATGTAGGAGAGGTAATAATATATACATATATATGAGTTATTTATTCTCTGTGGTCTAAATTATGCAGACCTACTATATTTCCCCCATTTCTTTAAATACCTGCACATTGTATTCTGTGAGCAATGCCCAGTTTCTTCAGCCACTGCTTTACCAGTGAGCATTAGAGTTGATCCATGTTCCTTCTGTGTCTTAGCTCTGAAGCCAAGCCATCCATTTCAATTCCTACTACACTTATTCCTTGTTTGGGTGTGTATTTTTTTGAAGACCTATGACATGCCAGGCGCTATGGTAGCTGTTCGGGGCGTGCCACCAGCCCACTCTCACCGCCTCTGCAGTCTCATGGGCAACGGATTCAGGGAGCCAGCATGTTCTCAGGAGAGAAGTAGTGGTGTTTCCCCTTACACTGGGTAGGCTGTGAAGCCAGTAATCGTAAGTGGCCAAAAAATCACGTAGTATCAGAATCATCCTTGAAAATTTCTTGAATTCTTTGTAAAGTGTTCAAGGGTTTCACATGCAGTCCTTTGTGATAAAGGAGGAAGGGAGATGTTGCAGAAGGATTTGAGCCGATGATTTTCTCCGTTCTTCATCTATCAGGGGCTGAGGAGACTTGTTCTCTCAAGTTGTACGGTGGAGAAGTTAGGGCTTCCATAAGTAAATGATTTGTGGCGTCAATAATTCACACTTCAGGAGAAAACCAAAATGGGGAATGTTAGGGGAAGGGAGGAGCGCGTACTCCCTGAACAAGAGGTGTTGAGGGTTGTAAGTGGAAGGCTGAAGGAGGAAGCTTGAACAACCATGGCGGAATGTCTGCAAAGTCACAGCACGTCTCAAACAGGATGATTCATCCCTGAATCATATGTAGACACTGAGTCTGAAGGTTACTCCACACGGCTAGACTCTGTCCCTTAGCCAACTCCTGTTTTCTTTTGAATATTACGTGGTTGTTGTGTACACATAGAGGGGCCTGGTGTGCAAACTCTAGATGGGAGGAAATTGCTGCGTTTGCCATCAGGACATGGTTAGGCAGGGAAGGCACTTAGGAAATATAAGCTTCTTTTTAAAAAATACAGTGAAAAACATGTCTATATAATTGGTGTTCCATGTGGATTCCCATGGTGTGGTGGTCATGTCTGAGATGTCAGCACCAAGATGCCAAGGGTAGGCCAAGGTCAGGAAGGAGAGCGTTCTCAGGCTGGGGACCAAAACACGGAGCAGAGACTGAAACTGGAGTCGGGGTCCTGCAGAGAGGGGAAACTGAGTCAGTAGCAGAAAAGATGCCAAACAATAGAAGCCAAGTGAGGAAAAGAGAGAGCGAATCACCAAATCGCCAGCCCCAGAGTGTGGCGAGAATGCCTGGCAAGAAGTTAGGAAGGGGGTGGGGGGCTGCGGACAAATTCGTGTGGATGGAGCTCCCCAGTGCCGTGGGGAGAGGGGAGCAGGAGAGTTTAAAATACCTTTTGGAAATCTCAGGTCCCCCTGCTAGGGGATGCCCTCACCGTCCTTAACACAGATCTCTGCATTCAGCAGACGGTATTACTGCTCTCCTAATTTCTCATCGTGTCTCTTTATATCGCCTCTGTAGACCTGATGCCAATTTATAATTTATATCTTCTCTTCTGAGCCTCGTATGTCTGGTCGAGGGTCTGGCAGACTTTTCTGTAAAGGGCCAGGTAGTAGATATTTTAGGCTTTGTGAGCTGGACAGGCTGGACCTCAACTCTGCAGCTCTGCCCTCAGACGGGGAAAGCAGTCTTGGGCAATATGTAAGTGAACAAGCTCGGCTGTGTTACAATAAAGCTTTATTTAAAATATTAAAAAAAAATAGGTGGTGGACCAGATTCAGACCGTGGGCTTGGCATATGGCTTTTTTTTTCTATTTTCTTAATTGTGATGTTTAACATTTGTAAATCCATTTTGTTATGATCACTGAAATTATTCTTTATGAACCTGTGTGTGTGTGTGCGTGTGTGTATGTGTGTGTATGTGTGGACGCATGTGTGAGAACCTATTTCGTATATCTATTCATGGGAATGCTGGTTGGGTCTGGTTCCTTGTCATGAACTCTGTAGGTCACCATTCTCATGGAATTCTGTGCATTTAGAATGTCCCCTCTCAAGTGCCCGAGTGATTTTATTTATTTATTTATTTATTTATTTTAAAAAAGATTTTATTTATTTATTTGACACAGAGAGAGAGATCACAAGTAGGCAGAGAGGCAGGCAGAGAGACAGGGAGAGGAGGAAGCAGGCTCCCTGCTGAGCAGAGAGCCCGATGCGGGCCTCGATCCCAGGACGCTGAGATCATGACCTGAGCCGAAAGCAGAGGCTTTAACCCACTGAGCCACCCAGGCGCCCCCGAGTGATTTTAATAGAGAATGAACACATCCCTTAAAGCAGACCAATGATTCTCCTTGATAAAAGAGGTGGAAAGACCTGAGTTTGCTAATTGTTCTTGGCTGAGGACATAACCTGGCATTTGATCTTTACACATCCTCGTGCACCAGATGGATTTCAAATTGAATTGGGAAGCTCAGTGACCTCATGGAAGCATAATAAAGACATCGCTTGAACCAGAACCCCCGAGGTTAGAGTGTCCTAGAACTGATTAAAAGCTATTTCACTGAGTGTTATTCTTCAAAGCGAATGAATATTCTGATGAGTATGGCTGCTTGAACTGAACTATTTTTAAGTAGTAGCTTGATTTGCTGTTTTGATAAGTCTGATGAAGTGTGTTTGAACATGAGTGGAGATTTTAGCAGGCATTCCGACTTGTTTGTACAATCTTCCCCAAATTGTAGGAATTATCCTCTCATTAATACTGTTGTTTGCTGTTTGGGCTAAGGCATGTAATGTTGCTTTGTAATTAGGATAAACTGGAAACAAACGAACAGATTAGTTAATTGTTACAGGAAAACTTGCTCCAGAGTCATTCTATACCACATCGAGATGTGGGGACACAGTTGAGGGTGACTGGGGGTGCCTGCGAGTGTTGAATTATATTTGAGTTTGGAAATTTATTGTGGCTAGTCTATATCTGCAATATTTGCTGTCTTCTGAGAATACAGCAGAATGTCATGTCACTGGTCCTGAAGGCGAGAGCAGGTGCTTAGAATCACATGAAAGGATATAATCCTCTGTTGAAAAGAAATATCAAAATCTTTTTTTAAAAAGGTTTTATTTATTTATTTGACACAGAGAGAGATCACAAGTAGGCAGAGAGGCAGGCAGAGAGAGAGGAGGAAGCAGACTCCCCGCTGAGCAGAGAGCCTGATGCGGGGCTCCATCCCAGGACCCCGACCGAGATCATGACCTGAAGGTAGAGGCTTTAACCCACTGAGCCACCCAGACGCCCCTCAAAATCTTTTTAATCCCAAAGGGAGAACTTGGGGGAAATTCCCTCATTGTATTTCTTCTTTTCAAAGATTTAATGCCTAATCAGGGTGGTAGTCAATAGCTCAAGTTTTGGGGGGGCTCAGACTGGGCGGTCCCAAATGTCCCACTTTGGCGTATGGATTACTTAGCCCTCAAGACAATCAAGTCCAGCCAGACTTTCTACCTCCCTTTTTTTTTTTTTAATTATTTGCCCCAGGGGTACAGGTCTGTGAATCATCAGGCTTACACCTTTCACAGCACTCACCATAGCACAAACCCTCCCCAATGTCCATCACCCATCCACCCTATCCCTACCCTCCCACCCCCCAGCAACCCTCAGTTTGTTTTGTGAGATTAAGAGTCTCTTATTCTACCTCCTTCTTGTGGCCTAAAAGAATGTATGCAGAGCACCTGTACCAGGAACAGACCAATTACCAAAAACAACCTTTTATATCAGAAAGACTTATCTACGTGGTATGTTTACCAAGCATGAGCTCTTCTCATTTTCTTGTGAACGGTCTTCCTTCCCCTTTGAGACTCTAGACGGCTGCTGTCTTCTCCTCAGCTCGGGAGAGCAGATAACCTCAACCACCCGACTTTCAGGGAAGCCGCTCATTGTCTTTGTGGGGCTTCTCTACTTACAAAATTAATTTGTTTTTTTTCCTAGTAAACTGTCTTATGTCATTTTAACTATTAGATCAGCCAGAGAACCTAGAAGGGAAATAGTGGGAATTGGCTTTAAAATTCTCGGGTAAAAAAAAAAAAAAGTGCAGAGGATGGAGGTTACAGACAAAGTTGGCAAATGGCTGTAATTTCTGAAGTTGAGTGATAGATTCATGGCAATTCATTATATAATTTCTTCTACTTTTCATATACGTAGTCAAAAGTTAGGGTGAGAGGTGGTGATGGAGAGATTCTACCATGATCAGATCTGCATGTAAATAATTTCTCCGGCCCAGTTTGTAAAGTGTATGTTGGTTGAAATGCCTAGATTTGACTGAATGACAAGAGGACTCACTGGAGCGTAAGGAAAAGCAGAGCAGAGCTGGAAACTCCTTTGTTTAATGAAGATGAGGGGAGAGAGTTGGGAATGGGGCAAAGTCTGGTTAGTTGGTTGTTCATCAGAGAGCTTTGGGCACCCAGTCATCTCTGCTGCATCTGGAAGCCACAGCTCGGTCTTCCTTGAGGAATCTCACCCCCTGGATATTAGCGCATGACTCTGCCTTTAGCTCTAGATTTGGCCAGAGTACAGCATTGCTCTGATTATTGCAGAGGTGGCCTCAGGGAAGGGGGCTTACTTCCTCTGAACCCATGAAATTAAGACCTGGGACTTCTGCTGAGAGTCTTGGGAGAGGAGCCCTCATCTTCCCCTGGGCTTCTGCAGCTCTGAGGACGTGCATCTAGGGCGGCTGGCAGCCATTTTCCACCATGTGGAGAGTTCCTGGCCGAGAGCTAAGTGACCGTAGAGGAAAGCAGGGCTGGGGGCTGGACAGAGCAAGAAGTTCAACCCTCATGATATTATTTCAGACTCTGGATCCGGGCAAGCCTGAAGTGAAGTTACACTTAAACTTTGTGAATTTGTGAATCAACAAATTTTATCTCCCCCTCTTCCTCTTCTTCTCCCTCTCCTTCTCTGTCTCTGTCTCTGTCTCTCTGTCTCTCACACTCTCTCCTTTAGCCAGCTGGGTATGTTTCTTTCACTTGCAGATGGACAAGTTCTCATTAATATAAACTTCTGGCAAGTTTGACAGCTTTGCCACTTTCACAGCTACATGTCCCCGTCCCCATAATAACTTGTGTTAGGGCTTTCCAGCCTTTTAGCCAATAGCCAAAATCCTATTAGATGATCAGCCAGTGTTCTCCTTCGCCTCACTCTAAACCTTGCACAATTTCAAACTTATATGTTCGCAAACTGCTTTTTAATGGCAACCCAGCTATTCTATTGAAATCACTGTATATGGTAATTAGTAATCTGCAAGATAATTTTAGTTAATTTTAAATTTAAAATCCATCATGCAAAACGAGTTGGATCAGAGAGGAGCTACCAACAAAAGAAATGAATCAGAGTGTGAGAGAAGCCGCATGCAATCCTGGAAATAAAAATGTGCAAATTTCTCAGGGAATAATCATTGTCTTGATTTTTACTTGTAATTATAATTTAATTATGAACCTACTTTTGCAACATTTTAAAAGTACATACTTAGCATTTAAGTACTTTCCATATAATTATCTGTTATTGAACCTGATCATTATGTAGCGGGTGCTGCATAAATTACTGTGCTTTGTGTAAAAATATTTTTCACTTCGGGTTGACTTGAAATAAAATAAGACAAATTATTCGAATGGCATTCAGTGGCCTCCCAGTACTGCGTAGCTGCTTGGCACCTGACCATCTTAAAGAATGAAGTATGGGTGAACTCTGTCTTGTTTTGCTAATATTGGTAAAAATCATTTCCAGAAACCCACAAGATTCCCCCTTCCCTTCTTTTTTTTACTTCCTAAGAATTTACTTCTTTCCTCATTGCTCCCCTTGAGACATTTCTAGAGAATACATGGAAATCCTGCTTCAGACACCTCCTGAGGCCCTTCATTGTCATGGAAGAAAGTCAGTGAATATTTGATTGAGAGTTGACTGTGTCCTTGCAAGGCTTGTTCGGGGCTCTAGAGGGTAGGGAAAGAGAAATCGCTAACATTTGAGCACTGTCCTTACATATTTTGTCTAATTCAAACCCCCGTCAACCCTGAAGGAGTGTAATAACAAAGTCTATTCTGATAATGCCCCATTTTTGCAGGTAAGAACATTGAGGCACAGAGAGGTCAGCAGCTTTCACAGGGTTGCACAGATGGGGGAAGCCAGGCTGGCATCTAGATCTAAGCAGCGTGACCTCAGAGACCACACCCCTGCCGGCTGCAGTGCCTCGGCCCAGGGGTCACCCCAAGGGCCACTGCAGGGGACGGAAGGCACTGAGTGTCCCGGAGAGAGGAGAAATACTCCACCTTGGCCTGTGAACGGCTTGGTACCTATATTCTACCAGGGACTGTGGTCAGACAGGGAAGGAGTCCGTTAGAGAACATGCAGGCACTGGGATGTAGTACAGCAGTGCAGGCACCGCTCTCCTGGGAAGCCAGGCAGGAGGTGGGATGTGTTTTGCAAACCGTAAGTGCTGCAGGAGGGAACGTGGGGTCAGTGGTGTGGCCTCTGCCTGTGTTTGTATGCACTGCTGGTGTGAACGGAGAGTATGCCCAGCTATAGAACATCCATTTGAGTTCAACCCGCATTTATTGTTAAGAGGCATTTATTCACATCTATAGATCATTAAAATTAAATGCTGCCATAACATCTAAACATTATCCTGTAAATAGTGATTGCGTCTTGAGTTCTAAAAGAAAGGGATACCATTTTCAATTATGTTCAGGCCCCTGTAGTCTCTGCAGCTTCTCGGGGCTGCGTTTAAAGGCCATGGAAAGGGCGTCTGGGTGGCTCAGTCGTTAAGCATCTGCCATCGGCTCAGGTCATGATCCTGGGGTCCTGGGATCGAGCCCCGCATCGGACTCCTCGCTCGGTGGGAAGCCTGCTTCTCCTTCTCCCACTCCCCCTGCCTGTGTTCCCTCTCTTGCTGTGTCTCTCTCTGTCAAGTAAATAAAATCTTAAAAAAAAAAAAAAGGCCATGGAAACATACGTAGGAAATAGGCATTAATATTTATCCAGAACCTGCTGTATGCCGGCGTCCTGGGGCTGGGTTACCTAATATGATCTCATTTAGAGCAGAAATCCAAAGATTAAATTTTATTTCCATTTTTCGGGTGAGAACACTGAACCTGAACTAACTTGCCCACCTCATTGGTGGAGCTGGGACTTGGGCCCGGATGTCTGCCCTGAGAGCGCGCTCCCTCGTGGGTACTGCAGAAGTAGGGGGCTCTACCTCTTCAGGTGTGAGGGCTGGATTAGGGCCCCCCCCCATTCCCCGCTCTCTGAGACGTGAGGGCTGCTCCCTTCTTGTCCACAGAAGACCCAGGTGAGCCTGAGACCAAACGAGGGCACCCCAAGCCGTTCCTTTCTAGGACAGTTACCAAGAGAAGGGTCCATGTCTAGTGAGCAGTGACAGCCTTCCAAGTCAAGACAGATCAAAAAGCAGGCAAGTCATGGGAGCTGGAAGACCTGGGGGTGATGGGAGGAGGGGACTGATGCCCAAAAGGGAGACGGGACAAAAGCAAGCCTAGGGGTCAGGTGGAGGGAGAGCCAGATCCAGACTGAGAGTGGCGGGAAGGAGGTGATGTATATGATGACCACAGGAGGGTCCCCTGCCCCCTTCCCTGCCACTGGGTCCCCCTTCCTTTCTACTGGGCCCCCCACAGATGTGACTGCTCTTCAGGGGCCACTTCAAAGTGCCCCTCCCCTGAAGCTCTTTCTGCCTTTCTTTATTCTTCTCGTGCCTTTTCCGAAAGGCCGCTGCTCTGAAGCTTATTACAGCCCGCAGCACAGCCTGCCGTCTGGGGGGAGGGGGGGGGGAGTCTGCCCTGCTCTCTTGGTTCTTTGGGCTGGTCTAATGATTGAATTCACACAAAGACAGGTTCACAGGAGAAAAAATAACACAGATTTAATTTTGCACGGACGGAGGTCTCATAGATACCGAGCCTGAGAAGTGACCGAAGCAGGCTGTATAGATACCTTTAAGACCAAGAAACAATAAATTAGTGAGGAACTGACAAGACGGAGAAACTTTGACCCGGGTACTAATTAGTGGGGAAACTGAGCAGAGTTTGTTTAGATGGCCTTGTTGGGCCTGAATTCTCCACCCCTGGCGATGCGGATGCCTCTCTCCCCGCCGGTGCGGGAAGGGGTACATCTCACGTGGAAATTCATTTCCTGCTTTCGGGGGGACAGAGAGGAGGGTCAGGGTGTCCTTCCTCCACCACTGTTTCTGCAGTAACTTTTACTTAAAAAAAGAAATTGGCTTATTTCAGGGTGGCCTGCGCTGAGCCCCTTCACCACTGTGATCGTGTGTCTGAGCTTTCCCTGGGGAGACGTGAGTGTGAGAAAGGGAAGTTCTGTGTCTTCTGCCCTCCTGTGCTAGCAGCGCGGGGCAGGTGCCGGCGTGAGGTCACGTTCAACAGAGGGGTGAATCAGTGAATTTCCATCCTGCCTGGTTTGTTCGGTGTCTGTTTCCTTCTGCCAGAATGAAATAGCCCTGGGAGCAGGGGCTTGGGTTATTTTTATTATTGTATTTCTGGACCTAACACAGAGTCCTAGAACCAACATACATTAGGTGCTTAATAATACACATTGAATAAAAGAATCAATTTTTGGGGTGCCTGCGCGGCTCGGTTGGTTAAGCATCTGCCTTCAGCTCAGGTCATGATCCTGGGGTCCTGGGATCGAGCCCCAGGTCCGTCCTGCTCCCGGGTCAGTGGGGAGTGAGTTTCTCCAGCTCCCTCTGCCCTTTCCCCGGCTCGTTCTTTCTCTCTCTGAAATAAATAAATAAAATCTTAAAAAAAAAAAAAAGACTTCAAGCGCCTCAGAAAAGGCAGCGGAGATCATTAAAAAAAAAAAAAGAATCAATTATTCCTTTGCTTCGGACATGGGTCAGGCTGGTAAGTTTCTCTTTGTTTATACCAAGAAGGCGCTCAGTCCACACAATCACATCAGGGGACAAACTCACCATAAGAACAAAAGGGAAGTGGATACACCTCAAATGGCCATCAGCTGACGCATGGATAAGCACCTGTGGTCTGTCCCTAGGTCAGAGTAGTATTCGGCTACAGAAGAGAGTGAGGGTCTGACACTAGTTACAACACGCGTGGGTCTCGAACCCCTGACGCTAAATGAAAGAAGCCACACACGGAAGACAGCCTATCGTCTGTTTCCATGTGTACGAAATGTCTAGAACGGGAGAACCCATAGAGACAGAAAATAGATTAGGGGCTGGAGGGAGGGGAGCACGGGGAGTGACTGCTAATGGGCATGAGGTTTCTTCGTGGGGTGATAAAAATGTTCTGGAATTAGAGAGTGGTGATGGATGCATAGCCTCGTGGATATACTAAAAACTGCTGAGCTGTATATTTTAAAAGGATGAATTTTATGATATGTGAATTACATCTCAATAAAGCTATTATTTAGAAAAAATAAAATAAAAGAAGAACCGAAGGGAAGATCATGCTTGATCTGAGCCTGTGAGATTCTTTTTCCTGGGAGCCACGTTCTGGGCTTCTTCATGGATCCTAGAGAGACCCAGACGACTGCTCTGCAGAAGCCGGCGTGCCCTGTAGGACACACACTGCCCTATAGCAGAAGGGAAGACAGCCAGAGGGCTCGCGGGTGCCCGGCGACAGGCCAGATGAGGAAGGGGGCAGATGAGAGGGAGAGAGCTCTGGATCACCTCTTGCATAATGATTTTAGCACTTTGAAAAAAATATAGAACCTGATCACGAGGTTGCTCTTTATTTTTTGAAAACATAGGGTCAAGCACAGGGAGTCCTGTTAATTCCAGCTTTCTATACTCTGCCTTCTGTCCAGTTTGTCTAGCTCAGAAGTCCTCGACCCGGGCAGCTTTGCCCGCTGGAGAATATTTGGCAATGTGTCTGGAGACATTGTAGGTCTTCACCCTTGTAGGGAGGTACTGCTGGCATCTGGAAGGTGGGGACCGGGAAAGCTGGTGGCCGACCCTGTGATGGGCAGGACGGTTCACATCAACAACGTTCTGGTTCGAAATGTCAGTGTGCTGAGGTCGAGAAACCCTACTGTAAACCCCCTACCAACTTCCTGGTCCAAACTGCTCTCACCTCCAGCGAAGCCGCGTCTGTGGTCCGCCAGCAGTCTCTCTGCTTTCACAAATCTGATCGTTTGCAACAGCTGCTGGAACCCCTTACGGAGAACTTGGTGGCTTTAAAGAATGGAAATGGGCGATTTACTGGTTATCTGCTCATGTTGCAGAGCATGCAAAAGACAACAACATACGGTGTCAGGAAATGCAAATTGTTTACAGATGGAGACTCACCTCCTCATTCTCAGATAGGGATAAAGTAGGCACGAGCCATGTTCAAGTGGCTCTCCCCACGCCGCCGTGTTAATGGTGACAGGTACCAGTGAAATCTAGTAATCTAGATATGAAATGACCGATTTGATGTCTTTGTGTTTATTTTCGGAGGTGTGGGTTTAAATATGCAAGTATTGACGTTAGCTGCATTTTCCAATTTTACGGCCAAGCAAAGTTTTGCAACTGACTAGAATACATGGGGGTCAGTACCTATGGGTGGTACAAGAACAAGGCTGAGACTCTCTCTCTACACTTCCATTATTCTCAGAAGGAGAAAAGTTTTAGGCAAAGATAAATGAAAATTATCCAGTAACTTCAAATATATGACTCCCCAGATCTCCTGTCTGGGTAAATCAGAGACACTCACAACTATAGATAATGAGGTAATTAAAAACTAGTAAATATAAATGTGAGGTGCCTTCTACCATTAAGCCCAGCAAATGTATCTGATTCTGGAACACTGACTGTATTTTGAAATGTCCTATCAATTATGGGAGACACTTTTACAGATCTCCCTGAGAAATATTTACATAAAACTATATTTTTATATACTATGTAAAGTACCAAAGTATAGATTTAATCAAAACTGTAAATAAGACTAAAGGTATGCTGTAAGTGTGAAATATGCAAACATAAAAAATTTTAGCAAAATGTTAGATCAGTTTCACTTTGAATTATGCTGGCTTCCCTGTTACTTGCAAATCCCTCCGCTCTTGTCCCACTCATTCCCCATTTCAACTTAATACTCCTTCATGGAGAGAAGACATTTTGGGGGAAAAAAAATCACAGTGGTTTTATGTTTCTGTGTTTGTTGAGAAAAGGATGTACATTTTAGAGGGTGTATTTCTACCTACATTGTGAATTAGGTTTTTCAGTTCTCCCTGTTTCCAGGAGCGCATGGGGTAAGTGTGGGAAGTCAGGCTTTGGTGAGCTGGGACTCAGGTGGAATCCTGTCTCTAAGCCCAGCCGTGTGTCACGGGCAGATGATGTCACCCACCTGGCTCTGCATTTCCTCCTTTGTAGAATGGGTTTAATGGTCCCCACCCCTTGGAGGTGGGAAGGAGGAGGGAAGAAGATGCAGGGCGGTCCTCTGGCACATGGAGGCACGGGTTACTTCTCCCGCACTGCGATATCCATCTCGCCTCTTTGTGGTACTGGGTATCGTGGAGGTGCTGACGCCTTCTCAAAGTTATGGTTGGATGGGGCGGATGGTGTGTCAGGGACGTCAAATAAGGAGCATCACCATTGCGTCCCAGGGATCTCACCGGGGCGGCCAGCTGTTTCTGAGTGGGCAGGAGCTCTTTGCAGAGAGCCTCGTGGCTGTAATTCTCTTCAAATCGGAATGTTTGACTGACCTGGATTTCCAGGGATTCTCCCTTTGTAAGATGCCTTTACCTGACTCACCAAATCATGCTATTCCAGTGGGCAGAGGTCAGGTGAAAGTTGAGAAGCGGAGGGAAGACCAGAAAGTTTGGTTTGTGAAAAGCACTACAGTTGAGTGACCAACTTGTGGTCTCCCCACGACCATCCTGGTGTTAGGTCCACAGCCTGTGACCCTGGAAATCCATCCGTCCTGGGTAGACCTGGGGGGTTGTCAGCCTACACTGTACTAATCAATTGTAATTCTGAGAAAGGCAGTCAGAAACCGATTTGTGGTTATATGGGGAATGGGGATTGACTGTAAACAGGCACAAGGTTTCTTTTTAGGGATGGAAATGCTCTGAAAGTAGATGGTGATGATGGCTGACAGCACTAAGTGTACTAAAATTCACCGACTCCTACTCTTAAAACAGGTGAATTTTATGATATGCAAATTATATCTCCATAAAGCTATTTAAGATTGATTGTGAAATTGTATTTCATAATAAAGCATTTGATTTTTTTGATAGAAAAATAATACTTTGTCCATAAAATGAATGCATGCATTAAGAATTTGAACTAAATTCCCATTAAATTGGAAAAGACTTAAGACTGGCAAAACTCAAATTTGACAAAGATATAGGGAAATAGTGTCGTGTTCAACTGGTCAAAGGTATGAACTAATAAAATGTTTAAATAGGACAGTTTAGATGTATGGATCAATATGTCAAGGTACATAGTGTTTTGACTGACCAACTTCATTTCCAGAAATTTATCCCAAACAGATCATTGTCAAAGATCACTGTGCAAAGATGTGTGTGCAAGGATGTTCGACACAGATGGTTTATAATAGAAGCAATGGCTTATAATTAGAAACAATCTAAATCTCTATTAGAGACGGACTGTTTAGATGACTTATGGCAAATCCATACAATGAGACACTTTCACTGTGCCAACACGAGGATGGTGATAGAAATCCATGCACTCATCTAGGGTGTGTGACTAAGATGAGTCACACTTTGCTTGGGATAGTCCCTGCTTTTGTACCGAAGGACCAGTGTCCAGGAAAACCCCTCAGCCCCAGGTGAATACAGATGGTAACCAACCTGTTGACCCATCTATAGAAAACCAGCTAACAGGATTTCACGAGAAAGTTAACAGGAGTTGTCTCGGGGATGGTAGATTTCAAGTCAGCTCAACACTCTTTGCTACGGATTTTATTAGGATTTTTAAAAAATATTATTTGCACTCTTATGAAATAACTTTACATTTGAGAAAAAATATTTGCATTTAAAAAGAACCCCTGTTGACACATTAACAAAAATGTAGGCAGATTAAATAGGTTATTCATTCATTTCATGTGATTTGATTGCCATCTGTGGGGGATGGGTCTATTTGTGGATCTATGTGAACAGGAGAGGTACAGACGTGTTCCCACAAGTACATGAATTTTGGGGATGCATCCTCTTGTTTTCTGCTAAACCACATGGGCCTAGTCTGGTGCTTGGCACACAAGATCAATCAATACATTTGTGCTTGTAAAAATGTGATGGAAACAGTCCATTGCAATTGGAATGAGATGTCAAAGGAATACCTTAAAGTATTTGGTGAAATGAGTGAGCAAGGTATTACTTCTGAGTGATGCCATCGATTTGGCTGCTCTAATTTTCCTCCAGGATGAACTGGCTAAACAGTTTGATTGGATTGACGGATTCCTCCCCTAAGGGGGTTTTCACGTTTACTTAACCTCTTATTATAACACAATCACACTCATTATCTAAAACTCAGAAGCCAGTTGTCAAGCAAAAAATTACAAATAAAAAGTGTCTCTGGAGGTAGCTAGCCACTGTTAATACCTTTACCACAACTCCCTTCCCAATGCTTTTCTGCACATAAAAGCCATGTGTATGGATGTATATATTCATGTTGTGTAAAACATTTAACAAAAATGAAATCATGATATAATCTTTATTTCATTTAGCCATGTTGCGGCTTCTGTCCACATCAACATATCGCAGCTTTCCCATTATTTTCCAAGTGGCTCCATGGTACACCGCTGCATAGATAGTTCACACTTGAACTGGATTGATTGACTTTAAAGATGTTATGTTTTTGTTGAACATGGTCCAGTTGGGATCTTTTCCAGAGGCCCTTTATTTGGTTTCACATACGCAGCTGAGTGGCTGGCATGTAGTAGGTGCTCATAGATGTGGATCCCTGTCTCACACCCTCTATTTAGGGGACAGTAATTTTCAGGAGCTGAAAATATAATGGGTAAAATTTGTATCATGGTAATGTTCTGTGATCCTCAGTGCAGAGGTTCCTAGGTGAACGGCATCTATTCAAAAAGGGCTCTCTCTGGGGTGCCTGAGTGGCTCAGTGGGTTAAAGCCGCTACCTTCGGCTCAGGTCATCTTCTCAGGGTCCTGGGATCGAGGCCCACATCGGGCTCTCTGCTCAGCGGGGAGCCTGCTTCCTCCTCTCTCCTCTCTCTCTGCCTGCCTCTCTGCCTACTTGTAATCTCTCTCTCTCTGTGTCAAATGAATAAATAAAATCTTAAAAAAAAAAAAAGGGCTCTCTCTGTCCAAGTGGGGAACAAGGAACTAAAGCACTTTCCCTCACTGCTGTCAGCCAGACTCTCAGCAAGACCCATGGTCACCACTTCCAGAATTTTCTAGAATCTTTCCTAGAGTCTCTCTTCTCCTGAAACCTGAGCTGTCCGTGTTACTGGCCAATCTCACCCATTACAGAGGACTTGGTCTTTACCGGTTTTGTATCTCCGTGATGGTGCATACAAAATACTCAGCAAAAATAAAGATGTTTACCTCCACAACAAGTTAATATTATATTAGTTTTTTTCTAACATAATATTAACTTGCTATGGAGGCAAAAATCTTTTTGTGGTGTCTCTATTTAATAATCCTTTATTAAGTGTATTGCTGTGAAGCATGCCAAAGAGGAAAGAAATCTCAGAAAATAATTTGCACACATTTCCAATTTTCTACATAACCTCTATGGTTACAGTTTAATATAATTAAGCCATAGATATTTATTTGTGCATACATTCTCAAATGTAGTTGAAACTCATCATTATATCTGCTTGACGTATTTTGTTTTCGGGCAACTTTTTCACGTTTTGCTGAGTTTCTGTATTTCTATCATGCAATTTTATAACTTGTTCCTGGATATTAATGGATTCAGAATCTGAATCCATCTCAGTTTTGAGAACGATCTTATCAGAAAGGCCAAATGAATGGATATGGGTTCCTTGGCTCATTTATTCATTTACCTGTCATTGATTTCGTCACTGAACACCTCCTGTGAGTCAGGCAGTGCTCTAGGCCATCACACTACAATAGCATTGCATATTTTGTTTAATGTAATATGTAGTCTGATGGATCAGAGTTTAAGTATTACTCTTTTTTAAATCACTAATAGATTTTTAAAGGCAGTTTTCAGGTAACAACAACAAAAAAATTGAGCAGCAAGTGAGTTCCATGTAATTCCTCTCCTGCCTCTCTTTCCTTTGTGTTATTAGCCTCTTGCATTAATGGGCTGCATTTGTTAAAATCAATGAACCAATACTGATGTATCACTATTAACTCAAGTCCATAGCTTATGTTAGGGTTCACTTTTAGTGTTGTACATTCTATTTTGACAAATGTGTCATGACGTACATCCACCATCACAGTATCATAGAATAATTGCACTACCCTTGCAATCCTTTGAGCTCTGCCTGTTATCCCTTTCTGCCCCCACTTCCCCCCTAACCCCTGGAAACCACTGATCTTCTTACCTGTCTCTATGGTTTTGCTTTTCCAAAATGTCATATAATTGGAATCCTACAGCATGCAGCCTTCTCAGTCTGACTTCCTGACGTAGCAATATGCATTGCCGTTTCCTCTGTGCCTTTCCGTGGCTTTATTTCATTTCTTTTTTCCCTCTGAATAATACTGCATTGTGTGAATATAGAACAGTTTGTCCATTTACCTACTAAAGGGCATCTTGGTTCCCTCCAACTTTTGACAATTACGAATAAAGTTGCAATAGACGTTCATGTGCAGAATTCTGTAGGGAGCTAGGTTTTCAGCTTATCTGGGTAAATACCAAGGAACACAATTGCTGGATCATGCAATAACACGACGTTGAGCCCTGTAACAAACTGCCAACTGTCTTCCAAAGTGGCTGCACCATTTTGCGTTCCCAGCAGGACGAGGGAGCGTACCTGTTGCTCCACATCTTCACCAGCCTTTGCTGTTGTCAGTGCTGTGGATTTGGGCCCTTCTAATAGGTGTATAGTGGTATCTCCTTGTTGTTTTAATTTGCGGTTCCCTAATGATCTGATGTTGAGTGACTTTTCATATGTTTCTTTGTCATCTGCAGATCTTTGACGAGGTGAATAGTACATGCTTTGCATGCAAATGTCTGAAAGAAAAAAGATTTCACTGAGTTTGGGGAAAAAAATCCCTCCATATAGCTGGAGCTTGCTTCCCCTCTCTGTCCGGGGTGGACACATGGTTCTGCCAGCCTGCCATCTACAGCTCATTCTCTTGGTAACTGCCTCCATTGTCTTTCATGGAACCCCCTCTCTGGCATCCACTGCAGCCTTGGTGTCACTGTCATTAAGGTGTGACATGCATGTTACCCAAACTCAGCCAATCAGTCTCTCTCTTGACCTTGAGCCCTAAGCAAGTGAAGGTTGGGACAGGGGCAGTAGTTGAGTTTGACCATGATAATCACAGCTCTTGACCATGGCATTCCCCCAAGTGACTGGCCTTTGGCTCCTGCTCCCAGATTCCCAGAACATCTTTGGTTTCCCTCCCATGTGAGGCCTGGTTGTTTAGCTTTTGCTTTAATTTAGCTTCGGCTTTATCCTCTTAATAGAATCTTTCTCTTGCTTGTCACCCAGTGTGGATTTATGTAGATGACATCCTAAGAATCCACACCGTAGATTTGTGAGTATATTTTAAGACAAAGGCCATATCTTTTTTGTTTCTGTTTTCCCAATGCCACGCACAGTGTCTGAAACCTGGTCAGCTCTCAGGAACTAAAATTCATTGAACACTTTCGGGGTGATAGGCATTTTATAAACTTTATCTTACTAAATATTCAAAAGCAACACTTTCCGCCTGGCGTTATCACCTTCAGTTTCTATGAAACAGAGACCTAGAGGATAAATGTCTTCCCTAAGTTGTATGATAGTAAGTGGTGCAGCCCAGCTTGTTTGAGACCAGAATCTTCCATGAAGCCACAGAACACCCACAGCATGCTACATTGATGGAATAAATCAATGGACAGATAGATGTGTAAGTAAAAGAGGAAAGCTAGGAAAACCAGAATGAAAGGTTTTAAAAATAAGTCAGAATATTCGGATTGTTTATACTGGTCTGCATCTACCAAGACAATGTTTGTTTCAAATTCAGTCCATTCGTATGACCGTCTTTAGGCAACATTTGTTAAAAGTGTAGCTTCAAGGGGCACCTGGTTGGCTCAGTCATTAAGCATCTGCCTTAGGCTCAGGTCGTGATCCCAGGGTCTTGGGATCGAGCCCCACATTGGGCTCCCTGCTCCGTGGGAAGCCTGCTTCTCCCTCTCTCACTCCCCCTGCTCGTGTCTCTGTCTGTCAAATAAGTAAAAAATCTTAAAAAAAAAAAAAAAGGGTGTAGATTCAGGAGTTTCACTTCAGACCTAATGAACAAAATCCTATGGGCGGGGGGCAGCTCAGGAATCTGTATTTTTGACACTGTGCCCAGTCGATTCTGATGTTCTCGGTAGGTGGGAACCTCAGTGGTTATATGATCATGGGGAAGGAAAGCAGTGACCTAGGATATGGCTTTTATATCTGTCTTTGCATGGGAACCTCATCTGGTAAGCAGACACACACTTAGACTTTGAATTTTCACGTGGAGGGCACGCTTTCTCTCTGTGGCTCTCAGAGTGCTTTGTGCTGGGAGCACCATTCCCTGAAGGGTCCCCAAGACTTCCCAGTACTGCCCGCCCTATATGACTTTCTCGATTACCCCTCTAGCTTCCCCCACAATCCAATGAACCCAGAGTCCCTCTCCTGACATTAGGAACAGAGCCATCTAGATTCTGAGCCTCTCGAAGCAAAGATCGGTCCTATTTGTTTATCCCTAGCAGTTAGCATAGAGCTGGCCATTATTGTCAGGGAAATAGCAATTCATAGTTTCCTTTAGTTTGCTGAATATTTCTACAAACATCATAAAGCTCTAAACTCCTGGATGGGGCAGGCAGAGTTCCCTCAGGGACTCTCTTTGACAGAAAGGCAATGAAGTTGGACAAGATGCTCAGAGGTTTACTCAACCAGGCAGATGCGGGTTCAAATCCTGATTCTGGGTCTTGCTTCTTGAATGCCCTTGAACAGGGCTCTATACCTCTCTAATCCTTTCCTTTTTTATCTCTTAAAAGGAGCAAACAATGCTTGGCTTCTAGGGCTGTTTTGGAGATTCCATGATATAATCATACATATAAAGCTCTCAGGAAGTGCCTGACACAGTTCTTAACTGCTAAATTATTTCCCTTATCATCCGTCTTACATGCCATTTTGTCTGGGACACTAAAAACTTATTTGAAAACATCAAAGTCCTTTTATCATCCACGCATGTTTTAATACACATAAACCCATCAGCAGGTGATAGGACTTGTAAGAATGAAATTTGTTTTATTTTTGTTTATTTCTTTTATTTTTTTTTCAATAGCTTGACTTACCTAGATGAAGACAGGCACGATAAAGAAGTTTTTAAATACCTTGGGTCTGTGCAACTCTGCTAGTTCTCACACAAAGAAAACCTGTATTAATAAAATATGACTTGAGTGCCTCAGAAATCTGCATCAAACAAAGGCTCGGTGATTATATAAATAGTCTCCGCCTAGCTGTTCTTTTGGCCCAAAGCAAACATAGAGCTCAGTTACAGAACTGGGGTGCTAGGCATTGAAATGACATGTTTGGTGCCTGCCACTCACAGGGCAAAATTATCAACTGTTTATAGCTTCTCGGTGGTTCTCCTGCTTTCTGTTGTCCCAAAGCTTGTCCTGTTCTCCGTGTAGGACTCTGGGGCTGCCGTGTCTCACCCAAGAGCTCATCTTTCCAGACGAGTCATCTCTTAAGAGCCTTATTTATTTTTACTAAGCTTTCCAAATACAGGCAGCAGTCGCAGCTGGAGGAAAGAAGAACCTTACCACTAATATCGTGCATCCACCCTTCCTCTGTCTGTCCTGCCTCCCGTCTGTCCTTCCAACCAGCCAGCAATACTTGCTGTGCCCCAGCTGGGTGATTCTTCCATTGATTCAGCCGAGGTGTGTTAAGTACCTCCTGGGCTGTCGTTATTTGCTAAGTGCTGGAGATACGATGGCGAGGAGAGATAGTCATTGTTCTTCCTCTCCTGGGGCTCACTTTCGAGCAGGAGAGAGATACTTACAAAATGGTCATATGTGTGAATATACACATTAAGGTAATGATGGCACATTTAATAACTGCAGTGAGGGAAAGGCCATGGAGTCATGAGAGCTTATAATGGTGATGGTGAAAGGTAATTGAATCAGTGGGGTCATAGACAGTCTTCCCAAGGGAATGGAGGTTGCACTGAGGTCTAAAGAATAAATAAGAGTTAATTAGGAAAGAAGGGAGGGGTGTGTGTTAAGGGAAAAGGGGACAGCAGGTACTCCCCTGTGATGGAGGGGCCATGGTGAGTAGGAGGGACCGAACACTGTGAGGAGAGAGAAGGGAGGAGGAGGGTGGGCAAGGCAGGTGCTGAACAAGGCAGAGGCCAGACCCTGTAGAGCTCTGTAGGCCCCTGTCAGGACTTTGGTTAGGATTCTTAGAGCATTCCAAAGGCACCAAAGGGTTTTCAGCAGGAGTATCCGTCAGCTATGGGGAAGCGCAGGATAAAGGGGCAGTGTGGGGATGAAGAGTTCAGTCTGGAAGCTTTAGCAGCAGCTCAAACGAGAGATGCTGGAGGCTTGAGGTGAGCATTGTCTTAAAGCTCTGAAGATTGATGGGGAAATGGGGGAAATGTTTTATTCTAGGATCCTGTAAGGTAACTGGGGACAGAACTTATAAATAGACGAACCAGCATATAAACAACAGAAGATGGAGCAACAGTAGTGTGGTAGACTTTTGAAACAGGAGTTAAATGCAGATCAGAATGGCTTCTTGAGGTTGGGACTTAATATGGGCTGTGAAGGAGACAAGGAAGGAGAAACACAGGGCATTTCAGATTGGTGGAAGCAAGTCAACTAAGCCACAGAGAAGGAAATTTGCATAGTATAGAGGAAGCAGAGGAGGCAGAAGAAAAAAAAATGCTGAGAGTACACAGCAGCTGTGGCAGTCTTTCCAGACAAAGTGATTAGTCATGACTCTTGATTTCATGGCAGAAAACCAGCTCAAACTGGCTCAGTGCAAAAAGTAAATTTATTTGCTGATGAAAATGAAAATTACAGGTGTACGTGGCTTCAGGTAAAGCTGGATCCAGGTGCTCAAATAATATTGCCAAGACCTTTCTCTCTCCATCTCTTGACTCTGCTTTCTCTTTCTTTTTTTTTTTTTTATTAGTTTCGTTCCCAGGAATGCTTCTTCCTGGAGGAAAGATGATACCAGCTTATCTAGACTTACCCACTAGTTAGACAGTCCAGGTGGTAGAACCAACAGTTTTAGCAAATATTGGAGATATCTGTCTTATTGGCCTACCTGATGTCACATACCCATCCTGGAACAATCATTGAGGCCAGGACAGCCAATGTTCTGATGTTTTATATATATATATATATATGTGTATATATATACATATATATATATACGCATATATATATATATATATATTTTTTTTTTTAACTGGGGATGGGTCATTGTCCCCTCCCCCAAGCCAAATGGTTAAGGGAAGGGAGGAAAGTTTCTCCATCGTAGAGTAGAATGCTGTTATGAGAAGAAGATGAAACATACACCTGGAAGGTGAATTAGCAAACAAATCATACAGATGTTTACTATATCACAGGAGGCTAAAATGAGTAATTTGGTGGGCTTGGGAGGAGTGCCTTCATTTTAAGAAATTCCCTCTTGACTCATTGAAGAAATGAGTTGTGATAACACCTTGGGGCACATAGTAGTTTCATATTAAAGACACAGAGGGACTGTCTTCTGTATGGAACAACAACATCTTCATTTTCTCCTTGAGATTCGTGGTGTTTCCTAGAGGCTAGAGAATCTTCAAATGTTTGACTCTTCCTAAGACTGGGGGCAGGAGAGCATGTATGTTCCAGTGTGTTCCTAAGTTGACATTAATTTTTTCTCGTGTTTTATAAAAACAGCATGAAAATTGTCATAGAATTGGGAATTGAGTCATACCTGGAAGGTAGATGACAATTTGAGTCATTGTTTCCTATTTTTCTAGTGCAAGGAGATTGATATGGGTTTTTGATCATAATTCAAGTAAGCTATGTCCTTGACAATGATTCAAGAGAGGTATCTAATTTAGAGCCCTTATTCTCCCATAAATTATTATTTTTTCATATTCTTCTCTGAATTCCTTCATCTTTTAGGGGATTTTTTTTTAATTTAATTTTATGTTCATTTCATTTTATCTTGATTAAGCTTTGAAAGGCCTTCCTGAGGATCTTATTTTGGCTGATAATTAATTTTAAGGTATTCTTTCTGGTTTGTAATAGCTTTTGTTATTGTATAATTAAAAATGAAATTAGAATATTTCTGCCCCCTCACTTTTGTGAAGCCTATAATCCAGCTCCTGGTGACAACTGGGATGTCACAATTGAGTGCAGAGCAGGGAGGCTTCACTCTCTGTTGCAACTAAATTAAAACCCCAGTAAGAGGAAACAAAGTAAATATTAAATCATATAACAAGAAAGATGAAAGTTGATTGTATGTGAATTCCCCTCACAATTGAACACCGTCAGCCTTTTCAGGGTGCCAAGACAAATGGGTGTCAGGATTAAATTATCTTTACCAAGCACAACACTCACTACCTTCCTGTGGTTTACAGGTCCCCAGGGAAGTGAAAGGGACAGGTCCCCAGCCTCAGGGTAAGGAGGGTGTGAAAGAAAACTATGAGATCCCGGTCCCCCTTCTGGGCCCCACTCTCCACTTTCTGGAGGGCTGTGGTAGGCAGAATTCTACAGATGCCTCCACAGTCCCACGTCCAGGGTATCCAGTCAGACGTGAATCTAGGTGCTGCTGTGAAGAGATTTTGGATGTGGAATTAAGGTCTCAAGTCAGCTGTCCTGGAGATAATGAGATTGTTTGGGTGGGTCTGGCCAATTAGGTGGGCTATCCAAAATGGGCGTTTTTTTTCACTGGCTGATGACAGAAGGATTAGTCAGAGATATTCAAGACAGGGCTTCAAGAGGATTCAAGGCACCATGACAGTCCTGTTTTGGAGATGGAGGGGCCACATGTCAGGACCAGAAGGCATCAGCTGGAAGCCGAGAACAGCTTCTGGCCAAGAGTGAGCCCTTCCTGACTGTTTTATGGGATTTGGGGGCCTTAAACCACAAGGAACTGAGTTCTGCCGACCACCTGAATGAACCTGGAAATTCATTCTCCCCCAGAGTCTCCAAATGAGAGCGTGACCCACCTAACCCCTGCACTTCAACCTGGTAGGCCCTGAGCAGAGAACCCAGGGGGAGCTTACCCAGACTCCTGACTGCCACACCCACAATACCACAAGATAACAAGTATTAGTATTGTATGCTAATAATTGGGTCTTGTTTTAATCATCTATGTTTGTGGCGATTTGTTATACAGGGTAGAAAACTAATTCAGGAATTGAAAAGGCAGGTACGTCAGGACACATAGAAGTAATTGGATGCTGAGAGTCCGACATAGATCTCTGACTTCAAGATCAGTCTTAAAAGTACAGGAAACCGGAATGCAGCTGAGATCACATGTGTCTCAGTACCTGTTCAGCAACAGTTTTTAAAATGTACTTTTTTCAATGAGGAGATGAAAGAGAAATCAAAACCTAATAGTACTCTGTTCAAGTAGCCTATCTGTCTCACCTGTCTCTAAATAGTTTAGTGACACTACATCCATGAGATCAAGAGCTGACTAGTGGGGAAAAGAAAATGTGAATTCTTGGATGCGAGTTCCATGACGGTGGGGATGTGGCCATGTAATTCTTCTTATATCCACCATGAGAAGCGTTCACCGAATGAATGAACAGAAGAGTGGGAGACACGTGTCAATGTCTGGAGACGCTTTGGGTTGTCACGACTGAGGGAGGTGCTCTTGGTGTCTAGTAGGTGGAGGCCAGGGATGTTGCTAAACAACCCACAGTGTACAGGACACCCCCCACACAGCCCAACACACACAGCCCATAGTGTTGAGGTTGAGAGTTCCTACATTAGCAGATCTTTATTTCTCAGTGGGATGGACTTTTCTCTTACTTCCCCGTCATGACCCTTCTGGTTTCCACAGATATCAAATTCTTGATGGTTTTCTTAAAATATTTCATCATCTGCCTCAAATCTCAGTCTTTGGAATCCATTTGATGTTTGGCTCCTGGGCAATTACTGGGGCCTTTAACCCTTTCCCTCCCAACCCAGCTCTGGACGCTCATGACAGCCAGCGTGGATAAGTACCAGCCTCACGCCAGGAGCTGGACTGAATGACACACGTCATTGCCTCATTGTGTCCTCACGGCGATTCTGCAGTGGAAATGCTGTCACTCCATTTCATTTATAGGGGAACTCGAAGACCCGGTCGAGGTAATATGCTGAAGACCATAAGGCCACCGAACGTTCAAGTCCTGACTCCAACCCCCACATCCTGCTAACGGTGCTGTTTGCCTTCTTCTTTGCCCACTGTGACCATCCTTTCCTCCAATTTTTTGTCATGGAAAATGCCCCAATATTTTTGCCAGCTCTGACCTTTGTCAGCATTGCCTTTCTGCTCCTACTCGTGATTTTTATTCCATTATTTCTAACCCGCTGCCATCCTCTGAAGTATCTGATCACTTTGCCCCCTCCTTATCTAATACACCACATGGCTGACCAGGCAAAGTAAAATGGAAACCTAGAGAAATCTATCACTCTTCACAGAGCATCCAGAGACAAACCATAAGAGACTCTTAATCTCACAAAACAAACTGAGGGTTACCGGGGGGTGGGTAGGTAGGGATAGGGTGGCTGGGTTATGGACACTGGGGAGGGTTTGTGCTCTGGTGAATGCTGTGAAAGGTGTAAGCTGATGATTCACAGACCTGGGGCAAAAAAAAAAAAATTAATTTACTTAAACAACAACAACAACAAAAACCAAAGAGCATCCAGAGCCATCTTTTTCAGATATACATTGGATCATGGATCACCATCTCTTCAGTGACTCCCCATTTCTTCTGGGATCCAGTATCTTGGATGTGACCCACCAAGCCCTGCATGGTCTGGCCCACACCCTTCTCTCTCACAGGGTAGGCTGGGCTGCAGACGTAAATAGATTCAAAAACATATAATAATTCAAACACAAAAGAAGTGTATTTCTCACTCGTACAAAAGCCTAAACAGACATTACAGGGTGGCTCCTGGTTTTCCTGGGGGACCCGGGGTTCTTCCATCCTTGGGCTCCTCCTTCCTGTGGGGCCTCATCATCATCTTCATCTCAGAGGTCAGTTGAGAAAGAAATGTGGAAGAAGGACAGCTGCTCCTTTAGGGTTAGGGGCCCCTCACTTCCTTCACATTCCTCTGGCCACACCCAACAGCAAGGGAAGCTAGAGAATCCGGTCCCGCTCTGTCTCTCCAGGAGAGGGAGATAAGGGAATTGGTGTGTTTTTCTACATCAACCTATCATTACTTTGTCTTTTCTCCATGTGTTCTAACCATGCTGCCTCACCTTGTCTTTAAAAGCACTGTGTTTATTTTTCCACATGGCCTTTGCATATACTTCCTGTGGACAGAGAGATGGAGCCCATTCCTGATGGAGTTACCACTTCTTCAGCCCTCAGCCCTTGTGTGATTCCCGCAGGGAAGACCTCCCTGATAATTACCCCCCACACACTACCATCAAGGAGACTCCTCTTTATTACATGCATTCATAGAACCCTGGTCAGTTCCTTCACACTGGTTACCTCTCCATTAAAAAAAAAAAAATGCCCTCAGGGCACCTCGGTGGTGCAGTTGTTTAAGCATCTGACTCTTGGTTTCAGCTCAGGTCAAGATCTCAGGGTTATGAGACTGAGCCCCGCATCATCTTTGCACTCTGCCTGCCGTCTGCTTAGGATTCTCTCTCTCCCTCTCCCTCTGCTCCCCACTCTTCCTCTATAAAAGAAAAAATGTCCTCATTTGCATAATAGTTTTCATTAATGTCTGACTCACCCATTAGACCACAATCTCCAAGACAGATGGAGAGGTGTCTGCTTTGCTCATGTTGCATTCCAAATACCTACAGTGATTCCTATAGCCGCCCAAATATTTGTCAAATTAAAAAAAAAATAAGGAGTTAGAATCCCATCAGTGGACTCAAGCAACGGTTCATTGATCACAGTCTTACATCCTGAGACTGTTGTTATGAACTAAGTCACTGAGTTACTCAGGAAACTATTGGGAAGTAGAATCTTAACATATAAACCAACTTTCTTTTTATGGGTCTCTCTCCTTTTGCTCCTTTGCTCCCCTCCTACGTATTTATTCATCGAACGTATTGAGTCTACATCAGCCATTATATGGGGTCCTGAGTATGTGTGAATAAATAAGCCACATTTTCTGTCCTCAAAGAATTCTAAGCAGCAAAGGATATTGACACATATTCAAAAACTAGACAATAGGATTATTCTCGCTGTAATAGATGTAGGAATGAAAGGTGATGTTTTGAGCCAGGATGGTAGAAAATGATTGTGTTCTTAGAACAAATACTTTACATTATCTTTGCTGACAGGCTCTAAGTGCAAAAAAATGATGTTAATTATCTTATGTTAACCTAGAGCTTTATATTTTGCAGAGTGCTTTTAGATATGTTACTTCCTTTCAGGGCCCGGTAGACCAACTATGACTGACAATGTAAAAACAAAGTTTTTTCACTGACAAATAAAAACAAAGTCAGGGAAGTTGTGAGTTTTGCTATGAGCTAACTGTTGCTGGATCACAGGGGGTTGGGGACGGGGTGGTTCCTGAGGAAGGGACGGATGGCCTGGCTGACAAGGGACACGTCAGGTTTAGAGCAATGGTTGTTTATCAACTGGTCCAGATAAATTTCAATACTTTAATACCTTCCATGGCCATCCTGGCTGGGAAACCCAGCTTCCCAGCTGCCCAACCTTCAAACCCTGTTATACTACTAAACTCCGCTGCCTCATTCTGTAAATTGTATTAATTTGCTTTTTAAAAATGCCTTTCTATGTTCAAAAATTACACATGCATATGGCAAAAAAACCAACAGTGAAAAAGCGTATAGAAGGAAAGTGAATTTTTCTCTTTTTCCCCAGAAAGCCAGTCCTTCAGTCACCTCCCTAGAGACAGTAACAGCTTCTTCTATGTCATCTACAAAACATTGCATGAAACATGTAAATTGTTGAATACAAATGGGAGTATGCTATTCTCATGGGCTTGTTACTTGCATTTTCTTCTCACCATGTCTGAGGTTTTCTGTATCGTAATACTAGATTTCCTCATTCTTTCTCACAGCTATGGAGTGTTACCATGCAGGGACTATTTAGTTATTTAATATAGATGAATATTATATAATAAATATATGATGTGACACGTATTATAAAACATATATATATACACAGTGTAATATATATTTAAACTCTTTCAGAGTATCTTTTCATAAACAAATGCACACATAATCTCTATATTTGTATCCATATATCCATCAATAATTATAGATAACTTATTTATCTGTACATAAATCCATAAATAAATACAGATAATTTATTTATCTAGAATAATCCATTAAGGCAGGGATAGGAAAACTATGGCCCCAGGGTCAAATTCAGTCTCCTACCTGGTTTTGTGAATAAAGTTTTATTCGAACACAGACACATCTATTTGTTTATGTAACGGCAGAATTGAGTAGTTGTGACAGAGACTATGTTGCATGAAAAGTCTAAAATATTTACTACCTGACTTTTCCAGCAAAAGTCTGACAACCCCTGTATGGCGTCTGGTTTGTTTGTTTGTTTGTTTAAATCTTGCCTGCATGGATTAAATAAGTAAACTTTATATGGATTGTTTTTGTTTTAACTATTTTCTTACTGGGGGGCATTTGGATCGTTTACAGTCTTTTATAATCAGTGCTGCAATGAACCTCCTTGTACTTAAGTTTTTTGGCAAAAAAGGGGCTGTGTCTCTAGAATAAACACTTAGCACTAGGATTGTTGGAGCCCTCATTAAGTGCATTTTTACATTTGTATAGATGTTGCCAAATGTTTCCACCCAGAAGGTTTGCAGTAATCTTTACTTACACAATAAGATTTGAAAATATCTTTTTTTAAAAAGATTTTTATTTATTTATTTGAGAGAGAGAGAGAGAGAGAGATTACAAGTAGGCAGAGAGGCAGGCAGAGAGAGAGGAGGAAGCAGGCTCTCTGCCGAGTAGAGAGCCTGAAGCGGAACTCGATCCCAGGACCCTGAGATCATGACCTGAGCCGAAGGCAGAGGCTTTAACCCACTGAGCCACTGAAAATATCTTTATTCGTATGCTCCCCAAGCACTCTGTATTGATCTTTGCTATTATCTTTAGATTACGAATGTGGGTATGTTTATATATGTTCAAAAGTCAGGGGTGCCTGACTTTAATATTAATTAAAAAATTAATATACTGTCATATGGATTTTAAATACTTTTACTCTGTTGGTCATTTGTTTTTTGATAATAAAGGCAAAAATTGAATAGTTATATCTATGACCCACTGATCAGAGAGACTGTCCCTATTTCAAGATTGGAAAGATCTTGCTTAGAAATTAAGATTAATTTCTTAAACTCCTATGTTTTCTTCTAGTTCTTTTAAGATTTCATTTCTTACTGTTCGTATCACTGGGATGATGATTTTTGATAAGAGAAATGATGTAGAGATTCAGTTTTACTTTATTTTATATTTAGAAAACTTTGCAGGAGTCCTGAATCCATTCATTGAATAATCCATCTTTCCCCCACTGATTTAAAATGCAAACTTTATCATAAATTAAATCTCCATCTGTATTTGTTTCTGTTTTTTTATTCAATTTTATTCCATTAATCTTTCTCTCCATTCTTGTGTCAGGCATGTGTTAAGCAATTTACATTCATTATCTCGTTAAATTACTCTAACTTTATAATGTTTTGTCTTTTGAGCCTAATCCTGCCACCTACTTACTCTGCTTTTCAGGGTCTCTCTGGTTATTTTGTATCATTATTTTCCCCTGAGACCTTGTTTCCTTCCTAAAAAAAAACTCAACCAGTCAATGAAATAGACTTCTTGGAAATCTAGTAGAGATCTTATTACCTTTATACTTTAATTTAGGGAGATTTGATTTTGTTAAATGAGATTGAGCTATTTTAGAAGAGAGTAGCAAATATTGTTCCATTTATTAATACCTTCTATGTTCTAATAGTTATGTTTTATAGGTTTTCAAAGATCCTATATATTTCTTATTAAATTTATTTGCTGGTACTTATAAATCTTTTTTCTGCTTTTGAAAGGAAAGTTATTCTTCCTTTATACTTTCCAAATGTTTTTATTATATCTATATTATATATCTCTATTAAAGTATCCATTATCCCTAAAATAATAAACAAATATGGAACTTAATCAAGTATCTTTCTATAATGTTTAGAATATCATAGGTTTTGTGTGCCCTAACCACCCAACAGGGCAAATTATGTCAATAGTTATGAAACTTATTTGGGCATGGTGAATCATTCTTTCAATAACTAATTTTGTTGTTGTTAATATTTTATTTAAAATTTTTACATTAATACGTATAGGTCAGATCAATTGGTTGTTTTCTTGTGCTTTGTCAAAAGTAGGTATCAATGATGTCAAGGCCTCACAAAATAGTTTTGGATATGCTTTTTTCCCATTCTGCATGTTCTGGAGCAATTTAAATAGGTTTGGAGTTGTCTGTTCATTGAAGGTTTATTGAATTCATTTGTGAGAGGCTCAGGCCCTATGTGGCCCCTTTTGGTGGGGGGCAATGGGGACATCTTGGGTTGTATTCCTTAGAAGCAGAGCCTGAGACAAGGATTCTTGCAAAAGACTTTTTGAGGGGTGCTCAAGGAAAGGAAACAAGGAAGCAGGATGCGGCAGGGGAAGGAATTCAGCGAGGATGTGATCACAACCGGAGTTGAGCCTCAGCCTGGTCCCAGCTTGGAGCAGGAACCCAGCATCACAGGCCTAGTCTTCTTGAGCCTACTAGGCTAGGCATTCAAACCCCATGTGACTCAAGCATTGGCTGCCCACTGCTTCTTTAAGCAGCTCTACTCCTCCAGGGAATGGAGCATGGGTAGAAAAACAATCTCCCTGGAAAGGCAGGAGGCTCCCACTGGGTCGGGAACAATCCTCTGACGAAGGGAACAACGATAAGCTTTTAGTAGCCAACCTCTCAGGCTCTGGAGGGTGGGTGTCCTGGCCCAGTGAAGGGGACCTGGTGGAGGAGCCCCAGTGGGGCCCACGACAGGGGTAAGAAACTCTCTGACAACTGGACTCCTTAGATTTATTATCTTCCTGAAGATGGCTTTTCCTATGACAAAATTTGGAACACACTCAATCAAATCCCTCCCAACAAATTCTTGTTCAAAATCTAGTGATTAGCATGAACTATTCTACTTTATTAAAGTGAACTTTAAAACACTGGAATATTTTTTACTAAAAAGAAGGATTAAAAAAAAGTATACAGAATAAAATGTTAAACTCTCTTTACCTCCCCGCCTTTCGCCATCCTGTGTCCCTCTCTTCCCCAAATCACTAGAAAGAACCACTGTGGAGATCTATATATCTATATCTATAGAAATACAGATATATATAATGCTAAGCATTTGCACAATGACATATTTTTAGGAGACTAAGAAGTCCATTTAAAGAGATAACAGAGCTGGCACAATCATTGTCACGTTCCTTGACATAGGCTTTGATGATCCCCTTTAGGGAGGAATGATAACCTTTTTGGCTGAGGTTGACAGTCTAAAGGGGAGAAATGAGAGCTTGGATGTTTGAAAAGAAAATATGAATTGACACCGGGTTCTGTGAAGCTTAGGACACTCAGAAAGGGCATGAGGAGGATGGAGCAGATCTCTCATGTTCCAGTGGCTACAATGGTCTTTTCTAACTTCAGGAAACTCACATCTTTTGGGTTCTATTCTTTATGGTTCTCACTTTACTATACGCTTGACCCTGGAACAACACGGGGGGTTGGGGCACTGGCTCCCCCATGCAGTCAAAAACCAGAATAAAACTTGACTTCTCCAAAACTTAACTACTGATAGCCAGCTGTCGCTAAGAAGCCTTACCAATAACATATTATTGTTATAATATGATAATTATGATAACATATTTATAATACAAATATAAATAATATATTATAATATTTATATATTATAAATAATATATATTTATATAATATAAATAATATAATATATATTATAACATAACAGATTAACACATATTTTGTACTCTATGAATTCTATGCTGCTTTCTTACAATAAGGTAAGCTAGAGAAAAGAAAATGTTTTGAAGAAAATCATAAGGAGGAGAAAATACATTACCGTCTTGTATTTATTAAAAAAAAAATGTGTACGTGGACCTGTGCAGTTCAAACGCAGGTTGTTGAAGGGTCAACTGTGTTAATCTGGGGGCATTTTCTCTTTGGCTTAACAATTAGATGACCTGCTTTCTCTTGTATTCTTGGTCGTCACCTTGGGTAGGTCACTTAATGTCTCTGAACCTCTGTTTCTTTATCTGTCGTTTGGGAATAATAAGGCACCTTGCAGCGTTTCTACAGCTTAAATGAGATGATGACTCATTAAATGAGGTATTGCTGATTTATGACCTGAGGATTTTCGTCTCCTCCCAACCACTCAGGGACAGCTTTAGACTTCGTCCGGGATTTCTCTCTTGCATGTTAAGGGAGGCTGCCCGGCTTACATGAAATACTAATTCCTCCTGCCCAGAAACAAACCATGAGCGCCCAGTAGCGTGCTCGCCGGTCATCCCTGTTTCAGGGATGCAATCTCTTCTTGTACACGAATAACCCAGAACAGCCAAGCGAGGGCTTTGAGCTCTTCCTGCCTTTTCGAAATGTGAAAGGTGGGGATTGATGGAGAGACCGCCTGCCAAAATGGCAAATGAAAAATCTCCACAAATGGTAGGCCGGCCAGCTCCTCGATTAAAAAAGAAGCAGGTACAAGCTTCCAGGCCGCTCTATGGCATTCCACGGGTTTCCTCTTTGTCTGCTGAACCGTCTCCCTTTGTTGGGAGTGAGGTGGGAAGCGGGGGTCGGGGGTTAATTTTCTTTTCAGCCTGTCCTCTCAGCGGGCTTCTTTGAGTCAGGTGGCATGCTTGCAGGAGAGGGAACCATTTGTGGGAACAAATGCCCCTGGTGCCCAATTCCAGCTTCTGCTAATAAGCAATTCCATCCCTGATCCTTTCGAGGACGAGGCCTTTGAAGTGCGTGTTTTTTCAAGATTGTTAATTGTGTGTGCCCTCCTGGGGGAGATGCCAGCAGACAGGATTCTCCTGCTCCTTCTCAGTGTAGGGGAAACCCTAAGGGAAGTGTAGAATGAAGGGGGAAACCTGTCTGGGTTTGGGGTAAGTGAAATATGTTCCCTCCTCCTGGTTGCTCTGAGGGGAAAGTCACAAAAGTGCCTTTGGTGCCTCTTGGCGGCTGTGTTATTTGGAGAGACCACAGAATGCTCCCGAGGAATGGGCCCGTTGCCACTCAAAGGCTTTGCAGAGAGCTGGTGGTCTTGACTTGAATTACAATCGTGCCTCCGTTCTGTGTCTGGCTCCTAAACCTCCTCGCGGATCTTTTGATGTGTGTGCATTTTCCCAGCTTGGATATTTGCTGGCAAACTGCGTGGTTGGCAGAAGGGAGGCGCAGAGCTGGCAGGGGATAGGGTAATGTGCTCAGCCCCTGCAGGGCCCAAAGTCACTTGAAAGAGACAATGATGGTCTCTAGATGAAGCTGGCGAGAACGGAAGGAGGACAGAGGGCCTCAGACTTGGCCATATTGTTTGGTTTCAGCTGATGGTCCCAATAAATGTTTAATCAGCTTTCAGTCGTCGAGATGAAAATGTCTTTCCAATGCACATGGAAGAGGATGTGGAAAGATCTGGGGAGGGCCACGAGGAAGGGAAGAATTGCAGAGGATACACATTTGCAGACCACTGTGGTCTCCATGTCTGTGTCCCCCAGGTCTTATGTTGAGATCCTAACGCCCAATGAGAGGGCATGGGGAGGTGGAGCCTTTGGGAGGCGTTCAGGTCGTGAGAGTGGAGCCCTCACGCATAGGATTAGAGCTCCTGGCTCCTTCCCCCCTGCTAGCACACGGTGAGAAGGCACCAGCTATGAACCAAGAAGAGGACCCTCGCTGGACCCCGGCTGGTACCCTGATCTGGGTGTCCAGCCTTCAGAACTAGAAGAGATAAGTTTCTGTCATTTACAAGCCACCCAATCTGTGATATTTTGTTAAAGCAGCCAGAACAGACCAAGACACAGACCTTCAGCAGTCCTATTTTCCAACCTCCTGCTTACTAGAGGAATTCCCATTTCCTAAACCTGAGAGCATATTACCCTTTGCTTGAGTACTTCTAGTGATGGCAAGCTTAGGCTTTGCAATGTCATGTCCCACTGTGAGCCAGTCAACAATTGTGTTTAGCAACTTTCCCTGAGCTTCTTGTCTTTGCAAATATTCTTTCCCCATGTAGGGATTTTCCCCGACTTGCAGTGAGGGCTATAATCTTCTAGAGAAGAAACTGCAGGCTGATGAGTTCTCTCATTGTGTCCAGCATGATCCATCACCTCCTACTTGGGTTTATGATTGCAATACTTTTTTTTTTTTTTAAAGAGAAAACTACATTTTTTTTTTCTTAATTCTGTGACTAGCATAAGGCTGGGTGTACTCACTGATCAATGTAGTAAAAGCAGTTAATGGTTACAAGCTCGTATTACCTGCCAGGTGCTGTGTGAAGTAAGCACGTTATAGAGATTACCTAAATTATCCTCAAAACAACTCTGCGAGGTAGGTATTCTGCTCATTCTCAATTTACACATGAGGACGCTGAGGCCAACAGAGATTAAGAAATGTGTTCAAGAATACATATGTAAGCCATTGGGGAGCTCATACGATCCCAGATCCTCACATTTTGAGTCATTACAGCAAAATTTAATTGTGCAAAATCTGCTTAAAAAATTCAGTGTGCCTAGGACTCTCCCAAACGAAACCATAGCAGTATTTCTTATATTTGGAGTTGGCTATACAATTTAGATTATTAAAAAAATTATTTACTTTGAAACAATTTCAGATTTAAAAAAGAGCCATAAGATAGCAGGAAGAATGACCAGATCCCCTCCACCCAGTTCCCTCTTGTATAACCTCAGTGAAATTGTGAAAAAACATGTAACTAACATTTACACAACACTGTTATCTAATCTACAAATCTTATTCAGCCTTGACACGTCGTCCCACTAATGTCCCTTTTCTTGGTACAAGAGCCAGTTCAGGATAACATGTCACATCTGCGTTCCAGGTCTCCTCCTCGTTTCCACCTAGAACTAATCCTCAATTTTTCTTTCTTTTTCATGACTGTATCGGCTTCCTTGGGCTGCTATAACAAATTGCCACACATTTGGTAGCGTGAAACAGCAGGAATTTATTCTCGCACAGATCTGAAGGCCAAAAGTTCAAAATCCACGTGCCGTCAAGATCTGTCCCCTGCGGAGGCTCTTGGGGAAAATCTGTTCCATGTTTCTTCTTCTGGGGGTTACTGGAAATCCTTGATTGGGGGATCCCTAATTTTAATATCTGCCTCCATTTGGCATAGGCCTCGTCTCTCTGTGTTCCTATGTCTTCTTTTTTGTTTTATAAAGAAAATTATTACTGGATTTGGGGCCCACCATAGTCCAGAGTGATCTCATCTTGAGATCTTTGCCTTAATCACATCTGCAAAGATTTTTGTCCCACATCAAGTCACATTCTGAGGTTTTAGGCGGACATGTCTTTGAGGACCACAATTCAATCCACTGCAATGACCTTGATGCTTTTGAAGTGTACTAAGCAGCTATTTGTAGAATATCCCTTAACTTGGGACATTCTGACATTTCTTCGTGGTGAGACTCATGTATTTTTGGAAAAATAATGCATAAGTCATCTTGGGGCTCTAGTGCTTTGAATCAGGCAGCACATGGCATCAATTTGTTCTATTACTGGTGATACTCACTTTGATTACTTAGTTAAGATGGTTTCCTGCAGGTTTCCCCACTATAGTTACTAATTTTCTTTTGCAAGTGATAATCTTGTGGTGAGAGCCTTTCAGACTATGTAAATATCCTGCTCCTCATCATTCTTTTGTCCAATAATTTTTATTATTATTTTTAATTGACATATAATTCACATACCATGAAATTCACATTTTAACATGGAGAGTTCAGTGGTTTTTATGATATTTACAAGGTTGTGCAATCATCATCACTATCTGATCCCAGAACATTTTCACCACCCCAAAAAGAAGACTTATACCCATTAGTAGCCAGCCATTCTTTATTGCTCCCTCCTCACAGGCTCTGGAAACTACTTATTTCCTTTCTGTCTCTTTGGGTTCGCCCATTCTATTACCTCCCACCTTTGGCATCCACTGGTAATTACTGCCTACCAGCTCTTGCTCTGGTGTTTGCCTAAGAGGGTATTTCTAAGCCATTCGTTTTTGAAGGCAAAGTGATGGGGACCCATCCAAAGGGATTCAATTATATCTACTATTATTACATGACTTGATTGCACTTCTGGTGTCCATTGACATTTATCATTTGTCTCAGACAAAAGAATCCTGTTTGGATGATAAATTATGTGGGCACTCCAGCTACCTATCACTCTGGTTGTTTTTGATAAGGCTGAATGGGGTAAATCCACTTCTATGACCCTATGTGAGTCTTGCACATGGAACGATCTGTAGGGGACCTATTCTCTTTTTTTTTTTCTCAGATTGAAGAGAAATTGTTGCTCTTCTGGACTACTCTTCCATAATTAGGAAGAGTGCTTTCTGTATTTCCATGTGATTTTTAATATTTTATTAGTGCATGACATTAAGGTAGTGTCTCTCTTCTCTGTTTTATGCAAACTATACCCTACACTGCTCCTTGCCAAATGACCCACCGAGTTATTTCTATATCATAGATTTCTTTGTAGTTGCATGAACGAACCTTCAATTGTAGTGAAGATATATTGTACATAGTGAATAAAATTCCATGTATTTGATGGCTCATGGCTCACTACTTTTGCTCTATTGAAATCTATAGATGTACAAGAATGCAGCCATTGATGGATTTACCTTTATATTCAGCCACGTTCCCTGCCTCCCCCATTGGTCTACAGGGATGCTTAAGTTTTCTTCCCATGAATCATTGCTAAACTGGATCTCTGGATCTTATGCTGCCATAGAAGATTTTTGAACTATTCAAGACATTTACATTTACTTCTAATAAACTTTATCTTTTTAGTTTGGCCACTATTTCCAAATCTTAGAGAGATATTTAGCTAGAGTACTTAGCTTGGGACAGTATATACTTTGTGCATTCTGTAAGTTAGGTGACCAGAGTGATGCTTGGCTAAGTGACCATTTATTAAGCATTCACCGTATACTGAGAGTCATGTTAGCTTCTCTATATAAGTTATTCCATTAATATAAAGTTTCTTATCTCTGTGTATGTTACTCTGTTATATAACAATGACTGGATTAATTCACATAAAATGTGGAAGTCAGAATAACTAGAATCAAAAAGAGAAGAAATAGCAAGTATTGGCAAAGACGTGGAGAAAAAGAAGGAATCCTTGTACTCTGTTGGTGGGAATGCAAATTGGTGCCGAAACTGTGGAAAACAGTGTGGAGTTTCCTCAAAAAATTAAAAATACAATTACTATATGATCCAGTAGTTCTACTACTGGGTATTTACCCAAAGAAAACAAAAACACTAGTTCAAAAAGGTATATAATATGCATCCCTATGTTTATTGCAGAATTATTTACAGTAGCCAGGACATGGAAGCAACCCAAGTGTTCACTGATAGGTGAATGGATAAACAAGATGTACACACACACACACACACACACACACACACACACACACACACCTTGGAACATTACTTGGCCATAAAAAAGGATGAGATGTTGTCATTTGTAACAGCATGGATGGATCCAGAGGATATGATGCTAATTGAAATAAGTCAGTTAGAGAAAGACAAATACCAACAAAACAAATGAGCAAATGGGCGCCTGGGTGGTTCAGTGGGTTAAAGCCTCTGCTTTCGGCTCAGGTCATGATCTCAGGGTCCTGGGATCGCTCTCTGCTCAGCGGGGAGCCTGCTTCCTCCTCTCTCTGCTTGCCTCTCTCTCTCTGCCTGCCTCTCTGCCTCCTTGTGATCTCTCTCCCTCTGTGAAATAAATAAATAAAATCTTTAAAAAAAAGTTATAAAAAAAGAATATCATTAAAAAAAAAAAACAAACAAGCAAAGGAAAAAAGAGACAAAAAACCCACTCTTAAATACAGAGGATAAACTGGTGGTTGCCAAAGGGGAGGTTGGGGGGGGTTGCTGAGTGAAATAGAGAAAGTGGGGCGCCTGGGTGGCTCAGTGGGTTAAAGCCTCTGCTTTCGGCTCAGGTCATGATCTCAGGGTCCTGGGATCGAGGCCCGCATCGGGCTCTCTGCTCAGCGGGGAGCCTGCTTCCTCCTCTCTCTGCTTGCCTCTCTGCTTACTTGAAATCTCTCTTTGTCAAATAAATAAATAAATAAATCTTTAAAAAAAAATAGAGAAAGGGCATTAGAGGGCATTTATTCTCATGAGCCGTGAGTAATGTATAGAATTGTTGAAAACAATTTACAATTATATTATAAACCTGAAATTAACGTAACACTGTATGTTAATTATACTTTAATAAAAGAAATTTGGAAGTATCTTAGGTTGGTTGTACTTCTTTATAGGCTATGTGTCATGGGGTTGGGGGATCCCTTTCACAGAACTCTGGGAGATGAGACCAGGACAAGGTAGTTGTCCTTCAGAGCAATCCAAGGATTGGTTTATAACGAGCAACGTTTCCCAGGACTATGTGGTACTCTGTGTAAGTCCAGGGAAAGAAGAAGCAGATAGATCATTACTATCCTGAACAATGGTAGGGAGAGCAGTTAAATGAAATGGGATGGTAAAATGTTCTTTAATTTTTAAAATCCTTACTATAATACCAGGACTGGGTATTGTTTTATCTATAGTTCATGGTTAAGGAAATCGAGTCTATGGTTAAGCAAGATGGTCAAGGTCACAAACTTATACTATGGCATTGCTGGGGTCTAATCTGGGATCAGAATCTAGAATCCTTGCTTTCAACCTCCGATCTCTGTGGCTGAGTAGTGTTAGAACTACAGTAAACACTTAACTTGTTTGCTTAGGACAGTCTAGTATCCAATGACATGTATTATTTGTCTCAGATAAAATCATTTTGTTTGGGTGAGGATTGGGCACTCTAGTTATTGCCTGCATTATTTATGATAAGGTAAAACCACTTCACCACTTCTGTGGCCCTGTGTGGGTCTTGCTGAGAACAAAGATTCGTAGGGGACCTAATTCAGTCCAATTCTATCATATTCTTTGGCTGTATTTGTTAGCTTAGAAATGGGATGCAAGCAAGTAGATGACAGGGTTACTTATGGCTGGGGCTGGGCTCAGGAGGATTGGCAGGGGTTCACGTTCCCAAAGAGTGACAAAGTGGTGTTAGCGTTGGAAGCAGTTCACCAGGACCATTGGATCCGGGTTTGGGGGGAAAGCAGATAAGTCAGATTGGGGTAAGGGATCAGAACACTTGGCAAATTTTCAAGGCTCTAGTTATCAAGTTATGTTTTAAGAATGATGCCGATATGAGGAAAATGCCGATATGGGATACGGATAAAGATGGGTATTTGTGGACAGAATTATTTCAGATGTTAGGTCTCAAGAGTTTGGACAGTTTGCAAAATACGACATGGCAGCTCAATGGGTGGGCTCTGGAGATACGCACAACTAGGCTGGAATTTGGGGGTTGGCGTGACTTTTAAAATGGAGGTCATAATCGTAACTCCTTATCTTTGTATATTACCTCACTTGAGCTCTCTTGAGTTACATCATCTCCCATGTTGTTCAGGAAGCATATTTGTGGTTTGTGTTTAGTTTGAACTACAAGTGCACAGTTGGAGATTTTTGGCCTGGGTTACAGCATTCAAAGACCAAGTTACACTGAACTTGGCAAGGTTCCTCTTGCTGTCTTGGGGGCTCTGCCTATTCACATTGTGTCCGCAAACTCCACTTGAGGAATACAGTAATTCAAACACCCTAAAATGCATGTATCTCACTTAACACTTTCCCACTGGGACACAGGAACAACTCATGCATACTGGATGGATAAGCAGTAGAGAAAATCAAATAGGCTTAGAAACAGTGTAATTTATGCAACAAACACTTTTTATGTTCAAAGATAAAGTCATAAATCTCTTTTAGTTATTCATATGCAAATGTTGAAAGGCTCACATACTCTTATAATGGATGAGGAGAGTCCATAATGACTTGTGTCCTATTCAAGTTTAATGGCGGAGAAACACACACACACACATGCGCGTGCGCACACACACGCACACACACAGAGTTTCTTTGGGGCTGATTACAATCCACAGAGGTAAAAGGTGTTGGTGGAAGACAAACATCTCTTAGAGTATATGCACCAAACATAGTCTAAATGTTTAATAGCAAAATAATTATTTACAGTCAACGATTCTCAATTATTTTTGGATGTTGCCTTGCTGACTCTTCCACTCAATAATTTCACTGCTTGCTTTCATTAGAGAGTGGACAGGGAAAATAGCCAACGATAATGATTTCAGTTTGCTCTTTTGTTTTTGTATAGTGTGATTATACATTTCAAATTATTCTCAAAGACTTTCTGTAATTATTTCTTTTAACAGCCTTGATAATAAATTAGTTCTTAATGTAATTACCAAGACTAAGTAGCTTACTCCATAGCAAGTTAAAGAAATAGGACCCCAAACTGGTCATTTAATTCTTAGTACTAGTCAGTTCTCTTCCTTTAAAAATTTTTTTTTAAAATTTGAGTTTAGTTGATGTACAATGTTACATTAGTTTCAGGTGTACAACATAGTGATTCAACTGCTCTATACTTATGCTGTGCTCACCACAAGTGTACCTACCATCTGTCACCATATAATGCTATTATAATATCATTCACAACTTCCTTATGCTGTGCCTTTTATTCCTGTGACTTATTTATTCCATAACTGGGAATCCCAATCCCTGGGAATGAAAGGGACTGTATCTCCCAGTCCCTTTCACCAATTTGCCCATCCCTGACCCCCTTACCTTGGGCAACCACGGTATTCTGTACTTGTTCTCTGTATTTATCGATCTGATCCTGCTTTTTGTTCTTTATTCATTTGTTTTGATTCTTAGATTTACATATGAGTGAAATCATATGGTATTTGTTTTTCTCAGTGTACTTTTTTCACTTAGCATAATACCCTTTTGATCTGTCCATGTTGTTGTAAATGACAAGAGCTCATCCTTTTTTATGGCTATGTAATATTCCATATGTACCACCACTGTGGAAAACAGCATCGAGTCTCCTCAAAAAATGAGAGAGAGTGAATGCTGATAAGGCAAATCACAATTGCCCACTATGCTGGATGAGTGAGCGGGAGATGAGGTAAACAAATTTACCATCAGAAAAAAGCTATGGAGGGGGTCTGGATAATCACCTGGGCCAAAAAGAACTACCTCTGGATGTCCCAAAGAGTCCCTCTGGGCACCCTCTGTATTATTTTCCCTATAGTCCCAATGGTTTTGAGATAACTTTCAAAACACATTGAATTTCTTAAGTAATAGTTGATTTTCCTATTTTTATTAATTGCTTACTGACTAGTATAATTTGGACCACACAGAGCAGTTATAAAAGAACCAAAACCAGAAAGCCAATGCAAGATTCTACTTCTTTAGTAAAGTTCCTGAGAGGATTTTTGAAATATTGAAGGCAGTTCACCTAGCTCTTTGGTACCTGGAACCCACACTTGACTTGCCTGGTCTTGAAGACTTGTGTACTTTGGAACCTTTCTGTTGTAGCTGCTGACCCCCAGCCTCTTTTACCTCTATTGTTTCGCTGTTCTGATGAAACTTGACAGGCAAAGGAGGTTGTAGATATCAGCTGAAGACCTGACTTGATTTTAGTGATCCAAACCTTTTCTTTCCTTCTTATAAATAATCCAGTAGATTATTCAAATGGATCCTGAAAATGTGTCTCCCAGGGAGGATATTTAGGCTGCCTGGGGTGTAGGATTACAGAAAGTGATAAAGGAAAAGGCAAAGCTATGAGTGGGAGTTCTCTCATTCTTACCGGGTGTCAGAAGACTCTTTCCACCCTACCCTGAAAACAGATTCCAATGGTTGACTCTTGGATGGAGGTCCAAGTGACCTTAATGTCTCGCCAAAATGATTGCAATAATTTCCCAGTGGTCTCATGATCCCTTCACTTGCCTCTTCCATAATCTCATTTCAGTCTCACAAACAGAATGATCTTCATAAAACACACCTAGAGACCCACCACTCTGCACTGCCCCTGTCCACGCCATCATATCTCTCATCGGGATTGTCAAAATAGTCTCCTAACTGGCCACCTGGCTTCTGTCCTTGCCTGCTGCAGTCTAACCTCTTCCAACACACCAGGTGTGCCCCTGCCTCAGGGAATTGGCAGTTACCGTTTCTCTGTCTTGAATGCTTTTTGCTCAGGTACCTGCATGACTCTCCACTGCCCTTAGATTTTTGTCAAAAGGCCAACTTTTCAATGAAGCCATCCGTGACCACCGTGTTCGTTTCCTCTTCTGCCCTGACGAACCACCACAAAATTAGTGACAGAAAACAACACGATTGTGTTATCTTACGGTTCTGGAAGTCCAGGTGCCAAAGGGTTTCCACTGGGCTAAAATCAAAGTGTCAGCAGATCTTTCTTTTCTCTGGAGGCTCTGGTGGAGAATTAGCTTCCTTGTTTTTTCCAGCTTCTTTCTAGAAGTTACCCACCTTCCTTGGTCAAGCTCCTTCCGGCCAGCAACCACATCAGTACATCCTCTCTCTCCATATCTCTTTTGGCTCTCCACATGTCCTTTGCCTCCTTCTTATAAGGACACCTGTGATTTCATTACGCCCACCCAGATAATCCAGGATAATCTCCCCATGGCAAGGTCCTTAATTTAATCACACGTGCAAAGTTCCTTTCACTGTTAGCAGGTAAGGTATTCACAGATTTCTGGGACGAGGCTGTGAGCATTTCTGGGAGACCATTATTCCGCCCAGCACAGCCGCCCTCTGGGAGTGAGCGTGCTTCCGAGAACGCGCTCAGTCCCCTCCACCTCTCATGCTTTCACTTATCTGTTTCTTCTTCTTATTTTACTTATTTGTTTGTTGGCTATCCAGGAGCTTAGAAAATAAGCAACTTGAGGCCTGGAACTTTATCTGCTCCATCCCCAGGGCCTGGAACAGAACCTTACAGCTAGGAAGCATTCAATATATTTATTTGCATCTATTTTTTTGGATAATTTTGTTCATTAGTATGTCATTCCCCCCAAATATAAACAGCATCAACAACGATTTCACAAAGATTTCTATTTTGGGCTTCTGAAAATGTTGACAAAGACCCAAACTTCAAATGCCATTACTCACCCAATGCTGGCTTTTCTGCTTAATATAGACAACAGGGAGGGAGAGGGCTGGGCGTCACATACCTGTGAGTGTCACTGTCGCAGCCGTGCTGTGCACAGTTGGACCTGGAGCTTCAACATAGACCATCTGACACTTGTCTCATTATACCCTCCATCTGTGATATGATTCCTGTACCTGGGAGTGAAAATCAATTTTAAAAGAGCAGCTTATTATTAGCCTTTGAAACAAAACTAGGTCTTTGTACTTCATGATTTTAATTATGCTTGCCTTAAATTATTTTTTAATTGTTATATTTGCTCTAGGGAGAACAACCTATAATAGGGTTTTTGAATTTGGCCATTTAAAGGTGTTCTGTGTTTGCAATCCTGGTAGCCCCTAATGAAAACTGGAGAAGTCCTTCTGACTTTTCAATACGAATTATGTGAAACAATTAAAAATTATTATGTAAAAATTTTCAAATATGTAATAATTTTAAATTCTTGGATAAGTTAATACATGCACAAAGTACACAGTTTAAAAGGTCAATGAGTACAGTGCAGCCTCTTGGCTAGCGCTGTTCAATAGGACTTTCTAGGATGATGGAAATATTCTATTTTTGTGCTGTTTATTATAGTCACCACTAGCCGCAGTGGGACAACTGAACACTTGGAATATGGCTAGTACAACTAAAGAACTGAATTTTTTATTTTAATTTGTTTTAATTTTAAACCTTCATATAGCTGTAATATTAGACAACACAATTCTTGCCGTTAAGACTGTCTTTTGCCAAGCTACTTCTGTTTCCAGGTTTTCTATATTCCTCCATGGGTACTCGGCACATTTATACACACGTATGCTTATTTTTATGAAAATCGTTTCTGTTTTTCTTTTTTTCCCCCATGAGTGATCTTGATGCTTGGAAGCTAAGTCAAGATGGGTCAACTGGGAACCATCCTACCCCTCCGATTGAGCCCATAAACGTAGGCTTTGCCTGCAGAAAATCACTGACACGGAGTAAAGGGACAGGAAGTCCCGGTTGGTGGCCACCTCCCTCACTGTCTCAGACGAGGAAATGCCAGCTTCCTGGTCAGACTTTTCCCTAAAGCCTTCCTGCGTCTATCCTGAGACATTCACTTAATGAAATTCAAAGCAGAAATCATCACGTCAATGACAATGAATTACTTCATGTACATGAGTCTAACGTCCGGCAGTTCCACCGGGCTGTCAGTCCAGGCGATGGGTTTTTCCGACGTCAAAAAATTGTATTGCAGGTTACCCTTTGTGCATAAGCTGGCGGGCGAGAGGGTGCAGTTTGACAGGAATCCAAAGAGGAACTGATCTCTTTTCATTTTTCTTGTTTAAATTTTTCCAGCTATCTAGCAGCGAGGATTTTCTAAGAGGTCACTTGAAATGGGTAATAAATGTCTCTTTATTACATGGGAGTCTCAAAGACACTCTTCAAAGGACGGTTGTGTGGCAGCACCGGAATGGTGGGACAATTTCCTTTGTGCCCCAGTGAGCAGGAAGGTCATCCCTTTATATCTTTTATCTTTGGAGGCGGTCTCTAAAGATAAATTGTTCCTGATGTTCTTTTCTTCCTAATCTCTTTCTCCAATAAGACTTCATCCTCATCTCCTGAATATTTAGATAAATGTTGAAACCTGTCTGGTGAATATTGATTTTTTACATACAACTTAATAGTTTCTGTAAGATGCCATATAGAGAAAACTACAAAGCAATGCGTGATAAGCACTGGAAGTATCTTTGCATGGAAATACCTGTTTTCATTTTTAGAACATCCTTCCACGTAGCTCCTTTGCACAAAGACATGTGGAGAAACATGCAGGAGACTTGGGTACATGAGATTACAGTTTATATAAGGTTCTGCAAACTGATTTTTAAAAATTTATTTACTTATGTTTCCTGAGATTCAGAATAAAGTGTTGTTTTAATTTAATTTTTTAAGACTTTATTCATTTATTTGTCAGAGAGAGAGAGAGAGAGAGAGAAAGAGAGAGAGAGAGAGCAAGCACAAGCAGGGGGAGCAGCAGGCAGAGGGAGAAGCAGGCTCCCCGCCGAAAAGAAGCCTGATGCCTGACTTGATCCCAGGGCCTTGGGACCATGACCTGAGCCAAAGGCAGACTCCCAACTGACTGAGCCACCAGGCATCCCAAAGAGTTGTTTTAATTAAAACAATTATAAATACTAATGGATTGCTCCTCACTATTATGCTCTTACTAAGAGATCCCTGGCTATGAGAAAGTCATTTTAAAAAATATATTATTTGTAAAACTAATATACCTAATAAACCTAGAGGATCAGCTTCTTTATAGATCTGGTTTCCACTAAACAATGAGGGCAGGAATCATATTCTTTGTATTTTCTCTGCTTTGTATTTTCTGACAAATTTCATCTTTCTCCTCCATCCCAGACTTACTCCTCTTTTTTCTTAGTGACATCACTATTTTCTGCCTCATGGCAGTTTAGACCTTCATGATAATGTCCTAGTTCCGGTGTGTGAATGTACCACAAGGTGTTTCCTCATTGACATATTGACGTGCGCTTGGGTTGTTTCCAGCTCAGGCTGTTATAAACATTGTTATACACGTTTTTAAAAAATGTTTTAGTTCCTCAAGCTTTCAGTTCATATCTGATTACTGCCCAGTCCTCACCTTAAGTAAACATCTGTCAGTTATCCTCAGAATTTCGAGAACATTATCAGTAAAAGTAGGTATGTCCCTTGTGTTTTGGCTGTAGATTCACTGAACTTTGAATCCGTGTCTATATCCTGCCAGACTGGGAGTTTAATATGAGATGGTCATTATCAATTCAAAACCTGCTGAGTGGATTTCTCTCTTTAGCATCTGGTAAACAGAGTGCATTATCTGTGACAAATACTGCTGATTTTTTAATTGTCTGGTGGGTGGAAGTAGCAGGTATGTGTATCTGTTCTGTGGTGGCAGCGTTTGATCTAAGGGAACGATCTTTGTGATACTTCACAGAAACATCAGAGTCAATGATCCTGACCCTAAAATCTGATGTAAGAGGTAGTCTATTGTCACAGAGAATATTTTTCCATTTGTTAGCTTTTAATGGATCACTGTCTTATGGATCCCCAAAAAATATTCTAAAAAGCAAACTTATTTTTTAAACAAAATTCAGCAATATCATGAATGCAGTGCTAGCTCAAAAATTCTGTGAAAAGAATAAATATTATTAAGTATTTCTTCATTCATATGGTATTTTTGAGCAACTATCAGGCTTATGATAAGCTTTTTAAGTGCATTACCTCGTGTAATTTCTACAACTTCCTGAGATGATTACTTTGGGAGAGGTGAAATAACTTATTTATGGTAATATAGCTAATAAATGGTAGGAGAAGGACTTGAACCCTGGTTTATCTGATATCATTGTCTGTGACCTTAAACATGATGTTTTACTGTCTACATGATGATTTTTAATGACTGATTTACAATCCACTGTGTTATGTCTCGTGATTTTTTTTTTAACATGGCTGGTAAAATCTTTATCACATCCAGTTACCTAACTCTAGAGACAGGATACCACCCAGGAGGACGTCTGGTCTACCCCTTGGACTCCAATGCCTCTGCTTCACCTCCAAGTTGCCAAACTGGAAATTTTCTAAATTTTCTTTTGCACCAAGAATTTGATAGAAATACTCTTATGATGATATGAAAGTAAATGAAAGAGATTTCTCCATGCCTTTGGCATTCATCTTTCCTTCTGTGGAAGTAACATTAATAATAGCAATAATAATACACAAAAACTCGCAGTTCTTCAAACTCCTCCCCTCAGAGCATTCAAAACAAACTTCCCAAATAAGGAATTGCCAACTCGTCATTAAGAGATGAGCAAGTCTTCTTTGTCTCCAGATGAAGCTGTTCATGACCCATTTTTCATTCTCTCGAAGTCCCCAATTGTTTCATTAGCTGACAGGAGCAAATGCCAGTTCATTTCCTATTAAAATACACAGCCAATGTGAAATTCCATATTTTATTCAGAGAATAGGTCAGACTATTATTTTTTGGATAATATTTTACATGAAAACAAAATCTCCACAAGCATTGTCTCTCTCTCTCTCTCTCAGTCCTGGTAAATAACAGAAGAAAAAAAATATCCCATGGTGGGCCATTAAACAACCAAAGATTTCACATTTGTTTAGTATGTAAGGAAGATATTCTGAAGATATGATTATGTCTGGACTCTTGAATACTTATCAAGACCACATCCAAACACCACCATAAAATAAGTCCGCATTTAACTTGTTACTTTGTATAATATCTATACTGATATCTACAAGTGCTTTGTGTGTATCTTTACCTGAGTTTTACAACTGACAGATGAGTTACTGCATTTCACATGAGTTGAGCCAAAAACTATACATCTTATGAGAGAATAGTAAGTACATAATTGAATGTCAAAGTTGGGTGCATTCCCACTGGCAGAACTTTGACACAATCCAAGTTCCTAGGAATGAGAATAGTGGGAGTTTATTTTTAGGTATGCATCTTATGACCTCAATATAAGTATAATGGGTCTTGATTAAAGGCTGAAGCTCAAAGCCTTTCAATGAAGAGAGAACCAATGAATTCCCTTTGACTTCTAGGACATCTTAGCTAGAGGTTCAAAGGCTATTAGGATGTCAACAATAGATTTACTGTAATGACTAAAGACAAAAATGACTTGAAATAGAGATCTAAGCTTGGATTTGGATAATCACGACTGGTAATTACCTTGGTGTTTCTTCACTTTGCTTTTCCTGCTCCTAGGAGCCTCATCTCTGAACATTTCTCCTTTCTCTGGAGATTGGTGAAGAGATTAAAAATAGACCAAAACCAAAACAACAGTTACAAATGTGAATTACTTAGACTTTTCTTATTTTATTTTTAATTTTTTCATTTTTAAATTAACATATAATGTATTATTTGTTTCAGGGGGACAGACTTTTTTTTTAACCTAAAACTCTCTGAAGCCTGGGCAATCACTTCAATGCTTTGTCACTTGAAATCTGAAAGGCAGGAAGGCAGTCAACAGGCAGAAGTCATGGAAAACTCTGGAGAACCCCGTATTTCTGTTTGTTGATGTGATTGTTGCTTCCTCTTTACTTTTGCACAAATGTAAACTTGCTTTTGTCTTATAAGAACTGATGTTTGAGGGCGCCTGGGTGGCTCAGTGGGTTAAAGCCTCTCCTTCCGGCTCAGGTCATGATCTCAGCGCCCTGGGATCGAGGCCCACATCGGGCTCTCTGCTCAGCAGGGAGCCTGCTTCCCCCTCTCCCTGTCTCTCTGCCTGCCTCTCTGCCTACTTGTAATCTCTCTCTCTGTGTCAAATGAATAAATAAAATCTTAAAAAAAAAAGAACTGATGTTTGATAAACCAACGGTAGGCTCTGAAATTCAGCTATTTTTTCCTTAATAGTGTCTAATTTTTGTTAATCCTGGGGCTTTATAAAAGGATAAAAAATGTTTTGAGAAGAAACAAAGGCTGTGTTGCTGTAGGCAGTGTGCTCTAAATCATTTACTATTAAGGTGCCCATTTAATTGCACATAGGCACATACATAGACACATAGAAGCTCATATATTCATTTCTACCAGTAACAACCAGAATATCTATATGTTAATGAATATTGTATATCTAGTTGTATCTAAGTAAGGAGATAATGCACAGTGATTCAATTCTAAAAACACATGTATCTGTGGAGGTGTATATATACATATATATATATTTTTGTGGGGCATATATATATATATATATATATTTCAAAATCATAAAGATGTCAGACATTGGATCTTGCATTATTTCAGTAGAACTTAGAAAAGTGACTGGTACATGGTAGGTATAGTATAAATATTTGTTTATCATATATATGAATGACTACAACATAGTTTCATTATAAACTATCAATTGTCTTTCCCTAAGATGTTAGCAAACCTTTAACCATAAAAGCTAAAAAAAAATTTATTTCAGTTTCTAACAATAGTACAGAAAAGATATTTCCCATTATGAGACAACTTGAAAGTATAGAAAAATATACTGCAACAAACATCTTATTAATGCAAGGCTGAACTAGAAAAAAATGAGGAAATCCCTAAAGAGGGATCTGAAAACCAGAGGTGGGTTCTGGACAGAGATGCACCCTGGCTCTGTTGCTTTAGTGACTGCGTAGATATCCTCTGCTGCTTTCAGATCGATTTCCTTCTTGCTTCTCTTCAAAACCGTTTCTTGGGATCCCTTGAGAGCTGGTGTCTGGGTAGTCTGACCAATGAGAGGCAGCTGTAGGAAACTGGAGGGCAGACCTGAGAAGCCAGTGTGGTTCTCCCCCTCTCTGGCTCAAGGAGGCATTTTCAGACAAGAGTTTTCACGTTTTCCATGATTCCAGCTTCTGGCTGCAATGATCTCAGTTCCATGATATCAGTTCCCCAGAGCAGTCCCTAGAGTGGTTCTGGCTTTTACCAGATGGTTCTAGCTTCTGGGTTGTGGTAGCACCACCTCCTCCCAGGCTCTACCCAGGCCTTTGTGTACCAGCAACTTCCTGCTTGAAAACCTCTGGGTTGTTTCCACTGTTTGTCTTCCCACCTCTTCCATCCCTTGGTAAACAGTATATTTCTTGGCCTTTACCCCTATGAGATGCTAATAGTACCTAGTTTCGACAAGTGAGAAATCTCTAGACAATGCCAAATGCCCTGGGGGAGGGGGGGCGCAAAATTATCCCAGTCGAGAGTCACTGCTCTAGATAAAGTCCTACTGTGAATTACCTCACAATCCAAAATTACAGGATGTAGGAGGAAACAAGTCATCGTCAGCCAGGATCACCAAAATGACAGCTCTGATACATTCAGATAATGGAATTATTGGGAAAAGGTCAGGAAACAGCGTATGAAATATTTAAATGCATTAAGGAAAAAACAAAAAGCATGAGGTAAGAACAAGACGGGGAACAGATCAGGCGATGATGTTGATAATAACCACGAGGAGGGAGAGAAAAAGGGGGAGAGCCCAAGACACAGGCTGAAAATAGAAAATAAAGCACAGAGAGACTATGGAGAAGGGTAGGGATGATGGCTGAGAATTTCAAGGATTGACAGAGAACACAAGTTCTTGAGATTTTTTATGATACTTAAAAACAGTTCTTAGCCGTTGGCGAGGCTAACGTAGCAGCATTAATGATGATCATGATACCACGGTGTTCATTTTCACAGAAGCTCAGGCTGCTGTTGGGATCCACACAACTGTAGCACTCTGTAGGAGGAGGCTTTGTTTCTGTGCCGGCTCTGGAAAACACCCTCTTCTTACTTTTCCTTTCCTCTCCTTTTTCTCTTGTCTCTCTCCCTCTTCCTTGGGGACTGTAGCAGGGAAAGATTTTTAACAGGCTCATCACTGGGAAAAGTCCACCTCAGTGATAGAGGTTTCCCTGTGAAATAGCCCCAAAACTCCGCGATGGTGTGTGTTCTGGAATTTTCTGGGTGCTTGCTCCTCTCTCCAGTCCCTGTGTCCCCCCAGGGTTTGCTTCTTTCCTGATTTTCCCTTGCTGGTTTGTTCATTGGATACTCATAGAGTGCTTATTTCTGAAATATAAAATTGGGACCTATTGTCTGTCATCTTTTGGGCAAATGTGACAAAAGACATTTAATTCCGGTGCTTCTAGAATCTTCTGGATCTGACTGGCTGAAGATAAAAATAGTAACAATGTGGTAACATGGAAAAGGACCCTCCCTGGGTCAGACATTTTGAATATATTGGTGGCATACTGTGCAGACGAAATGAGTTTAAATACTTGGGAGAACTCTCATGCAATTTCTGGGAAATAGGTAGGTGAGAATCATGCAGAGCTTTTGCTTTAGAAGGTAGAGATGAACCAGAATAGGGCCTTTAGGGGAAACTAAGAACTGGTGCATCAGAAAGTTTTCATGAGAGAGGACATGAGTTCTTCTACAGCTTTACACAATGAACAGCCCTGAAGCATTGGAGGAAAAGCCCCTTTAAGACATGGAGTGGATCTAGGAATGGAGGGGGTTTTGGGAAAAAAAAAAAAAAGGTTGCATTCTCAAAAAGATTCACTAGAATAGTGCATGAACACTGTTAGAATAATCAGGGAGAAGGACTGATCTGCGGTTGGGAAAGTCTTCATGGGCATTTAAATAATGATTGGACTTAGATGAAGACAGTGTACTGCAAAAGAGAATTTGTCCCAGAGGAAGCAAATCAAGAAATGCACCCGTAATTCTGAATAGAAAGAACACGTCTGAAAAAGGATGAGTGAAACAGCAAGGTATGGAGGGCAGTTCCAGGAGATTTGTGAAAGGAACTTGTAGGTATAGGGGAGGAACGCATTTCCTACTCCCCTTCCAGGTTGTTTGGATGGCCTCGTAATTAAATTGGCATAAGGCAGATTAACAGGAGAAAAAAAATGAAGTTAATCACATACCAATGGGAACCCTGCAAAGACATGAACAAAGACATGAGAGGCTCCCCACAGTCCGGCAATTGAAGTTGAGATGACATCCAGAGCTAAGAAGAGACAGGGAGGGGTCTGGGGTCTCAAAGGGATGGAGAAGATTCATAGGAAGATGGAAAAAGCAAATGTTTGGTAAGCCAGTGTTTCCCACACCATCTAAAACTAGGTTATTTTCTCATGTAAAAATGGTTATCTTTGATAATAGCTCTCTTCCTGGTGCAGGCTCCCTACCTAAATTTTTTTGGCAGTTATGGGGTGCCTGGTGGCCCCAGTGAGTTAAGCGTCCGTCTTCAGCACAGGGCACGATCTCGGGGTCATGAGATTGAGCCCCCGGTCAGGCTCTGAGCTTAGTGCTGAGTCTGCTTGGGATTCTGCCTCTCTCTTCCCCTCTGCCACTGCCCCTGCTCCCTCTCTCTCTCTCTCTCTCTCTCTCTCTCTCTCAAATAAATAAATAAAATCTTAAATTTTTTTTTGACTGTTTAGGTGGGGGGGGGTACAAAGCTCTTCTAAAGCTCTTCTTCAGTCTGTTGGAACTTGATTGTCTTCAGCTCAGAAATAATCCACATGCCAAAGTGGCAGATCCTGGGGCAGCCTGCCCGGACCCCGGCCAGGGGAAGAGAGAACACAAGCATGGCGTGGATAAACATCAGACATAAAAGAAAGAAACTTCACGGAGCTAAAACAAACAAAAAAACCCCAACCCTCCCCACCCAAAATTCTCAAATCAAGAAAGGATCTATAATGAGCATGCTGACTTAAATGAAACCATTGAGACAAATGAGAATAAAATATTTGAATTTCAAAGATAAAGAAATAATCTCTCAAGATTAAAGACTTTCAGATCCACAGGTTGCCAAAAATGAAGAAAGATCCTGTAAATACACTGAAGGCTCTGAACAAAATAACAATAAAACATGAGATTAACTCTTAGAAGGACGGAGGTAAAGCTAGTCTTCAAGAGCCCCCTAATCGACACATGCTTTTATTATTAAAGCAGAAGATCAGAAATTATTGAATAAATTGAGAGGTAATGCTTAAGAAACTTCTAAGAATGAAAGCAATGAATAGTTCCGTGTGTGTGTGTGTGTGTGTATAATTTTGCATATTCTTTTCACATTTTTGGCAATGTATGGAGATAGATTCTAAGAAGTGGGATTCCTGGGTCCCAGGGTAAAATTATATGTATCCTTCCCAGATATTGCCCAATCCCTCACTGGAGGGACTAACTCATTTATAATCTCACTGTCTGCATTTGAAAGAACCTCCTTTCCACAATTTCACCTACTGCTGGTGCTGTCAGTGGTTAACTGTGCCTGTCTGACAGGTGAAGAGTGGATGGTAGCATAGCAAGCAAGCTCATTATCCTGAGCAGAGTTAATCTTTCATTTCCTGTATGTTCAAGGGTCCTTTGCATTCTTTTCAGTGAACTATGTACTTTTAACTTTTGGTACAACTATAAAAATTTAGATAAGCACTGTTTACAGACAGTAAGTTTGTCAAACTGGAGAACTTCAGAGCATTAGGAAAAAATTATTAGAAAAATAAGGAGCATTTAGCAAAAAGGATTAAATATAAAGTAATCACATAGACGTCAATATCTTCACATATAATAGTAATGTAGAATAAAATTTATTAAATTTGCATTGGCAATAACTGTACCCCCCCCAAATCCTAAAAGAAATGTGTACTTTTTTTTTTTTAGATTTTATTTATTTGAGAGAGGGGGAGAGAGAGAGTATGAGCAGGGGGGAGGGGCAGAGAGAGGGAGAAGCAGACTCCCCACTGAGCCGGGACCACCCTCCCATGCTGGGGGTGGGGAGGGGGGAATGTGACCCAGGACCCTGGGATCATGACCTGAGCCTAAGGCAGACACTTAACCAACTGAACCACCCAGTCACCCCAGCAATGTATACTTTCAAAATAAACTTAATATATAATAAATATATAATATATATTAAAAATATCTTATATAATAAATATAGTTAAGCACACTTAACTATAACGAACCATATTTCTGATGGTAAATATCAGCATTCTAAAGATGTGAAGTCTTCCCAAATTTATTTGTAGCTTTAAAAGAATTTTAATCAAAACCCTGGAAGAACTCATGTGTTTTCCCTGTAGTTGACAAAGTAGAATCTAATGTTCTTTGGAAAGAATAAATGACGTAGAAACTTGCTGAGATAGTTTCTTTTTTTAAGAAGTATAATTAGGTGGGGCTTTGTTACCAGTTATGTAAGTGTTTATAAAGTGACAGCAGTTTACACAGTGTGATTATGAACCAAGAAGGTAACACAGAACAAGGGACAAGAAAGGAAAATCAGAGAAATTGACTCAATCGTTAAATATGTGAGGAAGGGGCCATTTCAAATCAGGGGACCGCTTCTTGGTCATGCTCTTATAAGTGTGATTTTTTTTTATTATTTTTTTTTAATTTTAGTTTTGCTTGAAAGTAGAAAAACAACCTTACGCATGTACCTTTGGTCATGAGGAATGTTCACATCTACAATTCAGGTGTTGAAACACAGCAGATTTCTTTACTTCTTCTCAAACAATACTTCCTCAACTCCGAAGCTCTGGTTTCTTGGTCTGGAATAAAGCTTGGTGGCTGTCAGCCTATGTGGGTCAGTTCCTTCTCTGTGGGTTGGCCTGGGCTCTGGCTGTGTGGGAGGGGACATCCGTGTGTAGTCCTGTGTCACCCTGGCCTTGGGGGAGGGGCCCGTGGTCTCTGTCAGGACTCTGTCCTCAGCCTGCTGAGCTCCCGTGTTGTGGCTTGTCACCGCGGGGTCCACCACTGGTGTCTCTGGTCCTTCCACGGTTTCCTGTTGATGCGGTCAGTGCATGTGGAGACAGTGACTACATTTGACACCAAAGTGTGTTCCTTGAGATCTAAAGAAATGACCGAGGAAGGCAGCTTTTCTGCTTTTTAGACAGGAGACGATAAATCTGGGAGGAATTGACAGGACGAAGAAAACTTAACTTTGNCATGTGGAGACAGTGACTACATTTGACACCAAAGTGTGTTCCTTGAGATCTAAAGAAATGACGGAGGAAGGCAGCTTTTCTGCTTTTTAGACAGGAGACAATAAATCTGGGAGGAATTGACAGGACGAAGAAAACTTAACTTGGGGGGCTTCGGTGAGTAAGAAATTCCAGATAGAATTTGGGCTGGCAGAGTAATTAGTAAAAAGCAACAAAGATTGTTTCTAGAACCTTCTTGGCTCTAAATTTCCCATCTTTGGTGAGAAGGATGTCTCCTGATCTCCTGGTACAAGAAGGGTCCCTTTCCCATGGGATGTTTATTTCCGGCTTTCAAGGGGGACAGAGGAGGGTGTGAGTGTCCTTGCACAGGGCGCCTCTTTTACAACCCAGGCTGTAACTTTTATTCCAAATAACGAATATGCCAGAGTGGCATGCTGTGGGGTGGCCTGCCCTTGACCCCTACCATGCCAAGAGATAAAAAAGGATCCTTAGTTAGCAAAAACAGAAACTCTTGAAAAATGAGTTTATGTCCTTATGTCATAGATGAAAATAAGCTCCGGATGCTGTAAAGAGTTAAAGCCGAAAGAAAGAACGAGCAACAGTAATAACAATGAAAGCAGGAAGAGCAACAGAGAAACCCCTGAAAGCGACGACACGGAAAACCGGAAGGAAGATCTGATGAACGTTTAGCAAAACACCCAGAAGTGGGCCTCCACAGATGCCCTCAACTTCTGCAGGGCTACAAGCAAACACCATCAAATTGAAACCCAGACGAGAAAATGTATTTTCAGCCAGGGAGTAGTTTTAATGTAGAAAGAGTTCTTACCAACAAGTAAAGAAAATGAAATCTTAATGAAAAAAAAAATGGGCAAAGGTTATGAAAAGAAAGAGAAGTTTGCGAAAGAATATACGCTATGACCAGAAAAGAAACAAAAACCCTCCATCTTCACTAGCCATCAAAGACACTGGAAATTCAAGAGCAACACATACATTTATTGCTTATCAAATCAGCACAGAAGTTTTAAAAGATCATACGCTGCTCAAGGAAGTAAAAGTTGTTATCTTTCTGACACACTGTTTGCCAACACGTGTGAGAATTTTCAAAAGGCTGATGGAAGTTTCTCAAGTAGATGCCGTGAATCATCTGCATTGGAATTGCCTGGGTGCTTTACCAAAAAATGCAGATTATCCGGCTCTACCTCAGACTATCAAAACCCTCAGAGGGACAGGGTGGCTGGATCTGCGGTTTATAGGTACATGAAGAACACAACAAAGAAGTTTACAGAAACTAAGGTTGGAATCACTAGGTTCCCCAAACCCAATCATTCTATGTAGTAATAATTACACACACAAATGCACGCATTGTTATATTTTTATATTCTTTGTATTCTTATAAGTGAAAAATTGAGGTCAAGCTCAATGTACAAAGAGGAGTATAGCTAAATAAAAAGGGTGGGTTTATACAATAGATATTATATGTACAACAGATATAAGAAGATACTCCTGATACAGTTTAAATCTATTTTTAAAAAGGGTATAAGGGCGTCTGGGTGCCTCAGTTGGTGACGGGTCTGACTCTTGGTTTTGGCTCAAGTGCTGATTTCAGGGTCAAGAGATCCAGCCCCGAGCTGGGCTCCACGCTTAGCCTAGAGTCTGTTTGAAATTCTCTGCCTCTCCCTCTCCATCTGCCCCCTCTCCCAGCTTGTGCTCTCTCTCTAAAATAAATCAATAAAAATTAAAAAATGAAAAGGGTATAAAACTTAATGTGCTGTGTTATCCCAAATTCATAAAGCATGCTTTTCCACAGAGAAGGGAATTAACTAAAATATCCACATTGTATCAATATTTTCTTTTACCAACTTCGTGTTTTTCTGTATTTCTGATTCTTCTGCCTTCGAAAGGATGGCTTTCAATATGAAAATATGAATTATCATTTTCACAAAAAAGCATTATTTAAAATAGGTTCGAGCTCTCTTTGTTGGAGAATTGAGATGTAGAACCTTTTAGTTGACCCTGCAAGGCAAGGAGGTCTTGCTGCCAACTTCCTGGGGCATAAGTGAGCTTGTTACTATTTGTAGCATGTGTTTCACTCACCCACATGCTCTGCTGCCTTCAAGCAGAACTCCTTCATCAACCTTGCTCACCCTGAGTGTTGTGATTACAGTGTTTATGCACTTATAAATGTGTGTGCTGTGATAGCCGATGATTACATTGGGTCTTCCTGCACCCCTTCAGCTCTTCTGAGTTCATCTTCTGGGACAAGGTAAGGTATACAATAAAGAGTAGACCCAGTATATGACTAAGCGGCCTGTAGAGCTAAATATATATACTGCATATTTGCTGACAACTCACCTTATTAAATAATTCAGCCTGATGACATCTCAGAGAGAAAAACTTGTGTAACCATCCAGTTTCTTCCTGACTTTCTCCTTATTGGTCGGTGGATCTCAATCCTGGTTTCACAATAGATTCACCTGGGAACTTCGGACAAACGTCTGGACACCACCCTGGACCAACTGGGTCAGAATCCTTGGGAGTAGAGCCTTTGGTTGTGGTTCGTTTTCAATAATGCCCCCCATGTGATCGCACCCAAGGTTGAGAACCTCCCACTTACAGAAATACGTTGATGGTTTGGGATTGGAGGTTGGACACATGGAAATGACTAAGGGTCACTTGCCAAGTACAGTGGAAAGTTAAGTATTGGGTTAGTGTAGAAAGCCCAAGATGATATTTCTTTCTTTTTATTATTAACATATAATGTATTATTTGCCCCAGGGGTATAGGTCTGTGAATCACCAAGATGATATTTCTTTTTTAGAATTTCTTTTTAAGCCTCGGGTATGAGCATCCCAGAGTTGAAGAATGAGTAGCTGTTGGTCTAGGTGCTAAGGCTGGTGAAGAGCATCTGTGACTGAGACAAATGTCTCTGGGAAGGTTTGAGAAGGAAAGAAACCAGGAAGGCCCCCGAGATAGGAGGAGATGAGGTCAGAGGGGCCAAGCAGGGACCAGATCAACCTGTGAGTTATGTTATAGGATCTGGCTGTTATTCAAATGGCAAGGAGAAGCTACTGGAGTAATTTAAATAGGAAAATCCAGGAGGTGTGCTCTAAAAAGATTTCCTCCGTGGCGGTCTGGAAAACTCATTTGGTGGGGACGAGAATGGAGCCACCAAGACCAGTGAGGAGACTACAGCATGCAGCAAGTGAGAGGTGATGACAGGTTTGATTAGGGAGGTGGTGAGGTACACAAGAGCAGAGATAGACTTAGAATGCTTTCCCAAGTGATTTTTTAGATCAAGATTTTCATTTTTTGAGCTATGCTCAAATTATTTCTCTAGCCCCCTTATAGGGTAAACGGGCTAGAGCAATAATTTTTATTTGACAGATGCATAACCAAAAACATTAAGGCTGGAGGCCACGTGGCCTGCTCAAGGTCATGGAGATAATATGGCCAAGGAAAATGCAAACGGACCAACAAAAGTATATCAAGGAATCACCTTTCACCTGCCACCGACCAGTACTATAAACATCTCACTGTCACAGTATTTAATTCATTCTCCTTCATAACCTCAAATGGATTTGATTTAAAGTCCTGCCTTAAGCAAAATATATGTCTCTCCTCTCTCCAGAGCCCAGGACTCTAGCTATTTGCTTTCTCCAAGGCATCACTATTCTCCAAACAGTTAGGAGGAGGTTGATTCTATTGTTTTACTATTTTTGGTGAACAATTTAAAAAATCCTCATTCCTTTTCTTAATTCCTCGTTTCACTTCTACATCTAGTCCAAACATTTTCAAATGAGAATATCAGGGTAGTTGATCAAAGTGTGTAAGGCGGTATCATAAATCAGATGTTATAAATTGGTTGCAAAGAGGAGGCAAGGTCAAGCCACAGATGAATTTAATAACTGTGCGAGTTTGGGAAAGTCCATTAATGGTTTGGGGGCCTGACTTTCATCTGTAAAATGGAACCCGCTTCTCTGAAGATTCGATGAGATGATGGCTGTCAGGTTGTACAGCACTTTAGGTCATCAGCGGTGTCTGCTGGAAGGTTAATTACTGCGATCATTAGCAGTGGTGGAACAAGAAAGAAGAGGTGTCTAGCCTGCTTCTCATGCATCCTCATTGATAGGCAAACAAATTGGTCCAGAACTTGGCCTCCGTGTGGAAGAATGCTTCAGTTTGAAAAAAACATTTTGTCGAAACATATGCTAGGGAACCATTGATTTGGTAAAATGGAATGAGCCAAACTTTGGCATCGGGGAAGACTCCTTACTGCTTTGAGATCTCCCAGAAGTCATCCCCATCTATCGATGGGAATCGCCGGGGTTTCTTCTGACCATAGAGACAATTTACAGTCTCGATTTGCTTAGGGAATGGTTGCCATTTACTTGTTTGTGAAGTGTAATAAGCCATCAGGTCGTTCTGTGCTGTGGCAAACACCGGAAGAGACTCAGCGGGGATTAGAGCAGTGGTAATTCTCTGTATCTCTAGCAGGAGGTCTTATGATTTCAATGATTTTATACTCCTTGGTAGAGTTTAACAAGATGTAACAGTGCTTTTCCTTATACCCTGTTTTCTTTTCCTCTTCCTTCATGTTTTGGTCTTGCCTCTTTATAATTCTGTACTCTTTTTTTTTCCTTTTATCTGTTTTTTTTCCCCTTTCTCTTTCTTCCCTCATTTATGCCACTCACCTCCTTTCTTTCATTATTCAGAGTTGTTCTTACATGCAACAGCACTTGTTTTCATTTAACCCGAGAATCATCAGCCTGTTGTTCAGAACTATAGAACAATAAGTGAAGCTTACCTTTCTTTGTGAATGGTGGAAATTTACTGCAGATTTATTGCAGAAAATTTCCACTTTATTAAGCTGACAGATTTTGCTTGAAGGCATACTACCCTGTGAAATTCTAAATTTGATTTAAAGGTCAGAGGAAAAGCCTGGCACCTACGATCTGCCTTCGAATTGTTTCTGTAACACTAAATAGAGTTTACAAGGAGAGGAAATTGCAATTGGTCAGCAAAAGGCCTGCCAATCACAGCCTCTGTCAATAAACTCTTTGCCTTTAACGGAGCTAGAGATGAAGGAAGCTACTAGATTAACATCATCTTGCAGAACGTGGGAAACGTCGGGTTCAATTAGGTGTGTCGAACTGAATGAACCACTTTGCAGGAGAGTTAGGCTATTTCTCTGAAAGCTGGGAAGAAAGAGACTCCTTAATCACGGTTATCAATGACCAGGGCCTTTTCATTTATATAAATAAAATAATGACTTTCTTAAATAAGCTCCTTATTTGTTTCTTCCTGAAGACATAATAGCTCCACTTGGTACTGGTGATAGGCATAGGAAACTCTCTGTTTCCAAATGATTTTTCTTATTACAGAAAAAAAAAATACCACTTAATTAAAATTATTTTGTACATCATCAAGTTGTACATTTTAGGAGGAAGGAAGTTTAATAAAAATTTCAAAGTTACTGTATTAATACCATAAATCATGCAAACTTTAGCTTTCTGAGAATAGATTCTTGGTAGTGGTGAGAGAAGAGAGAGAAAGAAAGAGCACACGAACTCTAAAACTGTCAACATTAGACTTGTCAGAAATCAAGAATAAGACTAAAATATGAATGCAAAAATCTAACACCATTTTGATGGTTGCAGAATGACTGTTTGGCACCTGTCCATCTTTCTGATGAAGAGTGGCTTTTCAAAGGTGGCCTGAGGTTGACAAAGAGTAAGGTCACAGTGGGAACAACGCAGAGTACTGGCTAGTCAAACAAAATAATAGTGTGTCACAATTGGTTTTTACCTAATTCCAATCTCCTGCTTGAAGTCAGTCCCGGGCAAAAAAAGTCTAAAAGTGAACTCTCCTTGGTGACATGGCTCACAGGGGCAGGGCATGCGGGCTTTTCCGGGGATGCCGGCGGCAGCCATAATGATACCAAATACCTTCTCCTTTCTCTTTTTGGCTGATGCCCTCAGCTATCAATGGAAACTTCTGTAATCTTTAAGCATAATTATTGATACCATCTGCAGCTTGCTGTTTTTATAACATTTGTTTTACTGACTGTAATAGTAGCACATGCTCATTGTTGAAAATTTGGGAAATTTGTAATAGCTTCAGGAAAAAGGAAAACATCACCCATAATCTCAGCACAGAGAGATAAGCATTATATAAATATTTTGGACTGTTTCTTCCAGTTTTTCATTCCACATGCTTATGTGCACATGTGTGTGCCTACGCTCAGGGTGTGTATCCATGTGAAATGTTGTAAAATTGGCAGCATAGACCACATATAATTTTATATTCTTTTTACCTTTAGCATTATATTGTGAACATTTTCCAAATCATTAAGAGTTCTGGGGAAAATGGTGTAGGATTGCCAGATAATATTCCATTAGAAGGAAGAAGTCATCATTTGTTCACTTGTTTTGGGTGGTAAGGTTGTCTCTAATTTTTCACTCAGAAATTATTCTGTGGTAAATACCCTTATACCGAAGTCTGTGTGTCTGACAATATTTTCCAGGGTCTTTCCCAGCTTCAAAGGAGAGGAACAATCTTGAGGCTATCGATACGGACCGCCAGAATATAGCAATGTCCACTCTGTGGGCTCCGTTTGGGGACTTGCTTTTTTTTTTCCTTTTTGATGTGGGTTATGCTGCGTAGTCAGAAAGTGTTACTTCAGGGGGGAGCTGAGTATGTGTCATCAGAGCAGGCTCGCTCTGTACTTCTCCCTCCTGTGAAGATTCCAGTCGCATCTTCTAAGTTTGCTGACAAAATACGTTTGGACTCTTGTTTCTCAGAAACAAGATGAAGAAAACTTTGACTCTAGAATTATATATATGTATATATTTAATATATAGAATTCTAATACATAGAATTATATATATATATAACTCTAGAGTCTCTCTCTCTATATATACATATATCTGTGTATATATATCGTTTATGTAAGTAAATGATTAAAAGGGGCCAACAAATTTATGTCTCGATGTCATTACATTCGTGAAAAAAAATCACTCCTGATGATTTCTTTGTTGTTTTTATTATTTTGAAGGGACTGATTCCCTAAATTAGAAGCTTTGGAGTGGGGTCCAAGAAGTCAAACTTGAATTTTCAAGCATTTCACCAGTTTAAGGAGATTATGTCTAAGCAAAATATCACTACATTTTTAAAGCTGGCATAGGGATAATTGATATTATAGATAGAATAAATAATAGTGACCACTCAAAATATGCAGTAATTTGTATTATTTTACAGCAGAACCCACAAAGGAGGTATTATTATTATTATTATTATTATTATTATTATTATCATCATCACTGTTTTACTTATAAGGTAACGAAACGAGGAGAATTTAAACAATCCACCCAAGAACTTACTCAGGTAGCAAAGAACAAATCTGGAATTAGAAACCTTGTGTATGTGACTCTCCAATCTGACCTTTACTTCATGGTACTACTTCCTGGCCTTAATCACTATACTACTTCATAGTATTATATCACAGTACTACTTCAAAGGACTACTTCAGAATCCTGCTTCACGGTACTTATCACAGTACTATGTCATTATACTACTTCATGATACTACTTTACAATATTACTTCAGAGAAGTACTTCATGGCAGTACTCCACAGCAGTACTTCACAGCAGGACATCATGGTACTACATCATACTAGTACTTCACAGTAGTACTTCATGATATTATTCATCAGAGAAGTACTTCACCCTACCACTTTATTGCACCCTAATTGGGGAGTTTATCTATGCTGATTACATTTTGTTAAAAGATAATTTTTAGAGAAAGTTAAGCCATGACTCTCACATCTAAGATGAACGTGGATTAGCAACTTTTTAACTCACTCAATGAAGAAACCAGGTGGATCTTACCATTGGTACAGAGAAGTCTGAAAAGCACACATTTCAATGGAATAAAGTAATGTTGAAATGAATGTGTGAATGGATGCAAGACTAGCTTCTTCCACAGTGGGGGGGGAAGTCGGTTGAACTTCTAGTGGACAGGACAGAATGTAGATGCAGATGGACAAGAATTATTCTGTTTCGATGTAGACCAGCTCCTGTAGAACCGATCTCTCTCTGTCTAGACAATGCAAGGGTCCCACTGAAGGACAAAAGTTCCCCTATCTTGTGTACTCTTAGAACACAACGCTACCAATCTTGTTAGAGAAGACAAAAGCTCAGTTCTTCAAATCCCTCTAACTTAAATTATCTAGGTAATTGAAATGAAAAGGGATTCACACACATTGTCTACATTTTATTTTCTTGGTGGAGTCTTGACCAAATCCACATGGGCAATGACTTTACCAGAGTCTCTTGGAAGGAGATTAGGCTGGAAGTTTTATATTCTCTGACTTTCACCCACAAATTTTCTTGGTTTATGAAGTCACAGGATAGTTTTTCTAAATGCCAGCCTTGCAAATTCAAGTTGGGAATGACATTCAAGCTGTGTTTTTTCTGCTGCTTCTAGTCCATCATTGATAGTAATAAAGAGACTGCAAATTTGTCAGCCAAGTTCTGACAGTAAAATCTTTATTACTGGTGATGATGTAGGAGGCAAAAAAGAGCACAGCTTGAGTTTTAGATCCCAGGTTGAACATAGAAAGCTATGTGTAGAAAAAAAAAATAAAACATCTTACACAGAACGAATTTGATCATTAAGGCAAGATAAATGTAGACCCCAACAAGGCCAATTTTATATTCATGGAACCGACCACAACCACTGTTAATTGTTAATCAGAAGGTGAAGAAATTAATGTAGGGATTAAGTAGCCCAACAGAAAGAAGTGGATAAAAACAGAAAATTAATTTAAAGCAACAGCTAGCAATACAAGTCAGCTTCAGTGTATGGCTGCAGGGAAAAATTGATAAAGCAATTTCTCAGAAAATCTATAAAGTTTTACAAAATTGCCTTGTGATAAGAATTGCAGAAGAAACAAACATTTAGCCTGTTGAGAGATGGAGGATTGTTTAATTAAAATTAAACCAGATCCAAAGTGTAGGTTAATTACCACAGGTCTTGATCAAGGAGCGTTAATAAGAAAGCAAGAACTAAATTGGGAAACAAAACAAAACCATACACTATAAAACAAACAATGAACAAAAACACATTTTACCTGTAACCTCTCTAGCAGAGGGATGTGAAGGTTTGCTATTAATCCAACACGTTAAATAGTAGCCTGAGATAGATCTGGGATAACCCCTTATCCCCATCCCCACTCACGTTGGCTAAGGGAAGCTTTCCAAACCTTATTGTACTAGGACTTTTTTTTTAATTGCTGCATTGCTTAGGCAATACCTGGTGATAATACCTTCTTTTCCTAAATTCCCTATGATCAGCTTTGCCAGTTGCCAGAATCCATTTCTGCGGCTTGCAACCAAAGCCTCTAAAATATGACAATTATTGGAATAATTGTAGGATTTTAGTTCTGAATTTTCTGGTCTGCAGCATGGGTGTATGCAGCAAGGGCCAGGGTGGGAAAATTAAGAGGTAGAATGGAGGGATAATTATGGGAGGAGAAATGGAAGAACGGGGTGGGAAGGAGGGAACAGTTGTGTGCTGTTCAAAGTTAACGAGATACCACGGTTTGTTTTTCTACCACCAAATACCTTTGCAGTTTTTGCCTTAACTTGATATCAGGGATGCTCACTGCCCCCGGTGCAGGACCTTGACCCTTACAGTATGACTCTGCAAATATGTGTTGACATCTGTGAGGATAAGATGGATATAGAGATATTTGCAAAGATATGGCCCATGAAGTCGCTACCCTTGCACAAAACTACCTTCAAGGTAATGATTCCATTAATAGTATGAGTGTCAGACTCTTAATATGGTCTCATCCCCACCTCCTGCTGCTCATGAGCTTGTGTGATCTCCACCTCTTCAGTGTGTGTGTGTGGGGGAACTTGCTTCTAAGCAACAGACTTCAGCAAAGGGGATGGAGATGTTGGTGATCATGTTATGGAAGGTTATAGTGTTTGTCATGCTGGAGTCCTTCTCTTGCTAGCTTTGAAGAAGTAGGTGGTCATGTGGGCAGACGCCCTGTGACAAGGAACTTGAGAAGCCTCTGGGTCCTAAAGATGGGCTTCCACCTGATGGCTGTCAAGAAACTGTGCCTTCAGTCCTACCTCTGCAAGGAAATAAATTTTGACAACAAAGTGAGTGAGTTTGGGGGCTGATCCTTCCCCAGGCGAGCCTCAGATGGGATTATCCAGGTGATTCCTGAATTACAGCCTTGAGACCCAAAGCAGAGGACCTGTCTAAGCTGTGTACAGACCCTTAACCCAAGAAACCATGAGATAGTGAATGTGTGTTGTTTTAAGCTGCTGTGTTTCTGGTGGTAGTGTTACTTAGCAATAGATAACTAAGACAGGAGGCTTGTGTCATAGATGAGAGCCAGGTTTCAGAATACCATTTGGACTGGTAGAGCCCCACCTTTGCCCTTTAATGCTCATGTCCTGGGACAGATTAGGTAACCTGAGGCTTGGTTTCCTAGCTGGCATAAAGGGAGGTTTCTCAACCTTGATATTTGGAGCTGGGAGGCTGTCCTGTGGACTGGAGGAGGTTTATCGGCATCCCTGCTCTCTAGCCACGAGATGCCTGTAGCTGCCTCCCCATTTGTGACAACTAAAAATGTCTCTAGACATTGCCGCATGTCCCCAGGTGGTGGGCAGAATTGCCCCCCGCTTGAGAACCATTGGTATAAAGGTTAGTGGGGAATGATCACAGTAATAACATCTATTCCATGGGCTTGTTGGAAACTTTATTTTTTTCTTTTTCTTTTTTATTATTTTTTAAAAGATTTTATTTATTTATTTGAGAGAGAGAGTACAAGCAGCAGATGAGACAGAGGAAGAGGGAGAAGCAGACTCCTCGCTGAGCAGGGAGCCCAATGCAGGCCTCTATCCCAAGACCCTGGGATCATGACCTGAGCCTAAGGCAGACGCTTAACCAACTGAGCCACCCAGGTGCCCCTCGCTGGAAACTTTAAATCAGATGATTTGACAAAGAGCTGAAAACCTTAGTAATAAGAACTTAAAGAATGACATCTATCAGTGTTGTAATAAATAAATAAATCAGGGGAAATTTTATTCTCTTAGTTGCAGACATAGACTCAAGGTGGGTTTTGGCTGGTACCAAATCTTTGAAGAAGGGGTCAATATCGATTAGCAGGAGATCATGAAAACACAGGGTCCTGAAAGAGAGAGAGGAGAAGGTGAGTCTGAGAGGGAAGAGGAAGCGGGAAGAGATGGGATGTGGGCCACATGCTTCCTGGAGCTTCTGGGTTCACTGGGGGTTGCTCACATATACTTGGGAATTGGGTCAGGACAGCAAAATTAGCATTAGCAGTCTGGTCAGGAGACTAGGGCTCCCTAGGGCTCGCCGAGGCTGTGGATTGGAATTGGACAATCCTGCTTACATCTGGAGGGATGGGAACCCCGCGTGACACTTGACTGCGCTGTCGCTATCACCATCATCATTATTATAAGCCTTTAGCACCATTATGGGTGAGGACAGGTACTAGCTAGAAGCACTTCTTCAAATCCAGACGCTTTAAACTCCTTCCCAATTGAAAGCAGAAGTGTTGCAGTTTTATTTAAAAGTGAGTGAACGAGCACCTTGGGCCTCCTGGTAATTAGTTTAAACCCGAGCATCACTGGCCAAAAATAATAAAAAGAGAATCTCCTGTCTCTTTATTAAGCTTGGTTATAGCGATTGGGCACAGTTGAAACCAGCCTTAAGGGATGGAAAGTTTCCTGAAGGGAGAAAACAGAGAAGGCAGAAAAAAGCACTCTTACTAACGAGTCATAAGATAGTTCAGAACGTGTCTCTTGTATCGATTTTTTTTTCTCTTTTTCTCCCCTTTTCCTAATTTTCATCCTTGCTCCCTTCACCTTGCGTTATGTTTTGCCCCTGTGAATAAGGGTCCAAAATGCACCAGAGTCCACAACGTGGGCAGCCGGAGAGGAGTGCATAGGACAGGCGAGTTTCAGCCCTGGTTTTATAGGCGTGTTTCTCCAGGGGGAGACGCCGTAGCAAGCGCCGGACTGCGCTGTGTCCCCACGTGCGGACACCCTTCTAGAAGCTGCGTGTGTGCTCGCTCCTCTTCCCCTGCAGCAGCTCCGTCCCCTATGTACTGGCCTCTGGTCCTTTAGAGAGAATCACCAGATTTCCTGCAGATGCCCAGGGTAGCAGCAAACTCCGGTCTAAGGACACCATGCCTATTAATTTAACATAACAACGCTCGGAACTTAAAATTACCCCATTTCCAAGCTGAGGAAACTGAGTCACAGAGAAGTGAAGTGGCTTGCCGAGATTTCCCAAGTAGACTGGTCCGGGCATATCTGCTTGCTGCCACGTTATTACATTATTTCTCCCACCTGGCAGACCTCTCCCTGAAACCCTGGAGAGTCGTAAGTATTTCTAGAGCTAACTCGGCACAAAGCAAGGGTTAGAAGTGTGTGAGCATGTGTGTTCCCAAGGAACGAACAACGAATGCCCAGGGAAGTCTAAATGACATTTATTTTGGGGGTGCCTCACCATCCCAAACAGAATTGCTTATGTCATTTTTTTTTTTTGCATACCATAGGGGTAGATGTTGAAGTTTGCTTGCAGCAATAAAATGCTTGTGTAAGTCACAAACCGGGAGTTAAACCTTCCTGTTTAGATATTGACAAAAGGGTGTGACTGCAAAAAGCAAGCTTCTACTTCAGCCCGTCTAATTAAGCCCAGAATGTGTGTAAAATCATTAGCATAGAGTCATCAGGCTCTGGCTTGAGCTACACTTTGGCAGCTTGTGACACCCAAAGACAATTCTGTGATATTTGTATTGTTAAATGTGATCTCCAGCAGCATCTGTAAAATGAGGCAATAAATAGCTCGTGTCTTTTGCTGGAGGCAGCAAGTGCCACTTTGCATGGGTAGTAAAATCACAAAAGTTGCAGGTACATCAGAAAGCAGCCGTGGTGTCAGATGGAAGGGATTCATACCTGAATGAGCAATTAGCATTCAGCCTCTCTGAGGGCGGATGACATATGCACATCCACTTTCTTCTGAAGAAGCAAAATTTTCTTTCCATCTCTTATATCTCTTAATGAGGGATTCTAAACCTTGTAGAGGACACCAAATCTTCTGAGATTTTCATGAAAAGTAGGAACCCATGCTCAGAAGACTCTTCATAGGCATATGTGACTGAATGAGATTTTTGACCACCCATACCTCCTTTTGGCCTATTATTATTATTCTTCAAGCGGGTAGCTGTGTTTTGTTCTGCTGGACCCCCATGGAAGACTTCATTTCCAAAAGGCTAACTGTGTAGCAAGAGGGACAGAATTGGTGGGGAAGTAAGTGTCTTAAGGCTTGGCCAACTCAATCTTGGGAGAGCTACCAAGAGAAATTGGAGACTACGAGTTAGAACATTGAAGACGCTACATGCACACATCATGGTGCCCTACTGAGTGTGAGTTTCTTCGGGAGTCTGTTGGATCTTGCCCACAGGACAGGTGGCTCTCTCGGCCATGGGAATGGACACAGTGTGCACGTCCAAGTCCCCGGAGCTGGGTTTAGGTCATTGGAGCCAAGGGGCGGGGTGGGTGGAATGTTCTACCTGCTCCTGTGACTTTTGTAGCACATAGTGACATCTAATCTCAAGTCACTTGTCTTTCTGAGGACACTGAAGAGCCAGCTTTCCTGTATCCTTTGGGAGAAATTTGAAATGAAAGGAGGGAAGATGATTTCTTAACAAAGCGATTTTGAACAGGGATGTGAGCAATGTCTCTCCTGGGGCCACTGCTGTGCTGTCCGGGAAGGGACCTGCAGATCTTGAGAGACTATTTGGTAATCCACATTCTCCGTTCATCCATTCTGTTTCTCTTCAGGAGGGAGGAGAGGATACGGTTTTGGCAGAAGGTGTGGAGGGCCGTGAAGGTGGTTCCCTGGGTCTTCCTCAAGAAGGAGGACATGAGACGGTTATGGGATGGGTTGTTTCTGCAAGAAAGAAGGGCAGGAGAGAAGTTTCTCAGCAAGTGATGCATATAACACACACACTCAAAATACACACGCATACACACAAAGTCAGAGAGAGACAGAGGAGGGAGGACATTCCCAGGGAAGCTGGAACTCAGTGTGATCTTCTGGGCAACACCCAAGGGTTTTTAATGCATTATTCCTGCGTACAAGCAACACATCCAGGGGCTCCAGGCTTCCCGGCACAGTTGGCTCTAGATTCTGAACTCCTGATAATTTGAAAATTCATCCTGCTGCTTTGAACTCCACATACACTCGTCCCTCTGCCTGCGGGGCCTGGCCGCCAACCCCCAGGCCAACCCCATTCTCGATCCAGCCAATTCCCACCATCTTTCAAAGCTCAACTCAGGCAGTAGCTCTTCCTCCAGGAATCCTGTCCTACAAGCAGTGTTATTTAGAGAAGCCGAGCCTGTGATCCCTCGCCCACGTGCTGACATCTTAGGCTGTGCTGCACTAATTAGTTTAATTGTTTCATTCTCCTCTGAGTTCCAAGTTTCTAGAGGGCAGGGGCCATATGTTATTCAACTTTGCTTTGCTTGGTGTCCTTCATAATATATGCATATGTATGGTGAAGGGGCGGATGGCAGAAGAAAACCCGGAGGTTGATGAATATTGGATGAACAGTTGGAATAAAGTGGAGATTCAGTAATAGCTGGCTCTTGAAAAGAATATCTTTCAGCGAAAATGCCTGATGATACTAACACAGAGGGGGGAAATAAAAATGGGGAGCAGGAGCTTGCATTTGGCCCTAGCCACATCTCTTACAGAACGGCCACTGGTTGCCAAAAGGCAGGGTGTGTAATGGCTGGGAGCCTGGGATCTAGAACCAATTAAGGGTTCAAATCCCAGCTCCTACACTTACTAGCCCTGTGGCCATGAGCAAGTTAGCGAACCCTCTGAATCTGCATTTTCTTATCTGTAAGAGAAGAATGGTAAGCACCTACTTCCTTTGGGCTTTGTGAAGAATCGATGGGAGGATTAGATGTACAGTGGTTAGTTGGGTGCCTAGAACATGGTTACTCATCAGCAGACGTTCGCAGTGAGTAGGCAAATATAGGCTGCCACCAAGGTGAGTTCAGGACTGAGTTCCATTTGAAGGGTGTTGCATTCACATGGAAGTTTTCCCCTGGGCTGGGATTCTGGGACAATACCGGAATATCAGTCCCTTGTGGGAAAATGCCATTCTACGTTCTGCTGAATAAATTAATTTTATAGTCTAAATTTTGAGTAAATGCATGCAATTTTCATTCGTTAGCATTCATAACATTGTCCATAGCTCTAACATTTCATAAACATCAAAGCACTTAATGTCTACACTTGATGATTTTATATACATATAATCATATATTACATATTATATATAAATACATATATACATAAATACATTTATTTTACATATATAAATAAAGTTTTGTAGTAATTATTACTACTACTAAAACATGCATTTCCTTTCAGCAAGAGTCATTGACGTTGTTTAAAAAGAAGCATGCTAAGAGCATCTCATGTTTTATGTTTCCTGGAATTTATGACCAAAGTCAGGTTTCTGCATCCTTATTTATTTGTACTTTGCATGCCATAGGAGGTCCACAACATCCTTGTTAATTTAATTTGGTAGCTGGAAGTGAGTATAAAATACCTGGATTATGGTAATGGTGGCATAATCATAGTATCACACTAGTAGGGCATTAATCTGGGAGCAATTGTCTGAGAGATTTGCAAAACACTAGTCAACCCCATTGTTTTCAGTGTTGCCTGAGCTAGATTCCATCAACCCCATTAATAGGTTTGGAAGATCAGCTAAGCCTGATAGAGTCTAAAAATAGGGATATAAAAATGATTTGGGGCTGGATAGAATTAAAAACTGGGCAAAGAGGTGGTCAGAATTCCTAAATTCTTAGCTTGGCCTCGACCTCAAAAGCTATAGGACTTTTGGGCCATGGTTTCTTCACTATGTTCAAAGGTCACGGCAGATTAGGAGATAGGGTGTACCATACTTGGGGTCCATGAATTCATCAAGAGGTCTGTGAACTCCATGCAATTATTTGTGCGTAAATGCATCTTTCTGGGGCGAGGATGTGCTGTTTTCTTAATATTCTTGAAGAGGTTAATGAATACAACATAATTAAAGTCACTCCTCTATCTAATCCTTAAGATTCCTTCCCAGATCCAAGATTCTGTGATTCTCTCGAAGGTACAACTAAGCTTAATAGTTTAACAGTATAAAGATATATAAAAATATAAGATTATTTGTGTGTGAGGAAAATTCTTTACCTCCAAGTCTTTCTTATTTTTTGCATCTTCCCTCAAATAGGAAAGTAGCTGAATGTCACATTCAAGGCTCGCTTGATCCAGAACAGTGTATCTCAAAGCATGGTTTTTTTTTTTTTTTAAAGATTTGTTATTTATTTTAGAGAGCAAGAAAGAGAGAGGGAGCACATGGAGGGGCAGAGGGAGAGAGGGAAGGAAAAGGAGAAGGTGAAGGAGAAAAGCAGGCTCCCCACTGAGTGCAGAACCTGATGGGGCCCTGTCCCATGACCCATGAGATCATGATCTGACCGGAAATCAAGAGTCAGTAGCTTAACCGCCTGAGCCACCAAGGTGCCCCCTCAACGTGTGTTTTTAACAATCGTGGTGATATTTTAATAATTCTATTTTGGAACATGGATTCTATGTTCAGACACAGTTTGGGGGAAATCCTATACTGTAGATTTCTTAGAGATTCACAGGGCTTGTTGGCATATAGGACGCTCCAAGCAATTCTGCACTTAAGAAACTGTTTAAATTATTTAAACACAATGTTTTCTAAATTACCTGACCATCGAGCTCCTTAAGCACATGCTCACATAGTAAAGGATAATTCTTCTGAGGAATGCATTATTAGAAATGCTGACCTAAGCCATCGCAGCTTTAATTCTTTGGGGCACGTTGGTGGCCTTCACTGGGTTTTTTTTGAGGTCTAATAATGCTTACTTAATGAACCACATACATCTTGGGTATCATTTCATGATATTTTAGGAAGATTTAAATAAATTTAAGTAAAAATAACTCTTTTATATAGAGAAGCATAATTAGAAAGAGTTGGTATTATGCCAGGTAGAGGTACGAAAGAAAAGCAAAGGGGAGGGAGAGTGTGAGCAGAGTTGTAGACATCTGTGAGCAGTTCATTCATTCATTCATTCATTCATTCATCAATGATTATTGAAAATCGTCTAAGTGATGGAGATCATGAGAATACCTGATCATCTTACAGAGACTGGGAGACAATGCCTGATCTTTGCGTAGTCAAAACGGAATGATATTGGGGCAGGAAATGGATAATTTCCATATAGAGTGGTGCTTGCTGTGGTTGAGGTGGGTACTATTGCTCTAAAACCACATAAAAGGAGCCAATTGTTTTGCAGATCTGAAGAAATTTCCAAGGAGGACATGATGTTTGAATTGGCTTTAATATTCACAGTTGAATAAATTAAGTCTATGCTCTCATTGGGGGGCTAACATGAGTATAGGAGAAACAAAGCAAGACAGTATGCTGAGTAATGAAGTGAGACTTGTACAATTGTACCTGAAGTTTAGATTTTGACTAATGGTACTCTGGTTGCAAATATAAGAAACACCAACTCATATCAGCTTAAACAGTGAAGAAATGGATTGTTAACTCATTTCTTGCCATTGCTCCATTTTGCCATCATCCATTCTGAGTTTATGCTCATACTGTTAGTAAGAAAGCTGCACAAACCTCAGGCATTACATCGAGTCAAACAGGATCTAGGAGAGGAGAACCATTTCCCCCCTACTGATTCCTTCTTTGGAACAAGAAAGCCCTACTGAGAAGCCTCTCAAAGAGATGCCACTTCATGTCTTATTGGCCAGACATAAGTCACATGCCAGTTTCTAAGCCAATCCCTGGTGAGGAACTCTTATACCCACCAAGTCCAACTGGAAGGCTGAATGTTATCATCCTTCCCCAGAGCACAAGGGCTACATGGAGGAGAGGTGGTCATCTGCACAGAGTCAGGATCCTAAAAGGAAGGGAGAATAGGCAGGCAAAGCTTAGGAGGCAACCCACAACACCTACTCCAGACGTTCTATACAAGAGGGCACTTCCAGCTGCAAAATAATTTATCTGTAGCAGGTGATATCTTCTCTTCCCCATCTCCATCACCTGGACCAGGTAGCTGCCTAGGGTTTCCCTCCACGCTCTATCTTACTCCAAAGGACTGTGTTCATAGTAATGGTAATCATTGTGCTTCTAAATGTCTCCCCCACCAGCATACCAGCAGGTGTTTTGGAACCATTCCCACCCTTGAGACTTTGTTCTCTACTAGCATTTAACATGAACATGAACTTGAGTGTCAGACATGCTTAAAGTCTCTCACAGTGTGATGCAAAGTTAGGTTTGTAGAAAAATTATCAGATAATGATGATGATGATTTGACGGTAATTGTCATTTCAGCTAATGGCAAATATCAAAGGCTGATGAACTAATTCAAATAAATAGAGTTTCAGCATCTTCATTGTATGGAGAAAGAAAAAAGCCCAACCACATCCATCTTTTGGCTTTCATATTGATTAACATTAATTGCTTAAAATTCTAATGCCAGCAATATCGTACTGATTTATGGTTTATGAAAGCTATTGACATATGTGGAGATGCAATAAGGAATCTTTTTTAGGCATGACTACAATAGATTTCTATAGGGATTATCTAATTATTGAGTAAGCACTAGTGATGAACTCCAGCAATAAAAATACCGTATGCTCACCAGGGGGCTGTGGGACTAAAATAATGGCTAACTCTGACAGCGTAATTTGGCTTTTCTTTTCCTTCCCTCGTAGAGATTCTTACTAGTGTTCTTTTGGAAGCAAAGAAAGGATGAGTTGACCAACTGTTACCCCACTCCTCACCTTAACTTTCTTTTAAATATAAATCTTTAGTTTCTAATTGAATTCTTCTTGTTTCCCCCTCCCTACTTTCGAAAGAATGTTCTTTTAGGCATCCAACAGTAGAAGTGGCTTTTAAAAACCCTCAATTTAAAGTCACAGTGTTTTTTTATTTTCGTTTTTGCATCCATAGCTTATGTTTTTTGAGCAATGTGTGCCTGGCACTATGTGCCAAGACCTTGACAGTTGTGTTATCATCCACAAGACCTAGTGGATCTGGAGTATAATTAATTCCCTGTGATAAAGCCCCACAGTGGGAGTACCTGGGAAGGTTTCTGTCTTTCTAACTGGTTCTTGCCCGATGTCATTGGGTATTACTATTCCCCGCCCCACCCCCACCCCATCCCTCCACCTTTCAGGTAAAGAAACATGCTCAGAACGGGAAAATACAGCTAATGGATGGACACCATGTGAACTAAGGCAGCTTGCCTCCAGGACCAGACTCCCATTCCCCTGCTGCTCTCCTGAACCTCAAATTTACAAGTCCCACTTGGGAGGGACTATGTAGTCCAATGTCTCAAGTTGTAGAAAGAGGCCAAAGCCTTAGGGAAATGAAGCATTTGCTAAACTAGGTCACACTCAGGGAGCAGTGCTTTCACTCACTCATTCATCTAACAAAGACGTATCCAGTGTTCCCTACCCTAGGCGTTGGCAACACAGTGGTTGGTGGAACAGCCGACCAAGTCCCTGTGTGCGTGAGTTCAGAAATTCATAAGGAAAGAGATATAGTGAAGAAATAAATGAGAGAGGCTAGCACGAAGGGTGTAAGTGCTTTGGAAGGGGTGGCAGTGGGTGGTTTGCAAACTCAGGTACAGTGATCTGGAGAGACCTCACCAAGAAGGTGGCATCTGGGTAAATTCTTAACAGTATCGATGAGCCGAAGCAATAGGCTGTCAGCGAATTTATGGTTGATGAACTGAGTTGCTCCCCACCATTATGCTCAGCAGATGAGATGCTTGGATACAGCCCTCCTTCCTTTCCCTCTACTTTGAAAATCTTGGAGAAGACCTCTGGTTGGCTCATGTTGGGCACATCATCCCATCTCTGTGGCCAGAGGTGTGGTTTTAGGAGGAGAAGCCCCTCTAAGGTCTGGGGCCCCTGGGGAGAGGAACTTCTCTGGGAGGGAGGCGGGGGGTGGGGGCTCTCCCCTTAATAAGGGTGAGATGCTGGCCAGGGAGAGCACTAGTCCTCTCCAGTTAGCTTCCCGGATTATTGCTCTTCGATGTGGCCACGGAGAAGGGGACATGACGAGGGTAAAAATGCCTCAGACCCTCAGAATTAGGGATTGCTTCACATAAGAACCATAGTCCCCAGACTTTTGGCCTCTGCTGTTTTCCTGCCAAAGATGGCTCTGAAAATACCTGCTAAACTCCCACTAAAAATGATCAATTTGTGTGCTCATATTTTCTCCTGAAGTTCACGCAAATCCATTTTGTGAATTCACCCACACGACTCAGTGGCCAAAATGACTTATGCGTAGGTCCCCACGTCTGCCGGAGCCGGGGAGCCTGAAAGCCCCCCGGCGTGGAGTCAGAGCGGGCGGCTGGAGGCTGATGATGATTAGCCGGGGCTCCCTGTCTGCCCAGTGCCTCGGGGCGCGTTACAACGTGGCAAAGAGCCCCGACCTCGGGGACCCGTCGGAGAGGTGTGTTCCTTTCCTTGGCAGAGAGTCCAATTTATTTTCCCTGTTGTCTGCAGCAGCTGCTCTGGGAGGAGGTGTCCCAATCACGTTTTAAATAGGGAGAAATTGATATTATCTACTTTCCTGGTATCATTTAATATGTGAGCGGTTGAGTTCATACCAAGTTCCCGGCATTTCAGATGATCCTGCTGCATGCTTTGCCCTTCGTCCCACCTAAAATACATGTATAAATGGAGGGTTCTTTTATTTATCTCGCCCTGAGCATCGCTCAGACAACAGATACTAATTTAAGATCTCTAATACCGCATCTTCCGGTGTGATTCGGATGAAAAATGCTTTCCTAGTGGGCTGGGTAAAGTCAAGATTACACGGAAAACAACCATTAGCTTTGATGCTGGTTGTTTTCATTTCTTAAAACAATTCTTGTCAACCGGGGCTAGCCACGATATCAAATGGCAGTTTATGGAGGTGTGGGAAAAAATCCTCCTTTCTAAGTGAGTGAAATAAATCATTGCTCACTAACAGTGATATTTAGTAAGATTAATTTGAATTGCTTCCTCCTCTGGCTACATTCCACAACAGTCAGTATTTATCTTTTGAAGGTTTCCCACTCATCCAAAAGAGATGGATTGGACCGAATTAGTTTCGCACGCAGAAATGTAAAAACAGAAATATAAGTTGGAGCCTAATGACCGCGGTTTGAACAGCTCCCTGTACAGCGCTCTGAAGACTACTAAAAATAAGTAAATTCTGGGTCAGATGGGGCTTGGCTCTCATCCCTGAGGATTGTTCCCAAAAGCAAGGAGGCTGAGGCGTCTTCTGTGGCTCCTGTGAAGTCGTGACATCACAGTGAAATGATAATCTGGGTGAAATAATTTTAACTTGTCTTTGGCATGGTTTAAAGGAGGAGGGTTAAACTTTGATGCCAGAATGAGAACCCAGATGATACTGGACCCTCTTGACGTTTAAGAACAATCTTCTATAATCCCCTTTCCATTGTTCATTCTCAGTAAGTATCTCATCTTGGTTGGCGCACTGAAGACATTTGTGTTGTTTGTGATGTAAAGATCAGGGAGCACACAATATGATTCTGGTTGAGGGTCACAGTCGAGAGTTAGGCTCCTCGAAGGACATCAGGTAGTGGACATTGTGGATTGCCTTGCCTGTCACCATTCTTCCAGCTCCCCTTTTCAAACCACACCCATATTTTTCTCTGAGACGTCCATTCTCGGTCCTGCTGTTTGAGGGAGGACCGACCTTCCCTTCAGCCCCGGGGGTGCAGGCATATTCCTGCGTTCTCTGGAGTTGGCTTGGTTAAGGACGCGCCCGAGCTCAGGAGAGGATGACTTCTGGGGACTCTGGGAGAGATGCTTCCTCGTCTCCCAGGATGGCTGTTTGGAGCAACACGCTCTCTCCTGCTACATGTGGATCAGCAGGTGCTGAGTCCTCAGAGCTCTTGGTGGTCCTCGAAAGGAGCAGCAATGGGACGAAGCAGATGCAGGAGAAGGGACAGAGGAGGCCATGAAGAAATTCAGTTACGTGAGCCAAAAATGTATTCCTTGAGCTTGGAGGCCCAGCCTAAGAAGAAAAATCATTGACTATGTTAATGACCAAATACGTCCCATAGTAGCGAAGCACAGAACTTGAGAATTCTTTTAGAGACTAGTTGTTTTCAAAAAAGAAGGGGAAAAAATATTCAATATTCTTCTTCCTCCTCCTCCCCTCCTCCTTCTCCTTCATCTTCATCTTTATCTTCATCTTTAGATTTATTTATTTATTTATTTTAGAGGGGTGGAGGGGAGAGGCAGAGAGAGAGGGAAGACAAACTTTAGGAGACTTCCGTGCTGAGAGCAGAGCCCCACCTAGGGCTGAATCCCAGGACCCTGAGATCATGAGCTGAGCTAAAACCAGGAGTCCGAGCTTAACCAACTGGGCCACCCTGGCACCCCCCCCCCAGTATTCTCCTTTAAATAAGGGAATCCCCTCAAACATCTTAAATTTAAATATGATACATGAGTATATGAGTTATACACAAAGTTTCTGGAATGTGCCAATTGGCTGAAATGGATTCAACTTTCTTTTATAATCACTTTTGGTTACCCTTCAGTGCTGTGGTTTGGTTTTGTTAAACAAACAAAAAAGTTTTGTTTGAAACTTGGATGAAAAGCTGGTCCATAGAGGCTTATCTTAACCTTTGTGAGGGTTGTGTGTGTAACACGCACAGGATTTGCTAGGGGTGATGGCTTGATTGAAATTTTCAGCAGTATTGATTTACCTTTGGACCTTTCCACTTGTGGGGAAAAAATGGGCACACAGTAAGTGCTTTAGTTTTCATTTAGCAAATTTGGGGGTGTTTGTGACATGACTCAGACATTCCCTTCCCAGGTTTTTACCCAAGAGAAATAACACACGTCCACAGAAAAACTTGTCCTCACATGTCCCTAGCAGCATTATCCGTAATATTCAAAAAGTGTGAGCAGTACAAATGTTCATCAGCTGATGGATAGATAAGCAAAATGTGATGTAGCCATACAATGGAATACTGTTTAGTGAAAAAAGGAACTAAATATTAATACCCGTTACAGCATTTTTGAGGATGAACCCCCAAACCCTTGCCATGTGAAAGAGAACAGACACATAAGACCCGACAGACATTATGTGACTCCGTCTATATGAAATGTCCAGAAAAGGAACGTCTACAGAGGCAGAGAGTGAGTACATTTGCAGGATGTCGTTTGGGGTGAGAAATAAGTGTGCATTAACTTAAATGAGCATGCGGGACCTTTCTGGGGACCATCAGAGAATGTTCTAAGACTGGATTCTGGTAATGATTGCACAAGTCTGTCAGTCTACTAAAAAGACTGAGCTGGCCATTTAAAACAAGTACATTTTATGGTTTGAAAGTGATACCTCGGTCAAGCGGCTTCAAAAGTTGTAGGAGCTCACTATGGAATATATTGTTTCTCTTAATCAAGTCTAAATAATTTAGAATCAGGGACCTTCCCCAGTGCCTGGAATGTATCAGTGCCTGGTAAATACACGTTAGTTGAATCGAAGTTGTACGCCCTCCCACAGCTGGAGAGGTCTGTGCATGTGGAAGGCTGACTCCCAAGGCCACTGGACTCGGGAGCTCGGTTGGGGAGGAAGGGGAGCAAAGTGTCTGGCTTTTCTCTTCCTGAAGTTTCTACATCTGCTTAGCTAACTGCGCTCATCAATTATAAAATCCACATGATTATAGTGAACATATGCTGTTTTAGCCACACAGCATCCATTACCCCTGCGTTCGGCTGCCGTATCCGAAGTGTCTGCGAAGGCAATACCCCTTCCTCTTCTCAGGCCATTTGGTTTGAGTGAGGCTGACTCCACCTCCAGTGCCCGGGAGAGGTGCATGGGCCAGCACATCATTCATTGAGTCCTGTCCCCCCAACCACAGTGATCTCTCTGAGATGGACACGACCCTTGTTGGTTCTTTGAGAGTCAGGCTCTAGACTGGCTCACATCTCAGGGAAAAAGGCTCTCTTTCCTCGTGGATTTGGACCCCTGAAGACCTAGTCCTTAGAGCTCTTGGCAGGTGTTTTTTATCCTGGGAAACTTGAGAATGAAGGCAACCTGGAGGAGAGCACAGTCAAGAAGTGGAGAGAGATGGGGGCGCCTGGGTGGCTAGTGGGTTAAGCCTCTGCCTTCGGCTCAGGTCATGATCTCAGGGTCCTGGGATCGAGCCCCACATTGGGTTCTCTGCTCAACAGGGAGCCTGCTTCCCCCTCTCTCTGCCTGCCTCTCTGCCTTCTTGTGACCTCTCTCTCTGTCAAATAAATAAAATAAAAAATCTTAAAAAAAAAAAAAAAAAGAAGTGGAGAGAGATGGATCCTGGTGGCTTTCTTTGAGCCCCTGGGCTCAGCCTTTCCTTCCCCCAGGTGCTCCATAAGCCAATGACCATGCTTTGTTCTTAGATCGGTCTGGATTGTGTTTTCAGTCAGTTGTCACCAGATCCCTGAAACATGGATGCTTCTTACTGCCCGGGGGAAAGGACAGGACTGGGTTGGAAAAGCCCCACAATGCATGTGTCTTTCCCTTTTCAGATATGCATGCCCAGCAGCGCACAGAGGTCAAAGCTGAAACCCTCGGTGCTCTGAAGCCAGAACTGGGGCAGGTCACCCACCAGCATTTACTAGTATTAATGATAGTAATTATAGCCACCATTCACCGGGTGCTTAATCCGAACTGTGGAAAGCTCTCTATGCACACACGCTGTGCTGTGCGTTTACTTGCTTCGTTTCATTCAGTCGTCCCAGCACGTTTGTGAGTTAGTGCTATTATTGTTCCCATTTTATCCAGGTAGAAACTGAGGCTCACTTGCTGAGCATAATAACAGGCAACACTCAGCAGGTCCCTGTTAAGTACCAGGCACAGTTTTACACACTGTGCGTTTGAACTCATTGGATCTTTAAACAGTCCTAGAAGGCAGGGACTAGTATTTTCCCCATTGACCAGATGAAGAACTTGAGGCTCCGATCAGGGCCATAAACTGCTCAGGGCGACAGAGAGAGAGAAGTCCAAGACACAGAGAAGGATTTGACTTAAAAACTCATGCTTATAGGGGCGCCGGGGTGGCTCAGTTTGTTGAGCATCTCTTACCTTCAGCTAAGGTCATGATCCCGGGGTCCTGTGATCGAGCCCCTCATTGGGTCCCCTGCTCAACAGGGTGTCTGCTTCTCCCTCTCCCTCTGCCCTCCACCCCTTCCTGCTGCTCATGCTCTCTCTCTCTCAAATAAATATATAAAAATCTTTAAAAAAAAACAACTCCTCATGCTTACAAGTGTTAGACTCTACTGCAATAAAAAAAAAACCAAGGCTTTTAATTTTGGAATAAATTTAGACTTATATAAAATTTGCAAAAATAACAGTTCCTGAATGCCCATCTCCCAGTTTCTGCTAATGTTCTGTCACGTGACCGTGGCTCATTTGTTAAAACTCAGAGGTCAGTATTGGCACACTACCCTCAACTAAGCTCCTCACTCTATTTGCATTTTACCAGCTTTTCTGCCTTTTTTTTTCTCCCCGTTCCAGGATCCCATCCAGGATCCCTCATGACGTTTAGTTCTGCTACATTTTTAAGAATTCTTTTCATGTTGGGATCTTTGGAATTAATAAATGCAGTGTTTACTCTTAGCCTTTTCCTGGCTGGAAGAACAAGAACTGATTGTTGTTTTTTAAACTTTCAGTGTTGGTATGTTAAATACTAGGAATTAAGATCTGGAGTTTGCGCTATTATCGGACAATGCGAGTAACTATTAGCCGATGTATTATTTGAAAAATTTTTAACCATCCGTATAGACTCTGTTCATTCGTTTCCTCCGAAGCCTCTTCAGTTCTAATGCACTTGTTGCTGACTTTCACCAACGGATCCTTTCCTTGGAACTGAATGTGACCCCAAACCAGCTCTAAGAACTTGATGCCTCTGAGTGTTGTCAGTGACAACGCTGTCACCTGTCTCATGTCCCAGAGACAACCCCAGGTGTGGTGAATCTATTTTCAAGAAGCGTGGGCCTGGAATCTGCATTTTAAGCGTGCTCTTTGTGAGACCTGATCCACCCAGGTGTTCGAGAACCAGTGACACCGGACCTCACATGGGCCGAAGACGTTCTAGAACAAGAGTCTCGCACTAACACATGATAAACACACGGCCTAACACCATTGCGAGGTCAGTCCCGTTTTCCCTTATTCTTTAGAATAGCGGCACTGAAGGTAAACCATGTTCTATTCAGGCAGCTGAAACTTACACTGGGTGGGTGGGGAAGGGGGCAGAAAGAGGATTTTAGGAGGCACTGGCTGCCTGAGCATAGGATGGGGAGCCCGAATCTGCTTTCCCTGCAGCCCCTCTGAGGTTCTCTGGGCCCCACTGGGCACCAGCATATCAGCACTGTGGGCCAGCTGCCCCTGTGTGTGTCAGCCACGCCACGTGGGGCTCAGCCAGTGAAGCCATGGTCCAACTTCACACCACACACACAATAAGCCGGCTCAGACTTCTCGAGAGATGGTAAAACTTCATCCTTTGTGGGTGACCCAAGGGATTTTTCAAGAGCGATTATAACCACAGAAGACTTTAGAATCTGATTCATGAAGAAGAAATAAATCTGATGTACTTGAAACAAAAATCCTCTGTAAAGTCTAGCAATTCATCTTTGGCATTCATATACCTATACATGGATCACTCATAAGTGATAGATATACAGGGCACCTAAAAATTAGTACCTTATGAAATCCTGGTGCCCATCTTTTGAGATCAGTGTAATTCATTATCCCCAGTTTGCAGGTGTGGATCTCGAGCTCTGGGAAGCCAAGTTCCTTGCTGACGCTCACCTGGCTGCCTGGCTGGTGAGCGATGGGGGGGTTGTGGGGCTGGGGTGTGGAGTCAGAACCAAGTGTGCCCACTCCGGAGTCTGTGCGTGCAACTGCCCAGGTGGGAGAGGGTGCGATCACGAGTGTGTGGGCAAACGCACACCAACAGAGATCACGCCTTAGAACCCACAGCGCCTGCCCCCGTGTTGGCCCAACGGGATTGTGTGTTGGGGCCAACATTCGAGACGTGGCAAGCAAACAGAAAGCTAAATCACGTAGCCCTTCCCAAGCAATGGCAGACCAGCTGGAAACTGGAATTCCCCATGGCTGGTAGCTGCTGATGACTCTAATGAGGTGAAGTCTGCTCCCCGGTCCCCGCAAAGGAAAAGAACACGACAAGAGTAGAATGCGACAAGGAGGTTGCAGGAAAGACCAAGGCAACAGCTCAAGGTAAATGCGGCCGCTTCACTAGGACTTTGCCTCCCGGCCTCTCACTGCCCGTCCAGGTTGCACAGAGCAGTCCTCACAGGCATGGGGTCTTACAGAAGGACCTGGGTTTTTTTTGCTTGCAAAGAGTTATCCTTCTCCATGAAATGCAAACAAGTCTTGTTTGTATTTTAGCTGATGCTTCCTCCTCCTTTAAAGACATAAGAAGATATTGCCATGCACATTAAATAATACACCTGCGGCTGTATAAACAAGACCATAATGAGTTCTGGGTTGATGTGGGCAGCACACCATGGGCAAAACAAATGCAGGTGCCTCCTAGGTTCTCGCTTACCTCGGTTGATTTACATGGGCTGCAGGTCACATTTTATCCTGATGGCCCTTGCTCTCCTAAGGTACAGGTGCCTAGACACAGTAATGGATGGTGCCTCTACCTGTGAGCCTGGCCCCTCACTGTACCAGGTACCATTACCGTAAGAAGTGGCATCATTCATTTCTCTCTCAGGAAGCTTGTCGAAAAGCACCCGGTAATATTTTCTAATACGTTGAGCTCCGCTCAGCACAACCTCTTCTTGAGAGGATTTTCCGTGACACCTTTGAATGAATTTATGAGCAGGCCAAGTATTTTAATATCCTGATGAAAAATAAAACTGTAAACAATGTTTCATTACCACCAAAAGGATATAAAACAATAAATGGGTGGAAATAATTATCATTAGGTTTGTGAGAGACATTTGATGTCTTTTTAAAATAACCTTTCTCAGAAACTGTAATTATAATACGTGTTCCTTGTAGATGGTTCAGAAAATGTAGAAAAATTTTTTTCTTGCCTTTTTTTTTTTTAAGAATGAGAGAGAGAGTGTGAGTGGGGGGTTTGGGGGGTGGAGAGAAAGGGGGAGAAAGAATCTTAAGCAGGATCCACATCCAGGGCTGAGCCCGATGTGGGACTCGATCTCACGACCTGAGCCAAAATCAAGAGTTGGATGCTTAACTGACTGAGCCACCCAGGCGCCCTGGAAAATATACAAAAGTTTACAGAAGAAAACATTTCGCCACATAGGTGGCCACATAGAAACATGCTACTCATGTTTTCACGTATTTTTATTCCCAGGTAGACATTTCCTTTTTTTAAAAAATTCAATTAGCCAACAATTAGCCAACACATCATTAGGCTCAGATGTACCGTTCAATGATTTATCAGTTGCGTGTAACCCTCAGTGCTCATCACATCACGTGCCCTCCCTGAGGCCCATCCCCCATTTACCCCATCCCCCCCACCCACCTCCTCTCTAGCCCCCCTCAGTTTGTTTCCTAGAGTTCAGTGTCCCTCATGGGTTTCCTCCCTCCTTCATGACTTCCCATCCATTTTCCCTCCCTTAACCCTATGATCCTCTGCACTGTTTTCTATATTCCACATGTGAGTGAAGCCATACGATAATGGTCTTTTTCTATTTGACTTATTTCACTCAATGTAATCCCCTCTGGTTCCATCCACGTCAATGCAAATGGTAAATATTCATCCTTTCTGATGGCTGAGTAATATTCCTTTTTTTTTTCCCCAAAGATTTAACTGCTTACTGTCGGAACGCTCTTGACGTTTTTGAAAACAAGCCAGGTTTTGGCTCTTCCACTCAGGTGCTCAGCTGAGTGGCTAAGCCATGACTCCGTATGACACCGTGAGGGCAGCCTCATCAGACAGAGCCTTTCCTTGCCTTGGCATTGAGGCTGTGCACAGAAGGTGCAGGGACATTAGGGAACTCTCGGTGGTGGCGTGTGGCCGCAGCACCAGTGTCATCACCAGCTGGAGCAGCATGGCATTTCCAGCAACAGGAGGGGCAATCTGGAGGGGACGGTCATGCTGGAGCTCAGTGTTGCCTGCTGCCACCTTGGGGGGCTGTGGCCACACCTCAGAATACAGTCAACATAGGATAGGGTCGCAGGAGAAAAGCAGGCATATTTATTTAATAGAATTTTTCCATGTCACAGGTGCCCTCATAAGGAAATGAAGACCCAAAGAAGCAGTTAGAATTGAACACTAATACATTGAATTGGACAAAGTAGGATATTACGAAAACCTGACAAGACAAAGGGGTGTGGGCTAGGGCAGTTAATGGTGGAAAAAGAACGAGGAGGAGAAGGGTTAGTTTAATCATGTCTGTTTGTTTGGATTTTTCTTGGCCTTGACTCCTCATCTCTGGTGATAAGATTGTTACTTTCTGGGCACCTGGGTGGCTCAGTCAGTTAAGCACTTGGGTCATGATCCCAGGGTCTTGGGATCAAGTCCCACATTGGGCTCCCCGCTGGGTGGGGAGTCTGCTTCTTTCTCTGCTCTTCCTCCTGCCCATGCTCTCTCTCTGTCTCACCATCTCTCTCAAATAAATAAATAAAAAATCTTTAAAAAATATGTTACTTTCCTTCTGGTATAAGGAGGATATCGGGATTTTCCATCCTGCGTTCGGTGGTGGGGTCAAGAGTGCCCTTCTTGCACCTGCTGGATGTTTTACGGCCTTTAGCTCAAAATAATCTTTGCCAAAGTGGCATATTTTGGGGTGCCACCTTCTGCCCCCCTTCACCCCTTTTGGCGTTCGGTGCAGGGACTGACTAACTGCGTCCAGGATTTTGCTGTGCTTCTCACTTACGCCCCTCCCCCTTTGCCTCAGCGCGGGCTGTTGTAGCAGAATACTGTGGTGGCCGGGGGGATTTCCCAGCAAGCATTGATTTCTCACGGTTTTGGAGGTTGGGAAGTCCCAGAGGCAGGTGCTGGCAGATTCAATGTCTAGTGAGAGCCCGCTCCCTGGTTCATAGGTGGCGGGCTTCTCGCTGTGTCCTTACGTGGTGGAAAGGGTGAGGGAGATTTCTGAGGTCTCTCCTTAAGGGCACTTATTCCCTTTCTGGGGATTGTGCCCTCATGACCTAATCACCTCCCCAAGGCCCACCTCCTAACACCATCACTTTGGGAATTAGGTTCCAACATACGGATTTGGGGGGACCGGAACACCCAGTCCACAGCACCCTGGTTCTGGCTGTTTTCTAACCCTAATTCCAGGAGCCCTTCTAAAACTCCCAGTTCACTTTTCCTTTCCTTCTCTTAATGTCCTCCATTTTATTCCTTATGTTCCACAAGTAAATGAAACCCTATTAGAATTGACTTTCTCTGCTTGCCTTATTTCACTCAGCGTATCTCCTCCAGACCCGTCCATGTTGATACAAAAGTTGGGTATTGATCCTTTCTGATGGCTGAGTAATATTCCACTGTATACATGGACCACATCTTCTTTATCCATTCATCTGTTGAAGGGCATCTCAGCTCTTTCCACAGTTTGGCGATTGTGGCCATTGATGCTATGAACATTGGGGTACATATAGCCCTTCTTTTCACTACATCTGTATCTCTGGGCTAAATACCCAGTAGTGCAATTGCAGGGTCATAGGGTAGCTCCATTTTTAATTCTCAATGGGGAAAAACTGACAGCCTTTCCATTGAGATCAGGAACATGACAAGGATGCCCACTCTTGCCACTGTTGTTCAACATAGTACTAGAAGTCCTAGCAACAGCAATCAGACAATAAAAAGAAATAAATGTATTCAAATTGGCAAAGAAGAAGTCAAACACTCTCTCTTTACAGATGATACGATACTTTATGTGGAAAACCCAGAAGACTCCACCCCCAAACTACTAGAACTCATACAGCAATTCAGTGATGTGGCAGGATACAAAATCAATGCATAGAAATCAGTTGCTTTCTTATACACTGGCAATAAAAATATAGAAAGGGAAATTAAAGAATTGATTCCATTTACTATAGCACCAAGAACCATAAGATATCTTGGAATAAACCTAACCAAAGAGGTAAAGGATCTGTACTTGAGGAACTACAGAACACTCATGAAAGAAATTGGAGAAGACACACATGGAAAACATTCCATGCTCATGGATCGGAAGAATGAACATTGTTAAAATGTCTATACTGCCCAGAGAAATCTATACTTTCAATGCCATCCCAATCAAAATTCCACCGGCATTGTTCAAATTGCTGGAGCAAACAATCCTAAAATTTGTATGGAACCCAAAAAGATCCCAAATCTCTAAAGAAATGTTAAAAAAGAAAAACAAAGCTGGGGGCATCACGTTGCCTGTATTCAAGGTTTACTACAAAGCTTTGATCACCAACACAGCATGGTACTGGCACAAAAAAACAGACATATAGACCAATGGAACAAAGTGGAAAATCCAGATATGGACCTACTTCTTTTAGGGCATCTGAGATTGATCCCCTTTTGGTGATTTGAAGTAACTTTTCACAGATCTGAATATTTTTATCTAGTGGCATGTGGCTGGTGGCTGCTTGTGGCTTTTTACTCTCCACTTAATATATTTTGCTGGTTTAGGGTTGTCGTATTTACTAAATGAAAATATGGGATACCCAGTGAAATTTGAAGTTCAGATCAACAATGAATCATGCTTGGAAGACACAGGTCTCGAATACTGCAGGGGACATCGTTAGGCTATTTTACCTGGCAGCCCTACACTGACTGTAACCTCCAGCCTCATGGCCTGTGGTCGGTCACTCCTTAGGGGGGAGTGTGTCATCGAGGAGCTGCGTGGGGACCTCTTGCACCAACGAGCAACACGCAGAGCTCCTATAGTTTGGGGAACTCAGTCACACTTTCTTCTAAGTTGTTGTGAGCTGTGCAATCCATGGCAAAAATTCCTTCAAGTTTCTGGTACAGGGATGCTATCCTTTCTGTTTGCTAAAGCTGCTGGTAGGGGGCTGTTTTCCCATTTTTTAAAATTCTTTGGCCATTTTTTATTGCAGCATGGAGAGACCCTATAGATTTGTGGTCATGGTGCCCTTGTACTTGAGAGTCCAAATTATTTAATACATACTTCATAGAAACATGATATACATATATAATACACATGACACACACATACAAGAGCCAACTTCTCATTGACTCTCCAGGAATTTACATGGTGGGTGTTTCCCCCCTTTTATTATAAATCTGGAGGCTCTTGCCTTGGATTTTAAGCAGCATGACTCTACCCGCGGTGCCTCGGGTTTCAAATCCAGCTCCCAAGTCATCCAGCCTACCTGATTCCTTCGCCCACACATCCGCCCCTGCACTATTTAAGCATAAACACAAACAGAACCCCAGTGACCTTGTTTTTGCCAATCTTCCAACAAGTGCCAAAAATAAATGAAAGGAAAACAAAAAACCCAACCTCAATTTGGAAGTGCTCAGTAATTTCCCTTGATTTACAAAATTAAGTAAAAGCCATGTTCCTTGGAAAGTCTGACACTAATTTTTGTTTTTTGTTTTTTGACATATTCTGCCCTTCTAAGAGGAAAAAAAAACATGGCTCAAAGTAACTCTTACAGACAGATGGAACACATTTTTTGTTTATTACAGAAAAAAATCAATAAACTTTCTCTTCTTCAGAAATTCATTCTTGTCATTTGAAAAACTTACAGATACTAAGCAGAAATTCCAAAAACCTTCACGTTATTGGGTGACTCTCTGACCCAGGGGAGAACATTTTTTTCTTTCTTTCTTGGAAGTGCTGCCTGAGGGCTTTCAAGGGAGATACTAGAAGGTTTGAAGAGCTATTTGTGTTTGATTATTTCTGAGTACTTTGGGTGGAGAGGGAAAGAAATCAGTCAAGGGAGTATAAACCCTTATTTTTGTCATTAAAAAGAAAAAAATATGTATATATATATTCCCAGTAAAGCAAGTACAGGTGAAAAATTCTGAACCTTTTTAAACATTCAAATCCAGGAAAATTTCATCACAGTTGTTCTTGAACAAATCTGTAGGGTCAGCCATTTTTAAGACGTACATTGATAACAGGTTAAAGACAAGAGTTAAGAGGTGAACATGGTCTGGTCCCTGCTCCCCCATCCCCCCAGGGCACAGTGGGGGTTGAAGGTGGCCACTGCCAGCCTCCTAGTCAGTATCCATGCTAGTTTTCTTACTAATAGAATGAGTTTCTTTGGAGTAGCAATGTGTCTGGGGGGGGAGGGAATTACTTTTCCAGACTCCCTTGCAGCTGGGGGAAACAGGTGAGAAAACTGTCAACAATAAGATGGTGGCAGAATTCCTGGGGGGGGGGTCTTTCTTCCCAATGGAAAATGCAAACTCATGAGAACGTTTCCCTTGTCCTTAGGCTTTCCTTCAATCCAAAGATATTAGGTGACAGGAGCAGCGAGGTGGACGCTAGAGCAAAAAGAAGGAGCTGGGGGTCCTCCTAGATTGATACCAGCCCTGGCTGTTTTCCTGAAACCCCCAATTTCTTGAAGCCATCTTTGCTTGGGGGTTCTGGTCTTTAAATCTCCGATCTGCTCTGGGTCGCTCTGACTTTCCCTGCTGTCCCCCACCAGCCAGAGCAAACGCCCTGCTTGTGAGAAGCTCCAGTGATTGGACCCTTCTGTCCATGCAGCCTCAGTAGCCGGAGTGACATTTCCTTGTGTTCACTGCTTCCACAGGCAGGGAGAGGGGATGACAGAAGGGCAAGGGGCATGGGGCGGGGAGTGTCATCTTTTGAATTCTGCTTAGTGCTTCTGCTCAGGGGAAAAAAAAAAACAACAATAACCCACTGCCAGTTAGACTATGGAACGATGTACTTTTTAAAATGATCGATTGTATGACATACCCCCATTTCAGGGATATTAAAATGTGAAAAAATATGCATTTTAATATCAGTGAAATATATCCTTTCCAGTTTATGACCCGTATTATTGATATGTGAATAATTCACAGTAAGGAAACCAAGGCTCAGAAAGTAACCTATCTAAAGACAAAAAGCTGATCAGAATTTGGCCCCGCTCCTAATGCTGAAGGCTTGTCGCTCAGTTTTTATACCAGACTGCCAGGCTGCAAAACCAGATACAGGGCAGAATCTCTCTTCCGGGGGGCGTGCTGCGGCAGCCTGTCCCTTCTCGTGGGTCTTGTCTTTCCCTCCTTCCTTGTCACCTAGCACCTCCCTCTCTGCAACAGGGGTACCTGCACAGAGGCCCCTCCCCCACCCAAATTCCCAGGAACAAGAAAGCAGAGTCTGTCTAGTCTGCACGACACTCAGGGGTGTGATCGGCCTGCCCCTGAGAGCCGCCAGGGATGCTGCTGCACAGCAGAGTCTGTGGTCGGGTGGCCTAAAGGGTAGAAACGCTGATGCGCGCATATCCTGGTGCAATGCTCCTGGAGAATAATCTAGAAACACGTGGTAAAATCCTGACACTGTGCATGCATCTTATATAGCAAGCCCTCTCTAAGAATGAAATCTTGAAAAGAAAGAAAACCTCATCATTGCAGGTAAGATAAAGGAGAAAGAGATGTTCATCACAGCGTTATTTGTGATATTAAAAAGCCCGGATGGGGCGCCGGGGTGGGTCAGTGGGTTAAAGCCTCTGCCTTCGGCTCAGGTCATGATCTCAGGGTCCTGGGATCGAGCCCCGCATCGGGCTGTCTGCTCGGCGGGGAGCCTGCTTCCTCCTCTCTCTCTGCCTGCCTCTCTGCCTACTTGTGATCTCTCTCTCTCTGTCAAATAAATAAATTAAGAAAAAAAAAAAGCCCAGAGCCGGTCGCTATGTGCTATCATAGAGTGAAGTAAATCATGCTGCAAATATTAAAATGATGCTGTGGAATATTGTCTGTAGCGATGGGGGGATGTTTTAATATGTCATTAAACTTAAAAATCCTGTTACAGAGTAGCTTGTGCAGTTCGATGCCATATTTGTATTAGAAGGTCAATCACACAGTTAAGAGCATAGGTCTGGAGCCTGGCTGCCTGTGTTTGAACTGATTTCTGCCACTTACTAGCAGAGTAAGTTAATTGGGCAAATTACCTCATTGGGCGGTGGTATTTCTTGGACCTGATGTCACGGAGTCAATTCTTATCTGTTAACCCACATAGGTAATCACAGTCATAGTGACATATCACCACAAAGCTGATAATCTGACTCTTTAAGGTGCGAGGCATGGCTTTTCTTTTTTTAAGATTTATTTGTGAGAGGAGCTCGTGCGCATGCATGTGAGTGCGGGGGAGGGGAGACAGAGGGAGAATCCTCAAGTCGATTCCTTGCAGAGTGTGGAGCCTGATGCAGGGCTTGATCCCATGATCCACGAGATCATGACCTGAGCTGAAACCAAGAGCCGGATGTTCAATCAACTGGGCCACCCAGGTGCCCCATGAGGCACTGTTCTAAACACATTATGGAACACACTTCCTTTGCTTTCTAGCTCCTGTCTCAACTTGTAATTTACATCCATCTGTGTGTTTCTTTGTTGCCATTCTAGACCAGGAGTTTCGTGTGGTCATGTCTGCCTTGTTCACTCTTTGTATTAACTTAGTGCTTAATATGCTTTGATCTAATTGGCGTGTTGGTTGGATGGCTGAATGGATGGATGCATGTTAGAGCTCAAATCTGGTTTCTTGAAAGGGATTTATACCTCTATGTTAGTCCGTTCAGGTCGCTATAATAAAAACACCATAGATTTGGGAGGCTTGAACAACAGACGTTATTTCTCCCAGTTCTGGAGGCTAGGAAGTCTGAGATCGAGGTGCTGGCAGATTTGGTGTCTGATGAGAGCCCACTTCATGTTCCATAGCCACCGACTCATCCCGCTGTGTCCTCAGAGCAAACCTCTAGCCTCATAACTTTACTACCTTCCCAAACCCCACTTGCCAATACCATCACTTTGGGGGGTAGGATCCCAACACATGGATTTGGGGGGAAACAAGCATTCAGTTTATAACAACTCCCTTCCAATAGAAGCATGTGTGTACGACAAATCCACACCCAACGGCATTCCTTCTATTTTTATGTGCACATCTGTGTACACCTGCCATTGCCAATCATTTGTGATCCACTCGATGTCAGGGATCCTCTGTTGCTTAGCTCTGCTCCCTCTTTCCACTCTTAGCTCAGTCTCTTATGGCAGTAAACATTCAGCATATGTTTGCAGTACTGGGACAGGAATCTGCTAGTTGACTGGGATAGCTAATTCGATAAACTGATTGCTGTTAATGAATGAAAACAGTGTAATGTGTCATTTTCCCTAGTTAACATTTTTTTTTTGCATTTTTATTGGATTCTTCTGTCATTAGAAACATCTCAGGGGGAGGGGCACCTGGGTGGTTCAGTTGGTGAAGCGTCTGACTCTTGACCTCAGCTCAGGTCTTGATCGCAGGGTCATGAGTTCAAGCCCTGTGTTGTACGCCATGCTGGCTGTGGAACCTACTTTAAAAAAAAGAAAAAAGAAAAGAAAAATCTCCGGGGATTTGAAAGATGGGAATCTGGGGTACTGAACTAGATTACAGAATTTTTGAGATAGGCATCTTTGGTAGCCTTTACGTCCTATGATGTAGGAAATGTCTATCTAGGCACAAAACTTGGCCTAAATATGCAGGTGAGAAATAACAAAGGCTGCTGTTGGCTGAGCATTTACTGTGTCCCAGGCACCTTGCTAAGTATTTCATAAATGCACTAGCTCCCTTTGATTAATCCTTACAATACTCCCATAAAAGCAGGATCATTATTCCCCCCCCCTTTTTTTTTACCGAGGATAATTCAAGGCAGAGGAAATAGGTAATTCCACCAAGGTCACACTCAGCTAATAAGGGACACAGTTGGTATTTGAATCCAGTCTGTCTAATTCGACATCCTCTTAAGTGGTCCCTGTGTTTACTGCCTCTCAACAGATTGTAGGGTTGTGCTGCTGTGTCCTGTGGTTATGCAGTTCGATGGCAACACAGCACAGTTCGAGGAGGGAAGATAACACACGGCCGACACGGAGCTGGCTGCACACGAGCAGTGTTGATGCCTACCCAGTGGGGGAACTCACTGGCAAAGCGCCGATGGAAGGAGGCACTGAAGCCAGCTGGGGGCCCAAGTGGAACATCACCAACACAGAGAGCAAAGGCAGGATGCGGCAGAGTTAGAACATTTGTGCTGATGGAAGAAATGGAAGGAATTTTTAATTTTTTTTTTTTCCTGGATGGGTTGGAGTAAATGCAGGGACCCTATTGCTCTCTGCAGCCTGGTCTTGTGTTTAGATGGCTGGGAAACTTTGAAGGTTAATGTTTCCATCTTCCACCTGATTTTCAGGTTTAGACAATGCTTTTAAAAATAGAAGAGTGAGGCATTTCTTCTCCAGTTCTTGAAAGTAAATGATTAAAAGCATTAGGCAGTGTTTGTCCTTGGCATTCAAGGAAAGCTGTGAAGAGGGTGAGTCTGGAAATAAAGAATTTGTCTTAAACACTGAATATTTAAATGTTTAATTCTCCGAAGTGATGGACTTGTTTTAGTGACAGAATGTTATACTATAGTTCTCGGGTCAACTTGCTGTCATTGTTGCATTCATAAATTCATTTATTATTTGGAGTGGTTTGAAAATAGGCTAAAATGCCAACTAGCCACACAGGGAAGGAGTGATCGTTTGGGACATACGTTGACAAACGTTTGCCCAAGGCAACGCCATTCTTGAAAGGAAGTTACACTTTAATTAAAAGCTATGACTTTTAGATCCCAACGTTTGATTGTTTGTCTTTAATGCAAGTTTAGATAAAGGAGTTTGTTAATTATATTTCTGTCTCCCAAAGAGGTCCTTTTCCATTTGCCTTTGTTATCGTGGCTTTTTCCAATTTCATGTAACTAATGAGGATATATCAAATATTCCACGTTATAGCAGCAAACAATAATTACTCAAAACAGTTTAATTAATGCAACTATCTGACTTCAAAACTGTGTTTTGAGATTATATGGCTTGTTCAACCCCATTAGTGCTATTCACTTGGATTTCAGATGAGTAGAAAAGATGATTTTTTTTGCTCAAAAGAGGTTTACTTTCAGTAGAGTACTGAGTATTTGAACACTCACTATGTATGAGTGAAACATAAAATAGCATAGGGTCATATGTAAAAAACATGGGCATTTCAGACATTTCTTTTAAAAACACGTAAGACTGGGTACTTGGGTGGCTCATGATCCTAGAGTCCCAGGATCGAGTCTCACATCAGGCTCCTTGCTCAGCAAGGAGTCTGCTTCTCCCTCTGACCCTCCCTCCTCTCGTGCTTTCTCACTCTCTTTCTCAAATAAATAAATAAAATCTTGAAAAAATAAAACATAACAAAAACACATATGACTTAAGAAATGAATATATGTGGAGCTCTTGAGTGGCTCAGTTGGTTAGCTGTCTGCCTTCGGCTCAGGTCGTGGTCCCAGGGTCCTGGGATCGAGCCCCACGTCAGGCTCCCTGCTCAGCAAGGAGACTGCTTCTCCCTTCCCTTTGCCTGCCACTTCCTCCTGCTTGTGCTCTCTCTGTCTCTGTCAAATAAATAAATAAAATCTTTAAAAAAAAGAAATAAATATATGAGTTATGTAAAACACAAGAGAATATTTAAATTAATATACAGAAAAATACCAAAAATGAAAAATTTAAAAAAATCTTAATCCAAATCATCTGTAAAGACATGTCTCAACTACAACTGCCCATTACCTGGTTACCCTGCCTTCCCACCTCCCATCCAGTAACCCTCAGTTTGTTTCCTAGATTTCAGAGTCTCTTATGGTTTGCCTCCCTCTCTCTTTTCATCTTATTTGATTTTTCCTTCCCTTCCCCTATGTTAATTTGTTTTGTTTCTTAAATTCCACATGTGAATGAAATCATACAGTCTTTGTCTTTTTCTGGCTGACTGATTAACTTCACTTAGCATAATACCCTCTAGTTCCAGCAACATCATCGCATATGGCAAGATTTCATTCTTTTTGATGGCAGAGTAATAGTCCTCTGTGTGTGTGTGTGTGTGTGTGTGTGTGTGTGTGTGTGTTATACCACACCTTCTTTATCCATTCATCTATCAATGGACGTCTGGATTCTTTCCATATTTTGACAATTGTGGACATTGCTGGCATAAACATTGGGGTGCATATGCCCCTTGAATCACTATGTTTGCATCCTTTAGATAAATGCCTAGTAGTGTGATTGCTGGGTTATAGGGTAGCTCTATTTTTAACTTTTTGGGGAACCTCCACACTGTTTTCCAGAGTGGCTGCACCAGCTTGCATTCCCACCAACAGTGTAGGAGGGTTCCCCTTTCTCTACATCCTTGCCAACATCTTTTATTTCCTCACTTGTTAATTTTAGCCATTCTGACTGGTGTGAGGTGGGATCTCATTGTGGTTGTGATTTGGATTTCCCTGGTGCTGAGTGATGTTGACCATTTTTTCATATGTCTGTTGGCCATTTGTATGTCTTTTTTGGAGAAATATCTTTTCATGTCTTCTGCCCATTTCTTGGCTGGATTTTTTGTTTGTTCATTTTTGCGCGTTGAGTTTGATAAGTTCTTTAGAGATTTTGGATACTGGATCTTTATCTGATAAGACATTTGCAAATATCTTCTCCCATTCTGTAGGTTGCCTTTTAGTTTTGCTGACTGTCTCTATTGCTGTGCAAAACCTTTTTACCTTGATGAAATCCCGACAGTTCATTTTTGCTTTGTTTCTCTTGCTGGAATTCTTAATTGAAATGAAAGTTGTACTCACCAGAAAAGGGAGAGATCAACATTGATCAAAGTAATCCAGAGTTTCTCCGAATATGATGGGTACAGGTTAGCTCCTGAATGATCAGAGAAATTCAGAGTGGAGAGCAAAGGGGTAGGTAGGGAAGGAATGGAATTCCTCTTGTGTAGGGTAGACTGTGACTAGAGATGTGGCAGAGGACATGGTTATAGAATGAATCAGGGTGGTGTGGGCAAGGTAATATATTGGCAGAGCATCGAGAGGAAGTTCTAAGGAAGGCAGAGGATGAAATTCTAGCGAGTTTAGGAGTCAGACGGTGGCATAAGTGTGGGGGTTTGACAATGAGCAGTGAGGGCTAGGGAACTGCTTGCCTTGTCTACACCTCTCAGCAGCTCTTTTGTTGTAGGAATATGAACTCAGTGTTTCTAGAGCTTCTGAGTTTTCAAGGGAAGCTGGAAATTTGGATTTCATTTCAGATGAGCATGGAACTCATAAAAGTAGGCCTTTAGGCCAGGAGTGCTCAAATAGGAGCACACATCAGAATCACGTACAGGGCTTGTTAAAGAACAGAATTCCAGGTCACATTCCCAGAGTTACTGATTCTGGGATGGGTCTGAGAACTTTTATTTCCAGTAAGTTTCCCAGAGGATGCCTATGCAGGGACAACATTTGAGAGTCACTGAGTTAGATCAAAACAACACAAACCAAACAAGATATAAGCAAAGATTTTTACTGAAATCATTCGGAACCTCCCTTGGAAGTCAGAAGTAGCTGGTTATTTATTTATTTATGAGAGAAAATGCATGGCTGGGTCGGGGTGGGGGGTTTGGGAGGCAGGGCAGAGGAAGAGAATCCCACGCAGGCTCCATGCTCAGCGAGGAGCCAACCCGGGGCTCGATCTCACGACCCTGAAATCATGACCTGAGTCGAAACCAAGAGTCGGATGCTTAACCGACTGAGCCACCCATGTGCCCCCAGAAGTAGCTATTTGTAATTTTAATTTTAAGACGTGCCTTTAATTTTCTTTTCCCCCAGACACATAAGGTCATTTGGTTCAGATGAAGAAAAACAGACTCAAGGAGACCGAGTTGTCCAAGATTCCATAGCTACTTTGTGGCCAAGCTCAGAGTAGTTCCCTCTGCTTAAACGTCATGCTGCCTCCACTGAATGGGCGACCGGGAGCCATTCTGGGCCATGTTACAGGAAGCGTCCTGGGAGGAGAGTTGTGTTATAGGAACCCAGCAGATGGTTAGAGGGTAAGGCAGCCGTTTGGGTGCTTTCTGCTGCAGCTAAGCATTCAGTGGAAATGGGATTCGTACCCTGGCTCTGAGATTCAGTTTTCCCCTTAGGGGCAAAAATGGCATCCTTGGGCTTCTGGGGACAGGCTCAGCTACCTTTTCGTAAACACCAAGAAGACAGCAGAGGTTGAATGTCCTGCTTTTGAACAGAGGTTGAAGCTGAGAACCGGGGACCTTAGAGAGATTGATTCCAAAATAGAAGTTCACCTTTCACCAAGGTGAGTATTAAAGGAAAAAACAGAACGCGGATTTGTCTTTGAGAGGCACCCTTTAATAAGCAGACCATCTGGTTCCCTGATTTAAAAGATCTTTCCTCGGGGCTCTTGGGAAAGCATGTCTCTCACTTGCTTCGCTTTGCCTTCCCATGGTTTAGGAGCTGCCCAGTGGAGAATTATCCAATACCACCTTCCACACTCCCTCAGACACTTGACAGCACTTCTCTGCGCTGAAATCATACTGAGAGCAGAATCCTCATGGCTAGCAGCCCCAGCAGCAAGTTCATGGTTGCTTGCCTCGGTGTGCTGCTGCCCGAAAATCATTGTCCATCTGATGACAAATTCTCCCCCCCATTCCTCTTCCCCCTTTCCTCCCTCCCTTCCTCTTTCCCTCCCTTTCTTGCCCCCTCCTTCCCTGCCTTCCTTCCTTCTTTCCTATACACATTCGGCAGACTTTCCTGAGCAATGGGTACTGCAGATGGAAAGAGGGACATGTAAGGCAGACTCACTAGCCTCCAAGAGCTCTTGGTCTGTTAAAGAACTTTACACTTGATCCTGAATACTTAACCTGCAAGGCAGAGGTGCAAGTATTAAGCAGAATCCAAAGTCTATTATACCATATGGCCTTCCTATTTTATCAAGTATTTTTTGTTGTTATTTCAACCTATAGTTATTGAGCTCTAGTCTATTGTGTGCTTGAGATACTGAAGTGAACAGGACCAAAAAAGGCTTCTGATGGGAGTAGGCGAGAAAATAAGTTAAGAACCAAATGAGCAAGGCTTGCAGACTCAGAGAAGCGGTTTAAGAGAATAAATAGATACCTATAGGAAGGATAGCTGGGCAGAGGCCCTTTGGATATAGTCAACTTGGGTGACTTCCCTGAGGAATTGATAGTGGGCTGCGACCTGAAGACCAGGCATGCCAGGACCTTGCTGTCCAGACAGTGGAAATAGCAAACACGCAATTCCCTGAGGCTGACATGCTGGCAAGCTGCAGGAGCTGGGAGAAATCCCATATGTCTGCAGAAGTCACCAACTTCAGGGGAAGAGTATGTGACGAGAGGGGAGATGACAAAAGCAGAGACCAGATCAATGGGTCTTACAGACCTTGGGAAAGGGCTTAGATTTTATTCTTAGTGTAAGGAGAAAGAGCCATTGGAGAATTTTGAGCCACAGAGTTGACTCTAGCCAAATATATTAACAAGGTTCAGGTGTCCTGGGAACTTCCAGATATGATTTCACCAACATAGCCTACGTATGTGTTTAATTATACCAGTTGAATTGACTGTCTTTTGATATAAACAGAGGATAACCACTGACTCCTTCTTGAGGTCAAACCTACTCTGACTTCATTCTTCCTAAGAAAGATTATGGAATATTTATCCCAGAAAAATATTTAAGGAAATAGATTTGGGCCATTGGCAGTTTTATTTGAAGATTGGCGTTTCAGACTGTGTGATTTCTCTAAGCATCAGATGGCCATGATAATTTTTCAGTGAAAAAAGAAACATTAAAATTGCCTTGAATTAGTCATCTTGTTGATCAAAAGACCTTCATGCCTTCCTTAGCCCCCAGTTCTCCTAGCTACTGTAGGTATGACCTATGCTTTTCCTGCAATATTATTACATCAAAGTCCCTAAAATTCCCCTTTCCTGTTTCCATCAGTTAACTGTTTGATATTGGGTATCAGTGGGCATACTGTCCCTTATCCTAACATTACTTCACTACTTGGTTTGAATTATTTGGTTTTGCAGACAAGGAAAGATTGGAGCATGAAGACAAGGTCTGGGAAAAAAACAAGTTACATCTTGTCTTGTCATAGTCCCATAGCAAGCAGGGAAATAAGCTAGTCAAAACCTCCCAGTAAATGTTAAAGGTATTTCCCCTTTGTGGCTAACTGCTCTTTATTGGTCTCTTTTATTTTTGCACCACTGGCAAAAAAAAAAAAAAAAAAAAAAAAAAGCAAAAAGAGAGCTTGAGCTTACTGATTTCATTTTATGGGCCAGTATTTGCAAGGCGTGTCTTCCTGACCTTGAAAGATAGTCTATCCTGTGGAGGCAGGAGTCTGGTTTGTTTCCCAAAGCGCCCCAAGGGGTTTTTGCTGTCTAAATTCCAAATCTTGCCCAACTGTGAGCTCAGACTTAAATCTTTATGCAAAATAACTGCTGAATGAAAATGGTATTTGCACCAAGTCGTCTCTAAATGCAAGCAAAACACAGTCTATAGAATTATGAAGGAAGTGTTGATTAAGAAGTGACAGGAGAGATTTGTGATAATGAAGGAAGGAACCACAGTTGTTTAGAGACCTGCCAGGTTCTTGCAATTAATTTTGCTCAGAAGTCAGCGGGATGCCCTGCTCTGGCTTGCAGACCGAGTGGGCATTTTGCTTCCCAGATTGGCTGGGACTTGGTTTGATGTTTGAATTTTGGAATTTCCCCCCACTTCCTTTACCCAGACTTTCAAAAGCAACCGTAGTTTCCTATGGAAAGCGAGGGTCACTTTTCTTCCTGTCCATGAGTGAAATAAGGAGAAAATGTATCAATAGAACAGTGGCCTCGTTTGGAGGCCTCCTCCCATGTCATCATGACTCAGGTGTAAAGCGGGAACATGGGTTGTGAATGTGAAGGGAGTCAATTCCAAATGCACAGAAAAGCTCACAGTATACAAGAGACATAACAGTATGCATCTGCTGTATCAGCTCCGGGCTGGCAGGGGCTGAGCCTGCAATTAAATCCCTGAACTGTTTAGATGAACTATTCGGCCATGATTACGAACACAAATAGTAAGAGGGATTTGTGCTAAAACCACTGCGTGAGTTTGTTAGGGAACAGAATAGTCATACATCAGGGTATCTCCCCACAGCTTCCTTTACAGGGGACAAAAGATACCTTTAAAGCAAGGGAGTCCCCCAGAAACTACCCCCCAGGAGATCAAAGTTAACATCACCAATAGGATGTCTTGAGAAAGCCACATGATCTCTTACAGAGCAGGTGTGTGTAACTGGAATCTAATCACGAGGAAGGAACCAGACAGATGGAAAAAGAGGGGTATTCTACAAGACGGCTGTCCTGCGCCCTTCGGAAACCCTGGGCGCCACGTCACTTCCAAACTGAGCGCGCTAAAGAGACAAGGCAATTAAATGCAGGGCATGACCCTGCCTTAGATTCTGGGTCAGCAAAGGAAAGAAAAGCTCAAAATGCGTTGTTGGAACAACTGGTGACATTTGAACATGGAATATCTAGTAGATATTAGGTAATACATCCATCTTAATTTCCTGAATTCGGTTATTGAATTGGGGTTACGTCAAACAACATCCTTACCCTCAGGAGCTATAAAGTGATGTTTTGAGGATGAGCAAACTGTTCAGCAAAATAATAACAGTGCCGTGTACGGCTGTCACATGTGCATCTACGTATGTCTGCACACACGTGCACGCAGCAAATGGGACAACAGTAGGGATTTAGATGAGCAGTATATGGGATTCTATTTTATTTTTTTATTTCTTTCATTGGTGGCTCTCTGAATTTATTTTTTTTTAGGTTTTTTTTATTATTTGCCCCAGGGATACAGGTCTGTGAATCATCAGGTCTGTGAATCATCAGGCTTACACCTTTCACAGCACTCGCCATAGCACAAACCCTCCCCAATGTCCTTAACCCATCCACCCTATCCCGACCCTCCCACCCCCCAGTAACCCTCAGTTTGTTTCGTGAGATTAGGAGTCTCTTATGGTTTGTCTCCTTCCCGGTGGGATTCTATTTTAGAAGACGGAGTAGTAGTTCGGCAGTTTTTCTGTAGGTTTGCATTGTTTCAAAATAAGAAGTTGAAAAAGTAGCAAAGAAAGAGGGAACTGGAGAAGAGGGCAAGAGAGCTTTGGAGACAATCGAAGCCCATCTGTGGACACTTGTTTGGATGCTGAGCCTCCCCGACCCCTCCCTCCCCACGTTGTGCTCCGAGACACTATCCTGGGCTAGATGAGAGACCCCATTCACCATTCATTATATCCTCATCAACTATAGTTGCCTTCAGATTCATTGAGACAAAACAGTGGGTAGAAGGCAGGGCGTTGTCACGCTTGGGCTTATGAGTTTGGCAGGCATGTGCGTACAACAAGAGAGCAAGTTCCTTCTTTAGCTTACCAGTTCCCTCAGTGTGGACTCCATCACAAAGGACTTGCAGGGCCTTCTAAAGAATTTGGGTTCCCCTGGAAATATCCCGTTGACCAACCATGCTTTTCCTAATAGTTCTCTGTTCAGTGTTGCCAGGGCCCAACTAACTAACCAATTAACCAACCAACCCAGGGCTGTTTTTCTTTCCATGATGGCTGAAGCTCATCTTTCTATCATCCTAAATGGGCCTTTGATTTGTGGGAGGAATATTCTTCCTGCTCCCACCCTTCAGAAAAAAAAAAAAAAAGATTCAGGAAATAACGAAGAAGCACAAAATTTCTGTCTTTAAAAATCTTCAGCTTACCGTATTGATTTGATGATAGTTTTGCCGGAAAGTTGGAGGCGGGGGAGAGAGCTGTTGTGGAAGAGATAACTGGAAACATTTTCCTGAGCTAGGGATTTTCCAAAGTCTGAGAAGGAGGGAAAATAAATTAATTGGTTAAATTTTATTAAATGCAGTTCCTGTTTAGCCATTATATTTTTCATTTATGTTTATGTTGCTTTGAAGATCTCTATTCCATAAAGCCATTTAAAAAATGTTTCAGCTGCATCATTACTCAAAGGGGCTTCTCCCAGATCTCTCTTTAAAAGCCGCTGGTTTATAAATGAGTGTCTAGTAACCACTGGACTGTACCCTACTGATGAGCTTCTAATAACTGGAATCTGGTTCTTTAGAAGTAGAGGCAGAGTGCAGTTCTGGAGTGAGGCAAGTTTTGGGGGGAATGACTAACGTTAACTCCCATGGGGCAGCTGACGGGATTTCTCAAAGCCTGATGCTTGAACCTGTGTTGGCGCCCTAACCAGTTCCTACCTGTCTACAAGTGAAGGATAGGAACTCAAAGTATTTAGAAGCTTTCACAGCAATTTGTTAAAATAATTTTTTTAATTAATAATTAAAAATTGGAGCCTTGTATTTCGCTTTTGTACTTTTTTAAAAAAAGTTTTAAATTTGAGCTTTGCGCAGTGGCAGTATCGTAGCCAATGAGGTTTATCCGAGGCGCGATTATTGCTAATTGAAAA
>LNAC01000048.1:579796-713722 GCA_002007465.1 Ailurus styani | reverse complement strand
CGGGTGACCATACCCCCCACCTCCCCTCTGGTGACCATCCTCCCCACCTCCCCTCTGGTGACCATCTGTTTGTTCTCTATAGTTAAGAGTCTGGTTCTTGGTTTGCTTTTCTCTCCCTCTTTTTTCCTCTCTTCTTAGAACCTACTAGAGCCTACTGATACAATGGTTAGGAAATCACTGCTCTATTCTGCAACTCTGAGAGACAGGAGGCTCTCCCCATCGAGAGAAGTGGGACATTGAAGACCCTAACAATTTTGTGATTATTTCTGCTACAGCAGCCCCTCCCCTGCCTCTTGTCTCAAGCCGCTTGTTTGCCTTCCTCACAGCAGACAAACACAAAGATGTTGCACAAATCTGACCACTTCCATCTCCTGCACAGAGCACACCCATGACTCCAAGTGCATCGAGGATAAATTCCAAAGTCGTCACCTAGGCCCATGAGGTGTCCAGTCCTCTCATCCCCTGCTGGCCCTTCTCCCTGCCCACCCTCTCCACTCCCAGCGCTACTCAGCCTTGCGGAAACAGTTACCACGCTCATTTTTTCTTAAAATCTCAGCTCAGATGTCCCCTTATTTAGCTAGACATTTTCCGACCCCTCATGTATCCTGGCCAGTCCTGCTCACTCTAGGTCCTCGGTGTCTGGGCGATTTGTGTCCCCCATTGGATTGCAAGACCGAGAAGAGCAGAGCCAGCAACCAAGTTTTATCACATTCCCGGCATTCTTTAGCACAGGACTGAGTGCAGGGCAGGTGCTCAGGGAATATTGAATGAGTGAATAGAAGGGCAAATGGATGATGATGGGTAGATAAAAGCACTGTTTTCTTTTTTTAAATTCTTTTTAAATTATTATTATAATTTGCCCCAGGGGTACANTTTCACAGCACTCACCATAGCACAAACCCTCCCCAATGTCCATAACCCACCACCCTATCCCTACCCTCCCACCCCCCAGCAACCCTCAGTTTGTTTTGTGAGATTAAGGGTCTCATGGTTTGTCTCCTTCCCCATCCCATCTTGTTTCATTTTTTCCTTCCCTACCCCCCACGACCCCCCACCCTGCCCCTCAAATTCCTCATATCAGAGAGATCATATGATAATTGTCTTTCTCTGATTGACTTATTTCACGTAGGATGATACTCTCTAGTTCCATCCACGTCATTGCAAATGGCAAGATTTTGTTTCTTTTGATGGCTGCATAGTATTCCAGTGTGTGTGTGTGTGTGTGTGTGTGTGTGTGTGTGTGTGTGTGTGTGTATAAATATATATATATATACACCACATCTTCTTTATCCATTCATCTGTTGATGGACATCTAGGTTCTTTCCAGAGTTTGGCTTTTGTGGAGATTGCGAAAGCACTGTTTTCAATATGTATCTAATGTTTGCATTTTCACATAGTTCCTTCCCAGAATTGTAGCCTGAAGTTCTTTGAAAATCTCTTTCCTTTCCATTTGTCTCCCCTGTCCCCGCACCCCTTACTGTGTTTTTTTTTCATTGTTACCTGATATTTTATTTTTATTGTATTTTACAAATAAGTATTGATTTGTGATGAATCGGGATGGGAAGGAATCTGTCTGTTTACTATAGACCATTTGTGAAGCACTTTGGGAACTCAAGGCTTGGCCTGTGTTAAATGTTTCGGAAGTTCTATCTTCATCTCTCGATTCTCTTTGTTTCTGGAAATACCCACTGTGTCATCTCTTCCCTGTAGGCTTGTCATCTTAACTCCTCAGTTCCCAAAGCAGAACACAGCTTCTGACCGATCCACACATTGAGTCACAGTGTTGCTTCCCACAGCCGAGTGACTCTGAGGAGTGACTTACCACCTTGAACTTCACTTTTCTCTGCAATGTGGAGATAATACTAATGCCTAATTCAGAGAATCGTTTCAAGGATCGGGTGAGATATTGTGTGTCTAATACTTAGCACACAGTGTGTGCTCAATAATTACTCGCTGTCATTTCCATTCAGAATGCAGTTGACTTCTTTTTCAATGGGTCTACATGTAAAAATAAATCAGTTAATGTGACTGCTATCAAATACTCATTTCTGATAGGTCTACTCTTCTCCCCTCCACTACCATGTACCACCTTACAGGTTGCACACTGCCCAACAGCAAAGGGTATCATTCACGTAGATGATGATATACACAGTCAAGGTGGAGGAGCACATAGCACCCAGGTCCTCATTTTCTGCTAATCAATTAATGATACCAATCTTTAAATAAAAGGAAAAATATGTGGTGTGATCAGAAACAAATACCTCAATGGTTTTGTAGATGGATTTTCTTTATCATTATTAAAAGATGAAATGAAATTATGAATAGGGAACTAAGTGGTTTAAATACTTTCATACTATTTCAAATATTAGGTGTCATCATTAGGATTACTCAATTAAGAACATTTATCCAATTGAGGTGGCTTAATAGATTCTGGAATCTAATTTTAAGTCACGTTGCAAATAGAAAGCATTTATTGAATGATGTGGATGGTTAAATGTTAGAAGAATGAGTAAGTGGTTCTTTGATCCACACTTCTCTCTCATTATTCTCCCTTGGATTTCTAGGCTAATCTATTAGAGCTATCAAAGACAAAAATTCATTGGGACAAAACTGGATGGGAAAGGGGTAAAATGATAACATGCCAAGGAAAGTCAGTATCTGCTTATTTATCAGGTTACAGGGAGAACCATTAATCTCCTGTGCATGACCATGAAATGGGATAAATAACCAAATGACAGTTTTACGAAGTTAAGCCTGAATCACATTCATCCTGTATCTTCTAGACATGCCCAAGATGTTTTGCAGTCAAATTACTGTTTTAGTCCACTTCAGGGGCGATGATTAGCATATTTATTGGCTAATGATGAGCTATCAAATTATCAACCACTGGTCAGAAACATGTTACTTGCTAGGTCCATGGTGAGTAGCCTAGAGCCAAACAGATGGCTCTCGGCTCTGTAATGCCAACAGGCTTGTTGGAAGGGTCTGACTTTACCCCTGACCCAGAGCAGCTGGAAAGAAGGACTTAAGAGGAAAAAACAACCTTACAACAGAGAAACCAATTTGCATAAACAAGATGGATTTCTTGTTTGGAGGGATAGGGAAAAAGAATCACTGGAGAGAGAGAAAGCAAGAGAGAGAGAGAAAGTGGGGGACAAGAAAGAGAGGAAGAGAAAGAGGTAGGGAAGGAGAGAAAGAGAATGCTAGAAAGAGAGAGCTAGAGAGAGAGGAAGAGAGAGAGAGAGAGAGAGAGAGAGAGAAAGTGGGGGACAAGAAAGAGAGGAAGAGAAAGAGGTAGGGAAGGAGAGAGAGAGAGAGAACTCTAGAGAGAGAGAGCTAGAGAGAGAGGAAGAGAGAGAGAGTACTCTAAGTGTTCAGTTTCATATGGGAGCTTTTCTTCAAGACTCTCTGAAATAATGATAAAAAGACTTCGGCTGTGCAAAACCATGTGAATTGAGAAAGAAGCAGGAAATGCTGAAAGAAGTGGGGATGTTGAACCTGGTTTAGCAAAGACCTTGAGGAGGCACGCCTGCAGAGCTGTGAGGTCTGCAGTGTGGCCCCGTAGAGAAGGCGGTCAGCCAGAGTCCTCCTGATGTCAGAAGGAAGCTCAGGACCACTGGGTAAAAAATTGCAGAAGGGCAGATTCGAACACCAGCTGAGGAATTCCCCCTTCTTTCTCGTTTTGTCAGAATTATCTGAAATGAAATTAGATTGCTCTGCAGGAGTAAGGGGATGCTTGCAGATGGAGAGACATTTAAGCAAAGCCTAGATCGTCCATAATTAATACATTACTACTGACCTCCTGAAATGTGATTCTGAGAGATAACAGACTCTGCTCCTGGATGCCCTTGTCCTTGTGAAATAGTTTGTTGTTGATAAATCTCTGATATTTTCCCAGCTTTACTTCAAATCATTAGGCTATACAGATCATTCATTTCAACAATTTCCCCACTAAGCTTTATAATTTATGTAAGCGATTGCAATTAAAAGCTGTATTGCTTGTCCTCTTGCTTACTTTGCTTATACTCAAAACAGTTCGTGCTAATTTTTCAGTTACCGTGCAATACAGACTGCTAACTTCTAGTGCCAGACAAGAACAACACTTAGGTCTTCTGTTAATCTGTCACTTATTTACTCACTGCTGCATCATATAAATATATTGGGGGGGGTAATAGACCTTGGGGGCAGAGAACTTTCTTTGTATGAACCTATTTGCTGAGAAATGAGTTTGATAAGTGTCTTCACACCCATGGCCTAGAAGGTAAAATATAAGATGAAGTTAACCAGATAATATGCTAATTCATCAAATTAGTGCCTGTGCATCCAACGCCAGATATATTTCATAATACTGCAGCAGGGCACAGTTACATAAATATCTACAGATCAATGTGTGAGAAGAATCACATTTTAATGCAAAAAGTTTATCTCTTTTAAAAGCTTTTTGTATCTCTAACGTTAATAGCTGTACTTCGTGTTTGTTTTCTTTCTCAGTGCTCTGGAGTCTTTGAGGAACCCTTGGCTCTTCTGTTATTTTTGATGAAAAGTATTGCTCGGCCATGGGTTATAACTTTCCAGCTGAAAACAGGTCACCCTGTAATTTAAAGGAAACAAACAAAAAAGTTAATGCAATACAGCACTGGAGGAAAATGTCTCAGACCTTAATGGCCGTCGGTTGAAGGGCCTGATGGCTGTTTTTGGCAGTGGTACTCAGGGGTCTGAGCTAGACCTGCTGAAATCATTTTACAACTCTAATCTCATAAAAAGATCAGGAAGATGAGGGGGGGATGTGGAGGGAAAACAGTGAGGGTGGCAGGTCTTGGGATTTGAAATGTTGGTACATTTTCCCTTTTAAGTCTTAGAAACTATTAAAGCACTTTGGTAATCCTCCCACAATCCAGATCAAGAGAGTACAGTAGTTGATGCGTTTTTCAGCCTGGGGCACCTGGGTGGCTCAGTTGGTTAAGCAGACTCTTTTTTTTTTTTTTTTTTAAGAATATCAACTCTCCTTATTTATTTATTTATTTATTTATTTATTTATTTGACAGAGAGAGAGAGACCACAAGTAGTCAGAGAGGCAGACAGAGAGACAGGAGGAAGCAGGCTCCCTGCTGAGCAAGGAACCCAATATGGGGCTCGATCCCAGGACCCTGGGATCATGACCTGAGCCAAATGCTGACATGACGCTTAACCCACTGAGCCACCCAGGCGCCCCAAGCAGACCGTCGATTTCAGCTCAGGTTATAATCTCTGCGCTCCGGACAGAGTCTGCTTTCCTTTCTCTCTCTGCTCCTCCCCACTGCTCACACGGGCTCTCTCCCTCTCAAATAAATAAATAAAATCTTAAAAAAATGCATTTCCAATCTATAACATTTCCTAAAACGTCCAAATTCTCAATATTTATATTTATACTCTGAATACTAAACTATGAGCATTACTGAGTTGGTCTGATTTGCGAGTTTACTCAGAAAGGAGCCTATATTTCAAGCTCAGAATGACTTTCAGACGTGAGAACCCATGTGTGCCTGCCCACATGGGGGGCAGAGTTTAGCATGGGGGGTTGTTTGTTTCCTTTTGACTTTTTCTTTTCTTTGGGGGAATATCATGAGCTTATGTTTTGAGTAATTTTGGAAGTTCAGAGAATAATATAACAACCGTATTTTGTGTGTAGATGTTGTGTATTGTGACATAATACTGTGTAGTTATTCTCTGATGTTTGGTAATGTTGAGATGTATTGATTTATGTTATTCATTTTAGTAGCTTCATGTTGCCCCATTATGTGAGTATACAACGATTCACGTATCTTGAGCACTACACATGGGCATGTAGGTTATTTCCAGTTTTTGACTATTACAAAAAGTAATTCTCCAATCAGACTTCCCATCTAGAATATATATTTCAGAAGGGAATTGTGGTGTCCAAGCATATGTGCTCGTAAATTGTCCTCCAAATGCCTCAGCATTAGTTGATTAGAATACCCCTCCCTCTACACACTTACCAGTACCTGGGGTTCACTTTCTCTTACCTTTAACAGGAGGTAGATGAATTTGAAATCACTGAGCTTCTCTCCAGACGTAATGCTCTATGACAGAATGCCTCACTTCGGATCAATGCCCTCTCCTCCTCGCCCCTCCTCCCCCCCCTCTCTTCCCCACTCCTGTCCTCTTCCCTCCTTTTCCCTTCTCTCCCCTTCCCCTTCCTTCCTTTCCCTCATCTCCTTCTTTCCTCTCCTCCCGTTTTTTTCTTGTCTACATTCCCATCCATACCCGTGACATCAGTTGCCAACGACATGCCAAACACAACCAGAATTCAAGAAAAGATAGTATTCGATGAGAAGGTGGTCAATTCCGGATTGTGAGCAATGGAATACAGAGGCAGCCATGTCTCCCCAAATTGACTAGTACTGTGTCTGTCCCATAGTAGATGGTCAATAACGTAGTTTCAAATGAATGAGTTAGCTGAACATAGAATTCAGAGATATATTGCAAACTTCTATAACTTTCCCATCTTGTCTTGTAAAAGAGAACCATCAAAAGTGGCTATTAGGTCAAAATATACAAGGTTCAGAGGTCTTGCCTCTTTTTTTTTCTTTCAGGGTCCTCTTTGCTAGATATTTCTTTGCGATGTTTTAAACCAAACTGCTTAGTAGAAAATGCCCCATGTTGTTGTTCTCTTTGTTTAGTTGTTTTATTTTTTTTATAAAAAGAGATTTTGGGCGCCTGGGTGGCTCAGTGGGTTAAAGCCTCTGCTTTCGGCTCAGGTCATGATCCCAGGGTCCTGGGATCGAGGCCCGCATCGGCTCCCTGCTCAGTGGGGAGCCTGCTTCCCCCTCTCTCTCTGCTTGCCTCTCTGCCTACTTGTGATCTCTCTTTCTCTGTCAAATAAATAAAAATAAAATCTTTAAAAAAAAAAAAGAGATTTTACCCCCTAACTTTGAAGAATTCTGAAAATGACTAGAATTTAAATTTGAGTGGATCTGACCCATGGTGACACCCCAAACACAACAGTCACTATTCCGTAGCTCTGGAATAAACAGGTTCTGTTTGGATTCACTCTACAGCACACTTGAAAGTTTGCATGTGCAGTTGACCAGAGATCCGTGGGTTGGTTCATTCCTTTTCCTAGGAGAATAAAACACTCAAAATGTCTGCAGTGGAGTTGGCTTACTAGAAACTAATTTTTAAGTCCTCCAGACAAGAATAATTTTTATTTCATCATTATTTTCTCATTTTTGCCCTATTTGACAGCATTTTTTTTCTTTAAATCAAACTAGAAAAGACAATGTGGACCAAACTTTCACAACTTAGCTCGATGCCTGATATATGCTACCAGCCCTTTATGAATTCATTTGAGGGTAACAAAGGACATTATTAATTTTTAATGGAAAATAGTGGAAAGAAGGCCACTGGTTTTTTTTCCCTCTTAGGTTTAGAGGTAAAATGATTATAGTGGATATATGTGTTTTTTCTTTATTTTTCTTTTTAAAAATTTTTAAAAGTAATTTATGTGTGTATTTGTTATTTTATTTGCTACCTAACTTCTAGCTACCCTTCTTCTGTAGACCAGATTTAAACGGGGAAAGCCAGTCTTTTTAGTCAGTGAAATGTAATTGGGATTTTCCCACTCCTAGCTCTAAGTATGGTCATGGGACATGGGGTCCATCATTTCTCCTTCTTGTCACAGGAACTGGTTTAGGTTTGGGCACATAAGGGCTAGGACTTCTCAAAAATCCTAATGAGAGTGACTGTGGCAAGCCATCTTTCACCAGATGGACTCTGAGAATGAGGTCACTATATTCCCTCTTAGTTTAAGCAAAGTTTGGATGCATTTTTGTCACTTGTAACTAAAAGAGCTTACACAGATCTGCTACCTTTAGCAGAAAATTATGAAACAATAAATGCCTCCTAACTTCATTCTCTAGAATCTAGAGAACCTAGAATCTAGAAAAATCTGGAATCTAGAGTCTAGATGGTTCCACGATCAGGATCACAAAGAGTGGTAAGGGGTTAGAAATTAGCCTACAAATCTAATCAGAGAATACAGCAATACTGTTGTTGGAAAACTGAGACCCAGCCTTACCCTTCTTTGATATTAGTTAGGAAACTTAGATAAAAGGTTTGCTCCAGTAGGTCCCCGCTGTATATATAGTTCTCCTTCACCTGGTAATTAGAAACTGTCCCCTCCTATTGAGGTGGGTATATGAGATATGAAGGAGAGACCCCGAATTGTCCTAAACACCTGCCTGTGTTGTATAAAGTTCCTGAGAATGGAAACACATGATAAACAAGAGTCCTATTAATCAACAAGACTCATGGTGATGGAGTGACCATAAAAATGTAAGCTATTTAGGGGGAGATATACTGTTAGTAGAATGAGATTTGAAAAGCATTTAACACTGGATCATCTTCTTTACAAAAACATCCCGTTTCCATCTCTGTCTCCTTGGAACATTAAACACAAATGAGTCCAAGCAAAATAGTAAGTCTTTTGATGATTTATGGTTAATAGTAAATTCAGAGAAAAACACACCAATTTGAGACATTATTGTTATTAAGGGACAGTCAATGCTTTTATCTTTGCAATCAGCACGTACGTTCCTATTCTCTCTTTTGCATATTCGCAGTCATGGTCATTTTCGAGGCAATATACATAATTGGATTTTTATTTTTATTTTTTTGTCACCATAGCTTCTTCTGTTTGGAAAGATTCCATAATTTAATACTTTCTCCAGCAGACAATTTTACTTTTGGAGAAAAGATATGAGACGATGCTCATGCAAATGGGAAACCCATCTGGGATGCTACGTTATCGTGATCTGGCCCCCAGAGGAGCTTTCCTGTTACAGTTTCCTCCTGTGCCATTTAACTCACACATTTGTAGTCTACAGCTACATCGTTGTGGGTTCCTTTGTCCATCACTTCTCTCATCAGATTGGAAACCGTTTCTTATCTTTTCCTATCCTGTTCCAGCAAAAATGCACTATTTGTACCAAGTCAACGAAACCTTATTTATAAACTATGATAGGACTGGAAACACCTAAAACCGAAAAGCGGTGGGTGGTATTCTTTGACAAATTGAACCATTTAAGGAAGACACAGAACCTATCAGATCCCCACTCCAGGTACATGAACTGAAATCATCCTGTGGTTCATACAAACTTTTTTCTGTGCTTTGGGAAATGTCTAAGAATGGGAAACAGTAATCCCACCAATCCCAAACAAACTCCCTTTTCTGAATACCCAAAGCAGAATGGAAAGTTTTAAAATTATCTGGGTAGACACTCCCAGGACAGCTACCATGAGTAACGCACGTCAGAGATCATGATGACACCTCTAGTTCCAATAATTCTCAACAGTTCCCAATGAGCTTATCAGAACAGCAAACGTGTTTATGTGGGAAGAATATGACCCGAGTTTTGGAATAGATTGAGGAATTCATTATATGAAGTTTTAACATTAAAATATAAATGGAGTGAACAAGGAGGGGCGAAAAACATCCTAAATTTATCCCCAGAAAAATTATTCCCAGCTTGTCCCAAAAAGAATCTCTTTGTTTCATGTTCTCATACCACAGTCTACCTTTCAGTAAAAGCACGTTCAAGGTTGGGGCGCCTGGGTAGCTCCGTCAGCTGAATGCCCAACTCTTCATTTCGGCTCCAGTCATGATCTCAGGGGTGTGAGATGGAGCCTGGCTTTGGGCTCCAAGCTCAGCACAGAGTCTGCTTCTCCCTCTCCCTCTGCTCCTCCCTCTCCCTCTGCTCCTCCCCCTGCTCATGTGCGCTCTCTCGCAAGTAAATAAACAAAATCTTTAAAAAAAATAAAAAATAATCAAAGCACTTGCAAGGTTGAAATTTTTAAAAGACTTGTTTATTTATTTGAGGGCGAGAGAGAAAGAGTGGGGATAGGGGCAGAGAGAGACACACAGAATCCCTTCAGACTCTGTCCTGACCTGGGAGCCCGATAGGGGCTTGGTCTCAGGACACTGAGATCATCCCTGAGCTGAAATCAAGACTCCAACACTTAACCGACCGAACCATCCAGGTGCCTCAGGTTGAAATTTTTGAATGTGTTTGTATAGATTCTCAAGGGCAGGGACTACATCATTTTTTTTTTTATTACCACTGAGTTCTCAGAGTCTAATGTCATGTTTGATACATAGGAGATACATAAATATTTGTGAATTAATTAAAAATGTATACAAACAAATGCCCACTGAATATTGTTTATGGTGTTGGTTGGGAGGGGAACCTACATGTTAAGCAATAGGGGGATTGTTTAAAATATATTTTGGTACATCTAAAATAATGAGATGGCATGAACTGGCAAAATGAATGTTTTTAAAGAATTTTTAAGGATATTGGCAAATGGACATGGTACTTAATGAAGAAAGGCAGGACAAAAGTCTGCACAACTTTGAATAATGATTCTAGGGAATTTGCACAATTATTTTCTTTTTATCTCTTTCCTTTTCTGTTGCTGCAATTAATTGCTTTAGGGTAATTTTCTTACTCTCCATACTCCTCAGATAGGAAGCTAATCCCGTGGGTATGTAAAAGTGAGGCTTAAAAACTCTTCGTGGAACTGTTTGGCTCCTGTATCAGGCTTGGCTCTGAGCATTATTTGACTTCCAATGTGTCATACAGACAAATCATTCCCTTAGGATTCTTCTATGCACTTAATTTCCATTTAAGACATCTCCGGGGTTGTAAAAAGTACAACTTGTTAAAGAGAGTTCTGTTCCATGGGAAAAAACAGAATAAACCCATGAAATACATGACAGGCACATGCAGTGTATCTATAGACTGCATTAACTGGAAGTAAACATAGGGGTCACTTACATTTGTATATAATAGACCAGTGTTTCTAAGACCACGTTCCAAAAAACACGAACTCCCATAGATCCTTTCCTGTTGGTCCAAGAAGGAAGGGTTTCTGCTCAACCAAACTTGAAAAATTCTGTGTACTGTCTCTTTTCTTGAAATGCACAAATTGTATTTACATATTCAAGGTTCAGAAAAGTCCCCCATCCAATAAAAAACTGATGAATATACTTCATAATTAAACAAACTTATTTGTGCCAGATAATATCGTTTCCTAGGTGTGTTTATTAAATCAATACATAGCCACTACCAACCATTTTCTTGCAACAGCAAGTTAATAACATCACCACACCTCTGTCTTTCTGAAGAACAAAACCCCAAAAACTTATTGAAGCTTCCAGATTCTGGAAGATCACTATAACATCTTATTTCATTTATAAAATCAAGTGCAATATAATCTTGTGAGTACGAGGGCATAGACACTTAGTAGAGTATAACAAAGCATCGTTGAGCTAGCACTGACTCATACCTGTGGGACTTAGTCCTTTGCTAAGAAACTTCTCTCCCCAAGCAGTAGTATCACAGATCACACGATTCAAGTTAATGAATAATCAAATTATAAATTACCATATATGGTGAACATATGGTGGGTATTTGGGGCCAGTGAAGAGGCGCTTTAATGCTATGAATTCTGTAGTATCTATAAACAAGATGGGTTTAGGTAATATATGGCTTAATTTTTCTAAATTGTTTTAATAACCTACAACCATCTTGTGTACAGGTATCACACTTATGTTAACACTGCATATTTTAATATGTATTAGAAAAAAATACCACCAGCACACCAAACCTGTGATTTTCCAGATGCTATTGTTTAGAATGAAGCTAAAGTAGGTCTAAGGTTTAGAAAATGAGTTGATTTAAAGAAAAATATTATAAGCATTAATAGCATGAGTGATACACAGCAAAAATCTCTAAGGGGCAATGTAAATGATAAATTTGAGTGGACCATCTCAGGAGATTCGTGTTAGTTACCATTTCCACATCAAATGACATGGTTCCCAAATCCAACTGTGCACTGGAATCATTGGGGAAGCTTCCACAAATACCAATGCAATCTCCACTCCAGACCAATTAAATCTAAATCTCTGGACATGGGATATGGGCATTAGTCATTTTTGAAAGTCCCCAGGTGACTCCAGTGTCTAGCCAGGGTTGAGAACCATTGGGTTTAGGTGTCATCCTAATCTTGCTAGTGCTGGTGATTCATTTCTTTCTTCCAGCTTCTTCTGGATCTTTCTCTCATCTGACTTGTCTACATCCACCCCGTGCCGGTCCATCTAGCCACACTGGTTAGCTATTTCCTTGAACCAGAACTGATATATTAGTGGCAGGGTGTTCTTGATCTTTCTATGGACATGGTTCATGTTCCAGCATTTATACTAGTTTCCTGATTCTATTCCATAGATTTAAAAAATTTATTTATGTATCTTGAGAGAGAGAACACACAATGCATGAGCAAGCAGGGGGAGGGGCAGAGGGAGAGAGAACCTTGAAGCAGGCTCCCTGACATGGGGTTCATCCCAGGACCCTGAGATCACGACCAGAGCCAAAACCAAGAGTTGGATGCTTAACCTACTGCACCACCCAGGCGCCCCAAATTACATAGATTTTATAATGGAATTCTTACTGTTCTAGCTATTTGTGGCTTATGTACAACTGGGCAAACCCCATGTAAAAGTTGGAGATATAACTTTTCTCCAGTGCAAATGAACTCTGCAACAAAGCTCTAAAACATTTGAGAGTGTTTTCTATAAGATTTTTCTCCACAAGGTTTCTGTAATTGTGCTGGTCAGTTTCTTTTGTAGATGTCTTTCCTTTGGGAATATGAAAACATCTCTTCTGGACTGAGTTAGAGGGTGTTTACCCTGTTATTTAAAATTTTCAATTCTGTTCTCTGTCCTCCGCAGGACTTACTCCCCGCCCCCAGCCCCCGGAGTCTGCACAGACTCCCACTCTCCGACTTTTCTCAACTATAGCAGGTGATGGTATTCAAATAAAAGATGATTTTTGTTTTTTTATTCTATAAATAATTGCCAACTGCCCATTGATGCACAAAATGTGGAATTTGCACGTGCAAAATATATATTTTGTTTGTTATATCGAGGCTGCGTGCTCAGATACTTCAGTTCATGATTCTGGGACTGAGGCAAAGCACTGCAGAAAACAAAGGGATAGGAGGTTATTTCCCTGCCTCAATATTGACCTATTTATTCTCTTACACCTGAAACTAATTTGTTCTTCTCTGAATGCAAGCAAATGTAAAAAATGATCTCTCTTTTTTTAAGATTTTATTTATTTATTAAAGAGAGAGAGAGATTGAAAGAACAAGTGGGGTGAGGGCAGAGGGAGAAGCAGACTTCCCGCAGAGCAGGGAGCCCAACACAGGACTTGTTCTCAGGACCCCGGGATCATAACCTGAGCCGAAGGCAGATGCTTAACCAACTGAGCCCCCCAGGTCCCCGGGTCTTCTCTTTTGAGTCATCCAAATTTTACAGGACATTGTAGTTGTGGTTCTTTTCCTGTGAATCTTTCCTTGTCTACCTTTCATTCCTCTCTTTGTTACCCCTTCTTTTTGTGAACCTCCCAGTCGACAATAGACTCTTGGGATTCAGAAGGGATCCAGTATAAAATTTTGTGAACTTCTGACATTGAGAACATCTCTATGGCGGGTTGTCAGATCTTCTCTGTAATGGTAAATACTAGCAACTATTCTCAGCTTTGTGGATCATACAGCATCTGTGGCAACTTCTCCACTCTGCCATTGTAGCATGAAAGCAGCCATAGATGATATGAAGGAATGGGTATGGATGTGTTTCAATAAAATTTTATTTAAAAAAAATAGGTAGAGGGCCAGATTTAGTTTGCTAACTTTACAGCATATAATGGTTCCCACAAAGCAGAGTAAAGAACGACTGAGAAATCTTAGAGACATCTGCAAACATAATAAATAGAAGACTAAAATCACTTATGAAACTATTAAGGTTCATTCTGCTTTTAAAATGAGCTCTGTACATTGTACATTAGGTCAGTATGGTTTTGATATTGACTATGAACCTACCTGAATCTGGGATGTTTTATCCACTTACCAGAGCTACTACATGCAGGAAGACAAGCAGAGAACAGTGAAGCTGTGCTAAGATTCAGAGGCCAGATGATAGACCTGCCAGTACCTCAAGTGATTCATGTCCACATACCAGTCCTTTCAGAGGGCCATTGATCTTCAGCAACCATTATGAAGAGTGGAAACTGCAAAATTTCAAAATTTCTATTTGTGCATACGAAGACTTCTGTGAATCAGGCAAGTTATCACTAAGTTATATACACCCCCTAAATCCTTCATGGTTCTGTTCTCTTTGTTTGAGCTGGTCATGTCTACCCAACCAGACAACCAACGCCCATTTGTCCACATCTGCCATAACGCTTAGCAGAGGCTGAAACACACTGTCAATAAATGAACGTATTTTAATTCTACAAGCACTGGCTTAAGATATCATTCCAGCTCAGGCATTGCTTCTGATTCTAAATACATTCATCACTGAAGGCATTTTGATTACATGAGTGAGCAACATAAACCAGTTCTATGTGAATTCAGCTGATGTGATAGGATCACTGTGTAGGGTGGGCCCCCTCGTTTACATGGCAGGGATGGACCTTGGTAGCCTTGTCCTAATTCTTTATTTTGTTTTTTTTTTAAGATATTTATTTATTTATTTGACAGAGAGATCACAAGTAGGCAGAGAGGCAGGCAGAGAGAGAGGAAGAAGCAGGCTCCCTGCTGAGCAGAGAGCCCGATGCGGGGCTCGATCCCAGGACCCTGAGATCATGACCTGAGCCGAAGGCAGACGCTTAACCCACTGAGCCACCCAGGTGCCCCAGCCCTAATTCTTAAATAGTGTTGACCCTCTTGGCACAACTGGGAAGTTCAAATTACTTACTTATTATTCTCTATATAGCAATTCAGTGGTACTGGCAATTACTCTACTACTCTGTGCCAAATGTTGAAACAGCAGGGAACAAAGCGTGGTCTCTGTCCTGGGGAGCTCTAGGCCAATGGGAATGTTGGGCGCTCTAATCGTAGTAGTAACTCAGTTCTGCTGTAAGAGCAATACAGGGCATGGAGAGAGACAGAGGAGAAGGGCACCTCACCAGATAAATGAGGGTTAAGATGGCTTTTCGAAGGGAGTGACGTTTGAGCTGAGACCAAAGGAGGGATGAGTGAGGGTTAGCTGGGTGATGGCCAGGCTGAGGGTAAAAGGGAAGGTGCTCCAAAAAGAGAGAATTCCTTTATGAAACCCTAGAGCACAGTCACATGATCTCAGTCTCTGCAGAAAAATATACCCAATAACCACACTAGCCCTAGGATGTGTGATTTCTGTATGGTGTGCTCTGAACATCCAGTGACCGGAGAGCAGTGGGGAATCCGGGTGACTGTGCTGATTGATTTAACAAATGCTGACCCAGCTGAAAAATTGGAGCAAATGTGCTAGAAGTAATCTTCCCAATGAAGTTAAAACCAGGAGTTGATTGTGAGGGGAATTTGTGATGTTTTCTCTTTTTGATGCCATTTAGGACATGATAGATTGTAATGGACCTCAGAGTGTTTGCAACTACATAATTCTCACTTTGTCAACAGAGCTGACCTTAAAAAACAAGAAGAAATAAAGAAACCATCAAAAGGCAGTTTTTCTTTGCCTTCACTTCATCTCCAGACACATGTCACAAGTTTTCTGGTCAACCAGTATCTTCTTCACCTCATGCTCTCTCCCTGCTCTGACTCTCCCCTTCTAGGCACACCTATTACAGTAATGCCCCCTTCTAACGTTGACTTGTGGTAAAGGGCTCTCAATTTCTGAATTTTCATTCAGAAAGTCTGTCCCTTTTTGTTTCAGTAGCATATGCAGTGTTGAGTACACTGCCCCCCGCCCCCCCGGCTCTCATACCCCACATGTATTCATTTCAGTACATGTTTGAATGAAAAAGAAAGTGGTTCAGATAAATGTTAAGGAGATGGTAGTTTGTGTACCACTTGGATATTTTGATAACTATAAATGATTGGCATTTTGGAAATATTATTTTAGTAAATGGATGTGCATTTTTGGAGTCTAATCAAAGTTTGAATCACGGTTTTGCTAGGTACATCTTGGGGAAGTTACTCCAACTCACTGAAGCTCAGGTTTTCAAATCTGTGGAGTGGATTAGTGTAACCTACAGCATTAGTTTTGGGTTTGGGAGGCACTGGTTTAGACACTTAAAGGAAAATCCTGAACAGGGTGTCTGGTATTTTGCACGTGATGTGAATGTTAGTTCCTTCCCTCACTGCTTCCCATTTCTCTTACTATATTTCGATGCTGTTCTCCTTCAGGGGGACCTGGACCTAATCTTTATGATGTAGCCACCATTACCCCTCATGCTACTTTCTGCCTGAATTTACACAAAACTTTTTTTTTTCATTTTGGTTTGCAGCTCTTCATTTTCATGTTCAGAATTGTTGAGCAAAAAGGCAAATGACTTTATCTTTTAGGACTGTCTCTGCAGGTGCAGTCTGTGTTCTGACAAAGGAGATCATAACCTCATGTTTCTGTGTTCCAATCACCGTGATTACAGCAATGGTATTAAGATATTTTTATTGTGGGCTTGGTGTGAGAATAAAGTGTGCAGGATAGAACTTACTGGCAGTGAAATGTGACGCATGCCTCCCATCCTCCAGAAGTTAGGAGGTTTTAGTTAATAGAAAAAGCACAAGGTCCTCGTGTAAACCCATTTCAACAATATTGTAAAATCCAGGATTTTGCCGTGTTTTCTCATTAATGTCCTCTCTCTGTTCCAGGATTCAGTGCAGGGTACCATACTGCATTTAGGTGCTGTGGCTCCTCTATGCTGTGCCTTTGGTCTATGACAAATCCTCAGTCTTTATTTTCGTGACCATGAGTGTCTTGAGAAGTAGCCTCATATCCTGCAGAATGTCCTCTAATCTTCCAATCTGGGTCTGTCTGATGTGGGGTTTTTTTTTTTTTTTAATGATTTGACTGAGGTCATGGATTTGAGGAAGAAAAGCACAAAAATGAAGTGCCCTTCTTGTCACATCATATGAGGCTACAGATGACATTCACAGGACATCTCTGGTGATGTCGACCTTCATCACTTGGTAAAGGTGGTATCTGCCATGTTTTCGTGCATTTCTATTTTTACCTTTCCAAACTCTATTCTTTGGAAGCAAGTGACTAAGGCCAGCCTACTCTCAAGGGGGGGGGGCGGTTGGTGACTGTCCTCTGGAGGTGGAAATATCTGCAGATAATCAATGGAATGCCTTTGTAAGGAAAATTTATAAGCTTATTAAAAAGAACTAACTGTTGTGGGTCTTTTCACTCTATAAATCAACCCAATAGAATATAATAAAATCTATACCTACGGTGGTCTTGATATTCCGTCTGGTCCTTGTGATTTGAAGTATTTATATAACAAAGTGCTATTGAAATGTATTCCTGATTTTCATCTGTAAAACAGAAAGCTTGGTCTTAAATATGAGTCTTTCTATTTTCTTTTGAAAAAAGAAATCCTCACACTAAAATGTGGCAAGATGCACAATCCCACAGGGATTTAGTGAAAAGAACAAAAGATGGATTGTCGGCGAGTCTAGATAGCATTTCTGTCAATATTCATGGAGCATTTTCATAACGCAAATTTTACTTATCTAGAGTAGAGTAATTTCTTCAGTGCTGTTTGCAGATAACAGCGCTATTACCAGAGATAACTTTTTATCTCAAAGACCTATCTATCTGGCAAGGCAAACATCTAATTACCAAACATCTGCTCTTATTACCTGTGAGTCAGCCTCCTCTCCCTTGAAACTCCAGGACCCTATCCCATTCCTTGGCTCAGGATGGCCTCACCTGCCCAGTTTCTCCTTGGGTCTCATCTTTTTTATGGAGCTATAATACATATGTATTAAAGTTTGTTTCCCCCCAGTTAATCTGTCTCATGTCAATTTAAGGAATAGAGCAGCCAAAAGAATCTAGAACGGAAGAGGAAAAATTTTCCTTCCCTATACTATGTTACATTTATCTTTTAACATTCATGGACTAATTTGCCATGGATCTTTGTGTTTTGGTTTTTGAGAATGTAACTTGTGGGCATGTATAATTTGAAACTTGCATAATATATGGTTGTTCTTCATTTTTCATTGTAGTTGGTTTTATAAGGTAATTTTATTAGGTAGATTTAGAGTTCCTGAAGGAAAAAATCAAATCATTTGGGCAAGGTAATAATTAAATAATTCACAAATATGATCACCAATTATTAGTGTAGAAGTCACTATTGGGGTCTAGTCCCCTCAAAAGGTATAATAAAATGAGCCAACACAGTTGATAAAGAACATTATCACTGGGGGGAAGAAAAAAAATACCTCCAGAGATGCTTTAACGCTCCACTCCTCATTGTAAAATATCACCAAATATTGTTGATTCTGATGGATCATTAATTATAAAATGCACCTTCAATTTAAAGAGTTGTTTATTTTACAAGAGAAAGAAATAAAACACAACCCCCTTAAGTATCACACATTGATTTTTAAGTGTTACTTAGTTTAAAAAATGTTGTAAAACTTAAATATCTAGGAAAAATGGTTTAAGCAAGAAAATAACCAAGAAGAAAATCATTTAAAGAGGCTGACTACGTGCTAAGTGCTTTAGTCAGCTCTCTCAGTTTATTCCCCAGAAAATTCTCAGTGACTAATTGCTACTTCTATCTTTGTTGCCTAAATGAGCTAGCTGAGGTCTGGTGCGGCAGAGCAGCTGAGTCAAAGGTAGAAAGGCTTACATAAATTAAATTGTCTCTACCAGGTCACACAGAGAGTTAGCAGGAGAGAGGGGATCAGTGCAGAGTCTGTCTCAGGGTGGAATTTGGCAACACATTTCCCTCCTAGCCAGTCACTTGGATGGCACACCATCTCCCAAAGAGATGAAGCCCAAAAGAAAAACGAAAATTGTCAACTTCCCTTCGCTTGTCCCCTGACAACCTCAGTTCAACAACCTCAGTTCCAACTGAAGTTCTGAGTGTGAGGTTTTTGGTCTTCCAAATTAAATGTCTTTGTGATATGTTAATCAGAGCCATTAATCTCTTAACTGTCACACCTGCTACAAAGCTCCTGCATGGGTAATAGGGACTCTCCAGTGGAGAGTAAATGAAGAGGGTTCATTTCTACAGTTCCACTGTGTGTGAAAACACTGGTAGTTTTATGCAATTTAGTTAGAGGGAAAAATAAAAGCAACTACTTAAGATAAAAAATTGTGACCGACTTGCATGTGGCAACAGAGAGAGACAGAGATGGAGACAGAGGTGGAGACACAGAGAAAGAAACAGAGAAAGGAAAAAAAGATGAGGAAAAACATGTTTGTTTATTTATTTGTTTTGTTATTAAATACAGCCTGCAGTAGGGAGCCTTAGCTTAAGGCTGGGGAAAAAAATGGTTGCGCACTCATTTAGAATATGCAAAAAACAAAATTCAATAATGATTGCATTTGAACACATTCAGAGCATACAAAATAGGCATGATGAGCCCTGTTTTGCCTGTGGTGTAGTTCAGACGAAACAGGGGAGGAAAAGCTTTTTTTCAACAGTAAAGGGCCATCCAGAAGTAGGGATTGTTTTCGCAATGGTTGTCAATCTCTACCCCAGCGGCCAGAACACGTTTGGTATGCATTCTAATGAAGTGCGGTGTCTCACTGAGGCTCTGTATTCTTGCCGCAGAGAATAGCCGGGGGCGTGACGAGTTGTTCTCCATCATTTGGTTGTTCCCTGCTCCTAAATCTTGCTACAGATATTCTTAGCTCTAGATACTACCTCTCATGTCCCCAGTCACGACGCCAGTTGTCAGAGAAGAAACAAATGAACCCCCGGATCAGGAGGAAATATTCTTTGCCCTTGTGGTAACATAGTCAACATAGGAGGTGACAGAGCAACGTTCCAGGGCTGAGTCACAGAGTCCCCATCAGACCGTGAGCGCTAGTCTTGCCTGCCCACCTTTGTCACCTGGAACGTGCTTACTAGACAATAAATACCAGTGCAACCCATGAATGAATAAATAAATGGAGAAGCTCACAGGCTCCAAATGCTTCATCAAAGGCAACATCGAAAAGAGGACACCTTGGCTTTTGATTAAGGAAATGGGTTAGTGGGTTCGATTTTTTTAAACTTATATAGAAATAGATTTTATCATGTGTCTTTGGGTTGCTTCCAGTATTAGTGTGAAGGCTGGTGAACAAATCTAAGAAAAAGGCAGAAGTCAAGAAAAGCTCAGAGCCAAGAACAGAGCAGAGGTCATGCCAGGGACCAGGTCAGACCTTGTCTTTGACAGTTGGGCTTTGGACACTGGCTGCCATTTTCCCCGCTAGATTCTTAAATCCGCTGCAGCCTCTGAGAATCTGCTTTCCCTGTGGCCATGTCTCTGAGTGCTTTCTCATGAGACAACATTCCCAACAGGAGCATCTGACTGGCCAAATCTGGGCCTCATGCTTCCTACCAAGGAGCTGGGATAGGGATGCTTACACCGACTCAGAGCTGGGCTCTTGCCTCCCATCACGACCTAAGTGATGGGGAATCTCGCCATCTAGAGAGAGAACCTCCAAACCTGGCAAACATCCCTCATACCCCCAAGCCTCAGTTTTCTTGCCTGTACCATGGACATAGCCTTTTTAAATTGTTATCCTTTCCTGTGATATTTTAGCCTAATATGCCTCTTATCCTTTTCTGTTGCCACAAAGAGTAAATTAAATAATGCCCGTGAAATACAATAAATTTAGTTGTTATGGGTTCAAATTCTGATGCAGAAAACTATGCTGGGTTTCCAGCTCTCTCATGGGGCAGCTGTGTGCCCTGAGGGAAGTGTGCTGTCTCTCTCTTACTGCCTCTCTTGCTCGCATTTTTACAACATTTCAAAGCTTTGCATTAGTCATGTTCCTCAGCTGATGGCATGTTACTAGCATTGGTCCTTATAAGGCTCTTCTTGTGTTAGTCATTCATTCATGCATTCACTCACTCATTCATTCATTCACACGTTCGTCACTTCGCTCCAATAGTTCCCTCCCACTTGCCTACTCAACCCTGAGGCTCCCATTCAGATGTGTTTAGCTGGAATCTTTTCGTTTATATGCATTCTTGCAAAACTAGTACTGTTGAGCCTGGATGCAGTTTTACTCGGTGTACGGATAGGGCTCTCTCTCTCTCATCTAATACAGGTGGCTAGTGCACGATGACCCAGGTAGATCAATATGGTTATTTTTCCTGAACTAACCTTTCCTTCTTTTTCACTAGGGATTTAAGATCCGTCTGCTTTGCTATCTTATCCTCACATTTTACCTTTAGTCTCCACCGGTGATGGACATATTGGTGCGTGAACATCATCATACATGTCCCCTCGGCCCCGTGCGGAAATTTCTCAGACCCTACACTCAGCAACTGAATGGCTGGAACATCACCAAACGCATGGCAAGTGAGCTGTAAGCCACAGCCGGCCTGGGACGGTCCCCTCCCAGCTTGTCTTCCTGCCGCCGGGTGACACCCTACAGGTGGTGGGCCCCGTGGCACCTGACGGAGCCTCCCGCGATCTGGTGAGGGAGGCCAGTGGTTCTCAAACTTTCCCAGGTGTGAAGATAGTCGTGAGGGTTCATGAAAAGGGATTTGGGGACCCTCCCCCAGAGTTTTTGATTGAATAGCTCGGAGATGGAGCCTGAAAATGTGTCTTTGCAACAAATTCAGGGCCGCGGCTGCTCGTTGGCACACGCAGGGGACCCTGACTCAGTGATGCTCAGAGTCAGAACCAGCACATCTTTAGGGCGTTAGCAAAGTAAAGGGAACCAATAAGAGAGTTGGGGCACTTGGCTGGCTCAGTCGGTTAAGTGTCTGCCTTAGGCCCAGGCTCAGGTCATGATCTCAGGGTTCTGGGATCGAGCCCCGCATCGGGCTCCCTGCTCAGCGGGGAGCCTGCTTCTCCCTCTGCCTCTGCCTGCTGCTCCCCCTGCTGTGCTCGCTCTCTGTCTCTCTGTCAAATAAATAAATAAAATCTTAAAAACAAAACAAAACACAACAAGAGAGCATTTTAGTATTAGATATTCGAAACATCCAGAAATGTATCTAACAAGTGATCTGGGGGAGTTAGTGTTCGGTTTTCCTTTGCTTACTCCTCCTTAGTCTCTCTCCCTCTGTCCTTCCTTCCTCGGTATCTGCCCCAGCACCTGCTTTTATTCCTTTGATGGTGAGTGGGTTACGTTTTTACCAATTGCGGCTTGGCTCAGAAACACGTCAAGTCACAGGGTCTGATCATGGCTTATATGCAATCAGTTTTCCACAGCGGTTGTGACTCACTCTAGTGTGTGTGTGTGTGTGTGTGTGTGTGTGTGTGTGTGTGTGTGTGTGTTGCAAAATTGTTGGCTCTATTAACTAGACCTATTACCCAGACCAGGCATGAGTTTTAATATCACTCATAACCTTTAGACAGTCGTCAGTATGACTTTTGGCCCCTTATCAGGCATTATTTCTGATAACATTTATTTTAATAACAAGGAGCTTATCATTTGATCTGTTTTAAATCAAGGTTTTCTGGTAATTTGGCAAAATGCTCCACTTGATTGAGAGTGGTTTTTGTTGTTGTTGTTTTTGGTTTTTGGTTTTTGTTTTTGCTGTTGTTTTATTACTCCTCTTTCAACTTCTTATAAATCCAGACTTTTTTCTTTGGGAACTCTGTAGCAGTGTCTCAACCGCCCACTGCTCATCTTCCTCCTTTTACTTAATATATTTATTAGCTATCAAACAACCGTTAGCGGGTGAGGGCAGGTGCATTTTCTTTATCTTCTACATACTTCCTGGTGTGCTGCACAGCGTAGCACAATGATTCCTTCGGAGCTGGGATGATTCTGTTCTCAGGGTCTCAGTAGATGCTCAGCCAATGCTTCCTGAGTGAGTGAGTAGACGACTTATTTGATGGATAAAGACTGATGGACTGTTTTTGACTATTTGACAAATTTTGTATTCGGTCATTCCTATTTTTTTATATTACCTTAAAAAAATTGTTGATTGTAATAGCCATCTTTTTATCTCCTAGCTTGGGACTCTGAAAACTAGTACATTGTAGGCAAATTATATGCCTGAGAGCTTTTTCCACTTAAGAGTTTAGCTAAAATTAAGGGATAGTGTCTAGAAATAAACCCAGCTCTAGTGACTTCCCAATTAAATGCCTGAAATCTCTTTGGTAAGTAGGTGGCAGATAAACAAATGCATATAAAAAGAATTCCAATTATCTACAATGGTTAAAATTGAGATACTCTGTTTTAAGTTAGCTTTCTCATTATTACAATGTTATTATTAAGTTAGTTTTCTCATTAATAGAGAGTTACGTATTCCATGCTGTATTTTCCAGTTCTCATTTGATAATTTTTATTTTTGGCTCTGATTATAAAAAGGAATCAAAGCCCATTGTAAAAATGTGGGGAAAAATAAAAGAACAATGTAAAAGAAAAATACCTCCACTACCCAGATAATACCATTGTTAATTTCTTGGTAACCTTTCTATAGATACATGAGTACATTTAAAATGCCTTCTATATGTATGTAACATTATACTATTGAGGTTACATTGTATTTTGAGCCTTGCTTTTATTTTATTCAGCATTACCTAAGAATTATTTCCCCATGCCAATAAATATTATTCGAAGACACTTATTTTCATGGCTGTATGGCATGATATCACAGGGATCCATCAACATTTATTTGTCCAGTCTTCTGTTCTTTGGCATGTAGGCTGATTATCCTTACACATATGTGTGCCTTTGTCTTCCTCCCTTCTCGTTTAATAAGAACAGATTTGCACATGTGGAGCAAGGGAGTAACAGTTGAGACTCTCTTAAAGCATTTGATGTGCATAAATACAATTTTCAGAAAGGGCTGCCAGTGTTCATTACCACCCACAGCCTATGACTGTATTATATTGTCATGGCTAAGTATTACTATGTTATTAAAATGACTACCAATTTGATGGATTAATTTTATAAGCTTCCAGTGCTTTAAAACAGAATCCCCTTTAAAATAAAATAAGATATGTTCAATTAGCCTGAAAGCCATAGATGTTGTTGTAGAAGCAGGTAAATATGTTATGGGAGCCTTGGAAGGAATAGATTCTTCGTTGGATGGTAACGTTTTGACTTTTTTTTTTTTTTTTTCAGATTAATGATCCTTGTTCCTCCTTTTTTTTTTTTTTTAGAAAACTGGGGAGTAGAATACCTTTCTTTGATATGGTTCTTTCCCATTCTTTCCCATGACCCATCGTCCCACCTCTAATAACCTACCCTCTATGGAAGATTTTTTTTCTTTTCAAATTTACATATGAGAACTATATCCACTCAAAACATAGACACTAGGTCATCTGCATTTTATTATGGGTTTGTGGCATCTAGTAAAAATCGAACATCAGTACTTTAGAGTCATTTCTACCTTGTTTTCATCCAAAAAATGGAGGGCTTATTTTCCAAATGAATGTATGAAAGTATGACTCCCTCAAAGTAAGGACCCAGAGTGGATTTTTTCACAATTGTATACCTTTGTTCATTGAAGGTGCTCAAAATACACCCCAAGTACAGAGAGAAACCCCTATTCTTTCTGTACAGTTGACAGAACACTGTAAGATATTCAGATTCACATGGAAATTTTCTAAATTTAGAGAGTATGTGGCATCAGAGGGGTAATGAATAAAGTAGATGGGAGAGGTTCAAATTTCAGTTCTGCTTCAGGGAAGTACTTTCCAACAAGACAACAGGTATACCTTTGCTTTCCCCACTCTGCAGTCCATTCCAGTTCCCTTCCAAGCATAGGACAAGAAACATAAATGACATCTAGCTCTCCACTGATGACTAACCTTTGGTGGTTTGTGGACTTGCATTCCAGTTTTAGCCTAACAGGGCCACCATATTTCGGCACAAGCTCTTGGGAATCTGGCTGTTGCAGACACTGCTGTATAATTTTTGACAGTATGAATCCTCCGACTTAATTTCTTTCTTTTCCTGGAGCAAGTGAGGGGGCTGATGGGAGGGCTCCAGTGTGGAATATCCATCCTTAAAGACACAAGGGAAAGATACATCATCAGCATTATTGTTTGCTCTCTCCACTCCTTCTCTTTTTCTTATTTGCATGTACTCTTCAACATCACCTTAGCCATCAATTTCTGAGCAGCAATTGCTTGGGTGTCACTGAGGAATTTTATTGATTCCATCCTTTTGACACTTCACTCTTTGAAGATTCTAAAACGAAACCACCCCAGTTTCATACTGAGGGTTCCACATCAATAAAATTCTCAACCAAATGTAAATGCAATTAGTACCATTATAAATGCCTTGTTGGAGATGCGCATGGTGCTCAAAGATTGTTTAAATGAGTTGCTTGACTCAGTTGGAAAAAAAAGGTGGGAAGGATCATTTCTAGCCAAAGGAAGCACATATAAGGACCCTGAGACATTGGGAGAATGAATGGCCTTGCAGGAGAAACTTGCAAGGAAGATGGGCTCTGCTCAGAGTGAACTGAACAAAGGCTGGATTCTTCAAAAACCTTTTAGGTCATAGCAGGACTTTGGTCACTGATGAAAAGTCACTGAAACATTTTAAGTACAGAATGACATAATTTGCTTTAAAAAACCTTTCTTTTAGGGGCAATTTTAAACACGTAGAAAATAGAAAAATATAATGAAGCACTGTGCACGCATAAACTTTTTTTGACTCACAATCAATAATGTTTCCTCATAACCCAAACCACATTCCCATGCCTCTCAACACATTTATTTTAAAGTAAAACCCAAGACATCCTATCATTACATTACTCAGCAGATCTCTAAAAGTCAAGGACTTTGTCTTCAGAAATAAACATGAATACCTAAAAAACCCCAATGATTCATATTTTTTAATATTACCAAATATCCAACCAGTGTTCAAAGTTTCCCAGTTGTATCATGTGGGTGTGTGGGTGTGTACACGTGTGCGGGTGTGTATGTGTGTGTGGGTAGTGTGTGTGTGTGTGTGTGTGTGTGTAATTTCTTCGAGGTCCAGCTAAGATTTATACATTGTAATCATTGCTATTTCTCTTAAGTCTCTTTGAACCTAGGCATCCTTCTGCCATCTCTATTTCTATTCCTTGCAATTCATTTTTACGGATTTGTGTTATTTATGCTGCCATGTTCCCCACCATCGGAGTGTTGATCACTGTATCTCCATGGGGGCTTTAGCAAGTCTCTGCCTCCGTATCTCCTGAAAATTGATAGTTAGATATCTGGAGCCTGTTCTTTGCATATTCAGTTTCTGTAAAATGACTTCATAGATGGTGGTCTGACCTTCAGAAGGCACATAATTGTCTATTTTTATCCCCTTTTCACAGCCACGAATGATCATTGTCTGTTCCATGAATTTATTGGAGTTTAAAAAATAGTCATGTGTGAATTCTATCATTTTTTTTCTTCATTCAATAGGTAGGATGGTTTATAAGTAGAAATTCACTCATCAGTTATTTGGTTTCCCTGCAGTTCAGTCCACACAGGAGAAGCAGGATAAATGATTCCTCCATTCCTTATACTTCATCTTAAAATAATGAGTTGGTCCCACAAATTCCTGCAAAGATGAACAATGCAGATTTTTGTTTGAGTTTTGTTTTTAGCATCCATATAAATTCATGGATTTAAACGTATTTGTTTTTTAATCCACTGTACTTATTATCCTTATTGATGCTCTGTAGCCTGAAAGAGCGATCAGCATTAGGCCTTAAGACTACTGAGGATTCCTACCTCAATCCTCAGTTGAGAGCTGGAAGCAGGGTGTTGAGGAAGGAGGAGTGAAGTGTGCATGAAACCCTTTGGCTTATCTTTATCGATTTGTTCCTGAAATATTCATCTTATCCCAATCAAAGAATGATCTGGGGCGCCTGGGTGGCTCAGTGGGTTAAAGCCTCTGCCTTCGGCTCAGGTCATGATCTCAGGGTCCTGGGATTGAGGCCCGCATCGGGCTCTCTGCTCAGCAGGGAGCCTGCTTTCTCCTCTCTCTCTGACTACTTGTAATCTCTCTCTGTCAAATAAATAAATAAATAAATCTTTAAAAAAAAAAAAAAGAAGAAGAAGAATGATCTGGCCCAGAGAGAGAAGGGAGGCAGTTCTAAGTGTAGAAAAATCATAGAACAAGGACATCATATTAAGACTTTTTTTTTTTGTATGTGTGTGATATCNGGAGGCAGTTCTAAGTGTAGAAAAATCATAGAACAAGGACATCATATTAAGACTTTTTTTTTGTATGTGTGTGATATGTAACTTGCCACAGACTTAGTGGCTTAAAAGAACACTCATTTTTAAAAAATCTTACAGTTTTCATGAGTCAGGCATCTGGGTACCCCTTAGCTTGACCTTCTGCTCGGCATCTCACCAGGCTGAACTCAAGGATGGTGTTGACCGTGGCCACATTCTTATCTGAGCCTCGGGGTCCTCCTCCAAGCTCACTGGCTAGTGGAAGAGTTTAGTTCCTTATAATTGTAATACTAAAGCCCACAGCTGCTAGAGGCTGCCCATTGTTCCTGCCACGTGCCTTTTTCACAAAAATGCTAGTTTTCTTCTTCAAGGTCAACAAGAGAAGCTAGTGCTTTGAGTCTAGACACTTTCTGAAAGAGATGGCTTATTAGGTCAAGCCCACCCAGGATAATTTCCCTTTTCATTGAAGTCAACTGATTAGAGTTTTATTTACTTTTTTAAAGATTTTATTAATTTATTTGAGAGAGAGAGGCAGAGATAGTGACAGAGATAGTGAGAGAGAGAACAAGCAGAAAGGAGAGGGAGAAGCAGGCTCCCTACTAAGCAGGGAGCCGTGCAGATACTCAATCCCAGGATCCTGGGATCATGACCTGAGCCAAAAGCAAACACCTAACTGACTGAATCACCCAGGCACCCCCTGATTAGAGTTTTACATTATATCTACAAAATCCCTACACTGTTGCCATATAAGATAACTTAATCAAGGACATAATATCATATCATATTCACAGGGGAGAAGATCAGACAAGAGCCTGACTCATAGAGAGCCATCTTAGAAGTCTGTCTACCTCAGANCAAGGACATAATATCATATCATATTCACAGGGGAGAAGATCAGACAAGAGCCTGACTCATAGGGAGCCATCTTAGAAGTCTGTCTACCTCCATGAATTTATATGGATGCTACCTGTTTGTAGCTGTTGAGGAGGAAAAAAATTTTCCCTTTAGATGTTCTTCTGGGTGGCCTAAGAATTAAATCACATGAGACACATTGGCAAGAGACAATCAAATTCAATTTCCTACATCTGGGCATCCCACACACATGAGAGGTTCAAAGAGAGAGGTAAAAGGAAGTAAAAATACCATCCTCAGTTAAGGAATTGGGTAAAGGTCTGGGGCTTCAAAGGGGGAGTAGGGCAATTCACAGGCAGTAAGAAGAGGACATGTTTGGTGATTGTTTTCTTTGCCACACAGCTGGGTCATTCAGATAAAATTTCTCTCTGGTAATAATTCTTATTCTGAGAAAGATCCCCAATTTAGATTCTTTTAGGTAGTTAAGGGACGGTCAAAAGTTTCTCTTGAGCCTGCAGAGACTTGGTTTTCTTCAGGTCAAAATAGCCCACACCCCAGAGTGGCACATTCTGGGGAGACTTCATAGCTATACCATGGATTCACCCACTGTCTTGCTGGGTCCAAAGCCTGTCCCATCTCTGAGCCTCAGTTTCCCTGCCTATACAATGAAAGAACTGAACTAGATTATTCATAAGGCCCTCCCAGCATTAACATTCAAGGGCCTTACAGATCTGCTGCTCTCGCAGTTTAATGAATGTTGGTTCCATTGCTTAACATCCACACTTTTCCACAAAATAAAGAAGGAAAGACATGTCCCCAAATCAGCTGCTATAAAGAAACAGACTTGTAAATAATTAAATAAGCTCGTGGCTTTGGTGGATGGTTTTTACACATAAGTCAGATCATAAGTCAGTCATTGAGTTTAAAAGACTCGATATGCTTAAATTCAGATTTACAGACCCCCCAAATTTGCCTTTTAAAGGCAAAATACTTATTTAACAGGACATGTTCGTGTGTTCTGTTTAGTTCATTCTAAAAATAAAAACATGTGAACAAACCTTTTCATTGTTTTATAGAAATCAGAACAGATGCTATAGTGAGTAATTTTTAATAAGAGCAATAGCATAATTAGTAGGAAACCGAGTTGATAAAATATCTGTTTAATTTAAGCAATTGGTATGCTACTTTTAAAATAATCAGATTAAAGTTAAATACAGCATTTGGAATTATTTTTATGTGTAATTTAGGGCTCTATAAAATAAGAAAATACAATATTCAAGCATTTAAAATAGAATCCTGGGGAGACTGCCCAAATTTAGTAGCTAATATAACACAATGCCACCTCAACTCCCAACATTTTTCCTTTTCTGCTTTTAGTCATTTGAAGAAATGACAATATAAAACAGACCATGGCATTATCTAGGAGACTAAAGGAAGATTTGTAGGAGGTCATACAAATTGACCTAAGACAGTGGCTCCAGGATGACTCAGTCAGTTAGGCATCTGCCTTAGACTCAGGTTGATCTCAGGGTCCTAGGGTTCAGCTCCGCATTGGGCTTCCCTGCTCAGCAGGGAGTCTGCTTCTCCCTCTCCCTTTGCCGCTCCCCCAGTTCATGCTCTTGCTCTCTCAAATAAATAAATAAAATCTTTTAAAAAATTGATCAAATTGTCTTAGGTCAATTTTTTTCAAAGATATTTGTTGGTAGTCTTAAATAGTTGGAAGTAGAAAAAAGTTCCAAGTCCTCTCAACTTTGCTGCTGGGTCGTGCATTAAAATGAAAGTGGCTTTAGCCTGAATATACAGTTGACCCTTGAACAATATGGATTTGAACTGCGTAGAAACACTTATATGTGGATTTTTTTCAGTAAATACAGTACAGTACTGTAAATGTATTTTCTCTTCCTTAAATTTTCTTTTTAAAAAAAAATATATATTTATTTATTTCTGAGAGAGAGAGAGTGCACAAGCAGGGAGAGAGGCAGGGGCAGAGGGAGAAGCAGGCTCCCTGCTGAGCAATGAGCCCAATGTGGGACTCGATTCCAGGACCCCGAGATCATGACCCGAGGCGAAGGCAGACGCTTAACTGACTGAGCCAGCCAGGCATCCCTCTTCCTTACAATTTTCTTAATAACCTTTTCTTTTCTCTGGCTTACTTAATTGTGAGGGTACAGTACATAATGCATATAATATACGGAATATGTGTTCATCGACTCTTCTTGGTGTTCGTGACTTCGGGTCAACAGGAGGTTTTTAGTAGTTAAGTATTAATGGAGTCAAAGTTGTATGGTACCCTTAACTCTCCTAATCAAGAACCAACTTATTAGTGAAGGCAGACACAAAAGCAGGCCTGTGGCCTATCCTGGAATCTCAGCAAAGTCCCAGCTCTCTCCTCCTAGACCAGGGTTTCTCATCCTTGGCACTACTGACACTGTAAACTGGATAATCCTTGCTTGGTGCTTGTCTTGTGCATTGCATCTTTTAGCATCTTTTCTGGCCTTCATCTACTGGATGCCATGTATTGACCTCCTCCTATCCACTGTGTCTGGGTTGTCACAACCTGGGGAAGGGATGTCAATACATACTTGCAGAGGGAATAAATGATTGTGGAAGGTATAGAAGGAACAGCTGGGCATGGAGGGGAGGCTGGGTGTTGAAATCAACAGTTATGCTCTGTGATACTGTGGTTTCTGAGAAATGTATTTGGTCATTCAGATGAACAAAATATATTTCTCTTATATATTTGGTCTTCAGCCATGGCTCCTGGCTCACAGCTCCCTAAACCCTTGGAATCCCCTCAGCATAAGAGCAATGGAGAATCTTTTGTTTGGTCTCTTGTCCTCAGTTTCTGAAAACACTTTGGAGCCATAAAGGTGAAATGGGTGTCTGATTATTTGTAATAAGCCCGTTTCTGCCACAACTGGGTTTACATTAATGAAACGAGTTTTGGAGAGCACCTAAGGATGGGGGCTGGTTTCCAGCAGGCACCAATGAGTTAATCAATCATTCCTATGTAATGAAGCCTACATAAAAACCCACAAGGAAGGGGTTGGGAGAGCTTCCAGGTTGGGGAACCAGAAAGCTTCCATGTGCCACTATGCTGAGCCCCAAACTCCATAAGGACAGAAACTCCTTTGTTTGTGACCTTGGCCTCTGTATATCTTCATCTGGCTGTTGGTGTGTATCCTTCGATATGCTTTGCAATAAATTGGTAATCTAGTGAGTAAGTGGATTTCCTGAGATATGTGAGCCATTCTAGCAACTGAATCGAGCCCAAAGAGGACGTCATGGGAACTCCTGATTTATAGCCAGTCCACCAGAGATACAGGTAACAACTTGAACTTGTGGTTGGCATCCTGAGTTGGAGGGGGTTGTTGAAACCTCCAGTTTGTAGCTGAGGAGTCAGAAGTGCAGGTAAGAGCATTGGCTTGAGATGAGTTTCTAAAGCAGAAGGAGACCTTCTGGGGGCTGAGCCCTTAACCTATGGAATCTGCTGCTGTCTTAGGGTAGATAGGGTCAGAACTGAGCTGAATTCTCAGACAACCTGAATTGCTCCTTGGTGTGGGAAAACACATACATGTGCACATGCACACACATACACACATTGGAATGAGGTCCAGGAGCCCAAAAGATGCTGTAAAATAAAAGATCTACATGCATGACCCGGAATCCAATAACTGTGAAGTGGTGGCGCTGAAGGATATCATCCGAGGCATGAAAGGGTGGGCCTGGGTTTTCAGAATGAGCACGGCAATCCAGGGTGCTTTAAGCAGATGCCCATTCTGAGCTCTTGTATCAGGGAAGCATATATGCTAAGCTAACCCAAAGGCTGTTTATTTCTCTGAACTTCATACCTTGGTAGTTTCTATTCATACAAAATACGAATTTCCCAAAAGAGCTTAGGTCTTAAACTCACTGCCTAGGAGAAATGTTCCCTAAAATCATCTCTTATTGAATATAGATTTACCTAAGTATTTTTAGAAGTTGTTTTGTGGATTATTGCAGGGAATTTGCATGTACGATGGGTGCAGTATTTGAAAACGACTTAAACCAGAGTGAATTCTGAGAGCACTTTAAGAGTCAGCTGGTCTTTAATATCCCATCCGCCCAAAAGTGTTCCTGGATGGAACTTGGCCTTCACACAGCACTGACTGTGGGTCATGTCTGTTGACCATCAGATGTTACCAAATAGCTACTCTGTGAAAGATGCCATCAGTGATGAATTGGCTCCATTCACTCTTTGTTGTTGACACTTCTTTTTAAAATGAATTAAAAAATATACTAACAAGGTGCATAGCATTGTCTCTGCCTTCCTTCGTGGGGTGAATGAATTGCTACTACTTGTCTCACTTGAAATTCAAAGGATTAACAGATTAAATTAATACAATCAAGACAATAAGATGGACTGAACAGGGTTCCAAATGTGAACCCTGAATGAGCTATAATAGATTTCAGTTGAGTTCAGCAAACATTCATATCACTTATCACAATTCACCATTGAATTCACCCTGAAACCAGTGAAGAATAAGCTTGAACCCAGGAGAAGTCACTTCTGGGGGCAGTGGAAGCTTCCAGGGGAACGCCTGAAACTACTTTGAACCCTCTAGTTTTATCTTTGTTATGCCTAGGGACTTTATTCTATTCCAGAAAAATGTCATGCATTTATAATAGTTAAGATGTTTACTTCTTCCCTCAAATTAAAGCATATTGACATTTCAGAAGCATTTCACATGTTGATACAGTTTTGAGAAACCCCACATCTTGTGTTCACACCTCTGCCACATACATGTCAGTTGGGGGTGTGCTGGGGCAACAAAAACACTAAGAAAGCATAGTCTTCCCCCCAAAGTGCTTAAATCTGGTATTGATGCTTACAGATGATGGGGACCATATACTTAGATCTTGGGATCAAGGCTTTGATATGCATCATCTCATTTATTTAATCTTTACAATAATTCTGTAAGGTATTTATGATGATGACAATTATTGTTTGTTTGTTTGTTTTAATGAAACTGCCTTGTACTGAGAATGCTCAGGCAACTTGGCCAAAGTCACAAGGCCAGAAATTGGTAAAACCAGGATTTGGACCCAGAAATTCTGGCTGCAGAGTCCACCCCTACCTACACACACTGGGCCCCTTATTCTCAAAATCCAGTGAAAATGAGAGAATTCAGTTAGTTATGGGGAAAACATTCTAACGTGTATTGATTTTCTAAATCTCATTTTAAATATCAAAGAACAATATTCTTACTATGGAATGCATGAATTTTAGGTGTACAGTAGAATGGTCTTTGGGAACTTCTTATACCTATCTGATTCATACCCTCTCGGATATGGACCATTGTCCTCATCCCCAGAAATTTTCTGGCAGTATTCTTCTTACCCAATCTTGAAACCCCAGTAAAACATCTGATGTTCTGATTTCTATCACAATAGATTAGTTTGGCCTGCTCAAAGATGACTTATTAGTGGACTTACACAGTATGTACCCCATTGCATCTGGCTTCTTCCACTCAGCATTAAATTTTTGAGATCTGTCCATGTTGTTTTTGGTGTCAGTAATTCATTGACTTTTATGGCTGTGTTCATACTTCCTACTCATCTATTTCTTTTTTTTTTTTTAAGATTTTATGTATTTATTTGAGAGAAGGACAGCATGAGTGGGGAGAGGAACAGAAGGAGAGGGAGAAGCAGAAGGGAGACTGACTTGGGGCTCCATCCCAGGACCCTGAGATCATGACCTGAGCCCATCAGACACTTAACTGAGATATCCAGGTGCCTCTCCTCTTCTATTTCTTTTCTTTTCTTTTCTTTCTTTCTTTCTTTTTTTTTTTTTTAGGATTTTCTTTATTTATTTGACAGTCACAAGTAGGCAGAGAGAGAGAGAGGAGGAAGTGGGCTCCCCGCTGAGCAGGGACCGATGTGGGGCTTGATCCCAGGACCCTGAGATCATGACCTAAGCTGAAAGCAGAGGCTTAACACATTGAGCCACCCAGGCGCCACTCCTCTTCTATTTCTTTATAAATAAGGAAGGATTTTTATCTGCCTGTGAGATTTAAAGTCCTAAAAGGGAACTCAACAGAAAGAGGTCCATAGGTCTTCAAGGTCTGTGTGCTACAGTTGTCTGTGACTGGCCTGAGCTGGTTTGTTCCTGCACTTGCTCCTGCTGGCTCCACCCTCGGAGCCCAACACTGGGCCATAGCACCTAGTGGGTGAAGGATCCGTGCATAAGCTAAACATAAGTGCTAGTCTGGCCCCAAGAGAAGTCACGACCTCTGAGGTTCTCTGACGCTGAATTGTGTTCAAAAAGAATGCTTTGTATTTTACAGTGAACAATGGAATCCATTAAATCCATGTTTGGAAAATGGATATACAAGGCAAACAAATGACTAAAACAAGCAATCCATTGGAATTGTGTTTAGGTCCTGTGACGCTGGGGTATCGATCTTGTTCTCTAGGATCCAGAGTGATCGGGTCATCTCGCTGTCCCATACATACTTCCTATAATCCCCTAAAATGGAATGGAACAGAGATGAGCAGGAGTGTTGGGGACAACGTGGGGAGGCGTGGGCATTAACAGTAGCTCAGAGCTGGGGAGTTCGTTTGGGGCACGATAATTAAGCCAAAAGTCATGTAGTAGAGAAGGAGGCAAGGATTTTGTGCAGATAAATTGCATTCAAATTAGAGAATTCTTGAAAGCCAGAGTGAGGAGTTTATACTTGATTTCTTAGGTGTTGGGGAGCCATTTTGAGCAGAGTAGAACAGCCCTCGAGGACAAATAATGTGGCTGAAAACTTTATTATGAAGAGTGAAAGGAAGCAAGCACTATCCTAAAACCTACAGCACGCAGATCGAAGAAAGCTGTGATTTCACTTCTTGTTGGAAGAATTTCTTTGGTTCTTTTTGCTCATGGTGTGTGAGTGTGTGTGTGTGTGTGTGTGTGTGTGTGTGTGTGTGTGTGTGTGTGTAATGGACCTGAAATTAGCTTCTCTGCAGCTTTTAAGCATAATTAACCTCACTGTGTTCAAATCTTTAAGTTTGTTGTGCTCTAGACCTTAAGCCAAGACACAAATAAATCCAATTAGGCTAGTAATAGCCTTGGATTAAATTATATTAACTATTAAAAGAACATAATTTATACATAGTCAGCATGTTTGATTCTTGTTGTCAAGAAAATCCTGAAATGGTAAGTTAATATTAAAACCTGAGAGAAAACAAATCTGCATAATATCATCAAATCGCTTTTACTTTGGGATCCAGATGGGTTGCAGGTAGTGGAATTATTATAGAAACAAACTGTGCTAACATTTTTTCCAAGTCGAAGCATGAGAATGGGGAAAAAGTCAGTTTCTTGGTTTGGAGGCAAAAAGCGTGTTTAGTCATCAATTGTAATTACACTAAGAAACAAGGGGCGTCTGGGTGGCTCAGTTGGTTAAGGGGCCCTGGCTCTTGGTTTCAGCTCAGGGCATGATCTCAGGGTCCTGTGATCGAGCCCCACGTCATCGTCATTGGGCTCATGCTCAGCGGGGAGCCTGGTAGAGAATTCTCCCTCTGCCCCTCCCCTCCAAAATAAATACATGTTTTCATAAAAAAGAAACTAATACACATTCACCTTTGTCTCTCCAAGAGATGGAAGAAAAGTATGGGGAAAGGGAAAACTACCTATTTCACATTTGGGATGATCATGTTATAAGGAGAGTAAGTGAAATTTTAGGGGAAAAATATAACCAAGAACATTTCCCACGTTTACTTATTTTTTCCCATTCTACTTTTAACCTTGTTCTGAATCTGCCTCTAGAATGACGGGAACTTGAAATAAAACATCAATTATAATTGTCATCAGCATCATTATCACTGATCATGTATGTTCGAGTGTTTGTCTCATGTTCTTTGTTGTAATATGCAATTTAAGTGCATAGTTCAAATGTAAATATAAATATGTACCTGGAAAACCCACTAATAGCACAGGATAGCACAGTATGACTATCAAATATCTTCTGTAGGTAACGTGTGCATCTCCGGAAAAACGGGTGACGTATTTCCTCAGCAGGATTCAATAAACATAGTGACCGAAGACCAGGAGAAACGATATCATCTTTAGAGGTCGAAACTCAGCAGGTTTTAATAAAACACCCACCTCTGACGTATGATGGTTATTTAAGATCTAAGGAAGCTTAATCAGTGCTTTCTATAATAGAATGTTTTTCTTTTTGGTTGAGAAGCAGTGCTGAGTATTGCTTTGATGTGAAGCTGACTTGAGTGTGAGTTCTGGCTAGGAGATGCTTGGCAAGTGCTTTATCTTTCTGAGAATTTCCTCATGTGTAAACTAAGAATACTAACGGTACCATCAGGTCTACCTTATGGGACTTGTGTGATAAACCAATGAGGTAGTGAAAAATAAGGACAGTGTTTGGTACCCGGAAAACCCTCAATAAGTATTTATTATCCTTATTATCCTCGTGACCAGAATTCATTACTGTTAAATGTTGTTAGGGGTTAAAAGTTTAGAAAGAGGTTTCATCCACATAGAGAGTTGTCCAGTTAGATAGGGTCTTGGAATATTTGGGCTCAGATATAACTTATTCACAGGTATTTAGGTTTGTCTGGTTTTTTACAATGACAAAGAATGTCGTAATGAATATGCTTATAAATATTTTAATGCATCTCCAGGCATATCTGTATTGGATAGTTTCATGACATTAACATTTGGGGACTAAATATTTATCAGCATTATATTAGTCATTTTTGTTTCCCTTATGTGCAAATGAGAAACTAGTATTGAGCTAGCTTAAATTAAAATATTTATATATATTTCTCTGCATCGGTTACCACAGTTAAAGTACCATAGACTTGACATAGTATCTACTGATCTAGCCGGTAAGCCCTTTCTCTTCTTTACCATAATAATTTTGCTGCTGCTCCTGTATTTACTCCTTCAGATGGACTTTAGAATCAGTCTCTTACATTCTAAAAAACATAGCATGGGGCTTTATGGGAATTTTATTGAACTGGTATTGGTGAGATTAATTATTAATTTGGGAAGATTAGATAGATTTGCAGTATTGAATTTCAGTGAAGCTTTATGGTTTCTTCTTATAGCCTTGCATTTAAAAAATTTATTCCTCAATATTTATATGAATATATAATCTTCATAATAGAATTTAATTGTTTAAAATGAATATATAGGAAAGACATTGTTTTTGAAGTACTATTCACCTTTGAGTCAAAACAATAAAAATACCGAACAATCAAAGGAAACTTAGTGTCTAGGTATACTATATTCAATATCTCATTTAATCTTCACATAAATGTTTTAGATGTAATTATTTCTATTTTTATATTTTACTAATAAAGTGTGCGAAGCTTAAAAAGGGTGTGACATGTCCATAGTCACACAGCAAGTGGCTAGGGTGTGGAGCATGTTTTTAACCACCGGTATATATTATCTCCTTTTATTTGGGATAAAAAGATGATTTCTAAGAAATTTAAGCAGATTAGCATGCATTAACTGATATTTTCTAACAAATTGATACTTTATTCTTATAGAGGATTAATCTCATCTCTTTTGCTGGTTTCCACTTTCTCATTCTTGAGGGAATATTATCACCCCCCGTTTCGGGGGTGGGGGAAGGACGCAGCACAGGTGAAATGGGAATCCCTAGACTCTTAGCTGCCATTTTGAAATTCTCGTAGTTAAAAATAAATCTTTCCCTAAACCCACAGTCCCCCCAGTAAGGGTTGGTTTTATTCAAAGAAAAATGTTTCTATTCTATTTATTCAAAGAAAAATACATCAACAACTAAAGTATATAGAAGAGAATATGTTAAGTCAGTGGTGTGTATATAGCAGTGTGTAGAATTTTAAAGGAGGCAAGGCAAAGGACCCAGAGAACCCTTCACCATCAGAAAGGATGAGTTACGGCAACTCTGTGAGAGAAACAAAAGCAATCACACACCTGTTATGGCGGGTCCAGTCTCCAGCGGTGCTCCATATGATCCTAAGCATTATCGTTCATACAGAGTCACTGGACCTATTTGAACCGACCATCTGGTATTTCCTTGAATTCCGCTGAGGATTGTAAAAGGCTCCTGGGCCCCATCTCCAGTCCGGACTCGGGATGTCTGGCAAATGACTCCCAAGCTAGTGGGTAGAACCCACTGGCCTTAGAATTGTTAGCTCAACTCAGCCTGGCAAACAATGGCCCTGAGCTGCCACTTAGAGTAGAGAGCGCTCAACTTCTCTGGACGGTGTTTAATGAAACAGCTTTTCTCTCTTTCTGAAAAAACTGTGCCACTCCTTAGTCAACTTCACAAAATGTTATTATGCATGGTTTAAGTATAAGATTCCAGGACTAGAGCAATTTCTACCACTTGATCAACAGAACGCAGAGCTTGAACCTGAGTTGTAGTAGATAATGAAAAACCCGTACCTTCATTTTGCTGCTACAAGTACAAATCACTGCCTTGAGTACCTTTACAGTGGAAAATTCTGCAGAATAAATAAAGCCCAGCCTGAGCCTTGCTGAATTGCCCACGGCAAAAGGGTTTCGTTTACATGGTTTTAATGACAATTCTGAGATGAATAATCACAGACAACACATGCCTTTTTGGGTCTTTCTTAAAGAATAATTTTATAACTTGGGAGAAAGAGGCTAGAAATTGGCTGTTTAGGAATCACTTCCTAAAACTGGAGAACACGAGTCTTAGAACATGCCCACTCTCACCAAGTGTCCCAGTGGTCGTGAGTTTGGACCACTCATGCAGTTTGCTCGTCGGGTCTCTGATCTTTTCTGATTTGGTCATTGAACAGGCACTTGTCTGAATTTCCCCAGGATTACTGCCCTCTGGTCATTTTTCACTATCTCCGTGGCTGTGAGCCTGTCTACACTGTCAGCATCTCTCCCCTGACCTGCGGGTCACTAACTCCTGGCTGATCTTGCTTTCACTCAGCACGCTTTCTCCTGAACACACTCCAGCTGGTCTCCACACTGAAGCCACAGTGATGTTTTCAAAGGCAGCCTTTAGAAAACTATGCCAAGACTTCCTGTTGCTCTCAGGCCAAAGATCAACATCTTTAATCTGGCCTAGGAATTCTTGCTTTGTCTGGCAACTCACATTTCTCCAACTTTATTTTTTAATATCCAGACCTCTATTTTCAGCATTGCTTCCTTTCCTCAAAATTCCACCTGGTAAACTTGTAGTATTCTAATGATCTTCTCCTAAAAATCCTTTCTCAAGGAAGCCTGAGATAGAGACAAACTCCCTTTTCTCGTGTGCTATCAAAGAGACAAATTCTTCTCTTGCAGTGACTTACATCAGTGTGTATTTAAATATTTATTCATGTGATAAGTTTTATTAATAGTTATCTTTTGTGCTACACTATAAAACATCTTTTTTGTTTTTCTAATATTATATCCTAGCATCTAGCCAAAGAAATCCCTTCATGCATATTGATTAAATGAATAAATAAATCTTCTTCTACCCAAATCAAAATATCTTATTTTTCTCCCAAAGATCACGTCCTTAAAAAATAGTTTGTCTCAGTAGAATTTCAATTTATCTGGAATCCTTAGGTTAATTTTCCACATATAAAATATCTTTCATCATATCTTCTGGCGAAGATAAAACGAAATTCACATAATTTCATCTTCAAAGCTCTGATCTCATCATTTGTGTTCTTTCTTCAGTGATTACAAAAGTAACGGTATTTCTAATTTCCAGCCTTCAGTGCACATCTTTTGTGTTTTAAAAATTCAGAAAATTTAATTGACTCCTAATGTTTGCAGGCTCACACCTGCCTTCCTCTTTCTTCGGAGCCTGAGCACTCCCCATCCCATTACTTAATGGGAATAGTCATTGCAAGCTAATATTGAATAAATATTTTACGGAGCTGCTTGCAATCACTGTCACGTTGCTGATGTGCGGGTCGGCTCCACACGTGGCCAGAATACAAAATCCCGAGAAGGGCTCCCTGGCAAAGCAGATCTGTGACTGTCAGGGACAAGCCAACATGTTTCATCCTCTGCCTGCCTCTGGACATACAGAACACAGAGGCAATGAGGAGCGGTTGTATGGCCCTCGGCACGCCTGTTAGGAAGGCCACAAACAACCTGGCCTGGGGGAGAGTCGTTGTAATAAATTACACTGAAAAATGGAAAGCAGCTCTTGCAAGTTGATATATTTTTGTGCAGTCCGTTCTACGGAGCACAGAATCAGGCATGGGAGAGAGTGGAAAAAGCACAGACCCAGAGATCTTGGTGTAGATCCCCAACTGGCAGATTCATTAAACTCACTGAAATGTGATATTTTCATCAGTAGAATGAAATTGGAATTTTGTTGCTGGGATTTTTTTTTTTCAATTTCCTTCTTCCCTTCAATGTCAAAAGTTGCCCTGGAATGAGTTAAACAGGCAAGGAAGACTTTATTCAAGACTGTAATGATGGGGGGCAGGGGAGAGATTGAATTCACCTCTATTAAGATGGAAGGAATGAGAGTTTTTAAGTGCTGGGGTGAACCAGGGTGTATTCAGCGGGAGGTTGGTCAGTATGATGCCATCTGTGTTTGCTGTTTGGTGCTTATCCGAGTTAGATGCCCCCATACAGAATGGGAGATAGGAGTCCTAGCTTCCCTTCCCGTCCCTTCTCTCCTGCTTTCCTTCCTTCCTTCCTTCCTTCCTTCCTTCCTTCCTTCCTTCCTTCCTTCCTTCCTTCCTTCCTTCCTTCCTTTCCTAATTCTTCCTCCCTTCTTTCCTTCCTTCTTCCCTCCCTCCCTACCTACCTTCCTTCCTTCCTTCCTTCCTTTCCTAATTCTGGTAAGAACAATTAATATGAGACATCTTAAGATTTTCAGTGCACAACAGAGTGTTGTTAACTACAGGCAAAGTATTGATCTACAGAACTTAATAATCTCGCATAACTAGAACTTCATACCCATTGAACAGTATCCCTCCACTGCGCTCTTCACCAGGCCCCTGGCTACCACCACTCCACCCCATGCTTCTGTGACTTTGATTGTCCTAGATACCTCCTCTAAGTGGAATCATGCTGTATTTGTCCCTCTGTGACGTGTTTATCTCACTCAGCCCATCATTCTTGAGGACTGCCTTTCAAAGGGCTGGTTTTCGGGTCCTTGAGAAAGCCATTCCTGGCTTATAAAACTGGCAAGAGCCTGGGAGATGATTTACATCTCAAAGGGGCAGACACAGAATTTACAATTGCAAGTTTTCTGAAGGAAATACTCTTCAGGAAAGGGGCCTGTTTGGGGGGCACTGTGTTCAGGAAGAAATCTGACTGGAGTTTAGTCACGCTGAGGGGAATACCTAGAGACGCCATTTGCATTTCCCTCCTAATGCCTTCCCTTCTTTCCTTCCTTTAAAAACTAATAATATGTGTTATAACAGAATTAAAGCTTGTTAAAGGGTAGTTTTGTTATATTATTTTTCCCATTTTCACTGAGGTATAATTGACCTATAACCCTGCACATGTTAAGGTATACAGCACAACTCTTGGATAGGTGAACACATCGTGAAATGATCGCCATAGTAAGTTAACATCCATCACCTCACTTGATTACATCTCTTTTCTTGGGATGAGAACTTTTAAGAGTAACTTTCTTTTTTTTTTAAAGATTTTATTTATTTATTTGACACAGAGAGCGAGATTACAAGTAGGCAGAGAGAGAGGAGAGAGAGAGAAGCAGGCTCCCCGCTGAGCAGGGAGCCCGATGCGGGTCTCGATCCCAGGACCCTGGGATCATGACCTGAGCCAAAGGCAGCGGCTTTAACCCACTGAGCCACCCAGGCGCCCTAAGAGTAACTTTCTTAGCAACTTTCAAATATAGAATATGGTGCCGTTGACTGTAGCCATTATACTGTACAGTAACTCCCAGAACTCACTTATTTTATAACTGGAAGTTTGTACCTTTTGACCACCTTCACTCATTCCCTCAGTTGCCCCCAATTCCCACCTCTGGCAACCACTGATCTGTTTTTTGTTTCTACAAGTTCTTTTTTTTTTTTTTTCCATGTTAAAGAATAATTTTAAGAAGATAAAATCAGGGTGCCTGGGTGGCTCAGTGGGTGAAAGCCTCTGCCTTTGGCTCAGGTCATGATCTCAGGGTCCTGGGATCGAGACCTCCATCGGGCTCCCTGCTCAGCGGGGAGCCTGCTTCCCCCTCTCTCTGTCTGCCTGCCTCTCTGCCTCCTTGTGATCTCTCTCCCTCTGTGAAATAAATAAATAAAATCTTTAAAAAAAAGATAAAATCATGATTTCTATACATAAAAGAAAGTATACATGTTAAAACTGTATTGAGCTCATTAATTAAATGAGGGAACCAGGCAGATGTCACAACTGATTCAAAGGAAAATAGAAATACCAAACATTTATAGATCAGGAATATTGAAACAAATGCAGGTAACACTAGATTTTTCTGCAGTGGGAGCGGGAGGTCATGGGACATTTACTGGTCAGAGTTTGCAGGTCTCTACATGGAAATTATTTTACATTGCTATGAGTTATCTCCAACTTACAGATCTGTAAATAATTCCCATAGAATCAGAGTTAGGTGACCCAGATGGATTTGCTATAGACATTATAATGTTTTTCAGTGAAGGATAATGTTTTATAGGTCTTTACTACCATGACATATTATTTATCTTCTTTGCTTCTTAAGCATCTTTCATATTTCAGCACTGAGTACCCAATATAGGCTAGGCATACTGAAGCAGGTATAGACCCATAATGTAGGCCTCCTGCTCTCAGAGAGCCCAGCCTAGTTCAGATATGCTCACCAGTGATCAAGAAACACTGTGATGCCTGATAATAGCTAGGATCTAAGAAAGCTCTAGGATTTTACTCTCGGGACTAAACTGGAAGACTTCCCAAAGGAGCGGGCAGCTTGTCAATAGCTGGGTTCCCAAGTAACAGAAGTACAACCTGTTAATAAGACAAAACTTAGTTAATTACTCACCCTGGTATGAAAGAACACTATCTTCCAAACTTTGGCAGTGTTCCAGACAGGGCAAGTTAAAGCCAGAATTCTTAAGGCCCTGCTATAGCTGTCGCAAAGTCTTAATAATTTTGCGTAAGGGGCCCTACATTCTTGTCTTGCACTGGGTCCAGCAAATGTTGCAGCCAGTCCTAATGACGACCATGTGTTGTATTCCTGATATAGCTACAGTGTTACAAGATTACACATGAGGAGTCCATTACACCTGTGGGGGATAAAGAAAGGATGACAAAGATGGTCAGGTAAATCAGAGCTTGGTTTGCAAAGTGAGTAAAAGTTCATGAGGCAAAGAAAGAGAGAAACATGGTAGAGGGTACAACATGGTGGAGATGGCACAACTCTCACCTGTTATGTTTGGAAATGATACGTCCTTTGTCTCACTTCTGTGTACCATGGGCAGTGCTGTGGCCCAGGAGAGGGCGAGCCAGGTGCTGAAGGACTTTGAGTGCATCCCAGTGAGTGGTTTAGAACGTACTCCGTGGACAATGGTGGGAGCCTTGGACATGATTTGAGAAGAGCATTGACAGGCTCAACCAGGGGTTTTGGACAGCTACTCAAAATTGGTTGAATTGGGATTTTGAAGGGTAATACTTTAGTTCAAGCATGGCAGATGAATGCATATGCAAATTCCATTCAATTCTGTCATTTTAATGCAAAAAGAACAAAAATGGTCTTCACAATTTCTCTCTGGGGAAAATGCTAATGTCAACCACCAAGGGAGGAATCCATAGATTTGCTGAAAGCTGTGTTCAGAGTTTGAAGTATAAGAATTAGCCTCAAGAACCAGAAAAGAAAATCCAGAAGTAAATAGATGGAATTCAAGCTTTAAGTTCAAAGCTTTATCATGCAGATGTCACAGTCATCCCGAACTGTCTGTGTGACTGGAAAGGGGGAAGAAGAAGCAGGTGCAACATGGTATTTTATTGAGCTATTAACTTGTGTCTCTCCTCCCTTTATTTTCCTCTTTCTGCTGATTTGTTTCCAGCAGGTAACCAGGTGTTGAAGGATAATTTTCCCAAAAAAAGATAAAATCATGACTTCCATACAGATATAAAATGAACACCTGTCAAAGATTTTACTTAACTCATTAATGAGAGACCAATAAGGTTTTACAGTTGCTTCAAAGGAGAATTTGAAGTACTATAGTTTTATGGATTAGGAACGCTGATATAAATTTACAAATGGGTGGAATCTGGATTTTTCTGCAGAAAGGAGGGGAAATTTGCTCTGCTCTGGACAAACTGTGTATGTGTGGACAAGCAACGTGTACATTATTACCAGTTTTCTACAGGATATCTTCCATTTCTACACAGTTGTAAAACAGCCTCATCAAAACAAAGGTGCACCTCCCATGGGAGAAGATCATTCCTGCGGAGGCACCAGGATTCCACGGAAAGGGTATCTAGTAATCTCTCTGAGCACCTTCCGAAGTCTTAAACTTTGTGCATACAGGGGTCCTTTTGTGTCTCTTTGTCTCAGTGGAAATTTGTGTTTCATGGGCTCAAAACCAATAGCCATCTGCCATCTTCTTCCTTTCTTCCTTGTATTAAAACATTCACCCTTGGATGGGAGTCTGGGCCCTATAGAGAAGGGTTAGGAGAAAGTCTGCAATGCAGCCAGGAAAGAAAACAGGGACCCTTTTAGCACTTGGTGGTGGAGTCCTGTGCAGGTGTCAGGAGCTCTGGGCAGGTGGCTTTCCCCAGGAATTAGCCGAGCTCCTCCACCTAGATGGCCCAGGCACACAGGGAGGGGGCATCTAGCATAACGTGTGTGGACTGATGGCCAGGGTGACCTTGAAATTCATCATCTCAACCAGGCAGGACACAGTTGAAGATGAAAGGGGGGCACTATTCCAGGGCAAGAGAATAAACTGGGACCATCCCAGGCCAACGAGGCCACGATGGTTTAACCTATGAAAGGCCCCAGGACTACTGCATGTGCTGGAAACAGGAAGGTCATATCTGATTTGATTTTCAGGGGACAATACTAGATGAACTTCAGTCCCTGAAAGGGAATTTCATTGTACTACCCACGGGTGCTGCTCTTAGAAAAGGCCACTAGCATGCCTCGTGGTCATAAAAAAATGATTTCAAAGGCATGTGTTGGGTTGTGGGATGACAGAGTTTGAGTATTTAAGAGCAATGAATTAAATGGATTCTGAAAGACTGGTCTTTTAAAGGGATGATATGATAATAACAGAAGAGATAGACTTTATTCTTTGAAGGGGGTGTGAAGACGTTCACGTAGCTGAAGTGTTTGAGTTGCCTCGCTTGAAAGAGTGTGCACTGGAAACCGGTTCTCTGTAGCCCACAGCAGCAACTGCTGTCCCACACAAAGAGAACATTCGAAAGGTCATTTCACTCGATGGGGCCAGCTCCCCCAGGACAGCCACGACTTCGGGCACTGGCCTTTGAAGAGACATTTCTTGGTGCGTTCCTCAGTTCGCTGGAGGTCAGTCCATATTCTCCAGACCTCAGAATATGTGAGACTTAGTGAATTGTCTTATTTGTCACCTTTTATCGTCCCCTCACTACCACCCTCCCCACCTATGACCTGTTTTGAAATCTAGGGCTGTTTAAAGTGAATTTCGTATGAACAGAATCGTTTACCAGCTACCGCACACGCCTGCCCCCCACCTCGATTATATTATGGGGAACTTGGAAGAGGAGTTATACGAAACTGCCTTTACAGATTTAGGGGCAACCGGCATTTGGTTAAAAGAAAACAAAAGAAATCTAAGAATGTTTGTCTGCTTGACCTGAGGCCTGATAATCGTACATGTAGTAAGTGAAGAGGTCGTACCATACCCCCAACTGTAAGATAGGACTGACCTCTCACCAGTATGTTCTCCATGGACCTATTAAGTGGTCTGGTAAAATCAACAGACACCTTCTCACAATACAGGTTTTATTTTATTTTTTAAATTTTAAAAATTATTTTATTTATTCCACAGAAAGAGTGAGAGAATACAAACAAGGGAGCAGTAGAGGCAGAGGGAGAAGCAGGCTCCCTGCTGAGCAAGGAGCCCAATGTGGGGGCTCGATCCCAGGACCCGGAGATCATGACCTGGGCTGAAGGCAAACACTTAACCGACTGAGCCACCCAGGTGCCCATCGTGATAAAGGTTTTCAGTGCATGCCAGAAATATGTAGGGTTACAAACAATAATCAATACTATTAAAATAGAATTATCAGAATATTTCAACAACCACATTCATACCATCGTGGTATATGTAATGAATTTCTTTATTCACACGCTGAAAAACAGGATCTTAGTAACGGATCTACTCTGTTTCCAAATTAGTGATGAGAATAAAAGTTATTGTGGGCCATCTGAAAGAAGGATACGAGGGTATGAACTTGAAGGTGATCTCCGTTGGTGGTTAAGTCATAGGCGTTTTTATTCTACTGTGCTCTGTTGCCCACATCCCCAGCTGAAGGGAATGCTGTCTTTAAGTCTTTAAGTTAGAGACGGAAAATGAAGGGTGGTGTGTGTGTGTGTGTGTGTGTGTGTGTGCGCGCGCGCGTGCGTCTGAGCTTACAGACTCGCTGAATCCCATCTCTGATCGCCCCTGGTAATTAAGGACCCTGCTTCCCGACACGGTTCTCCAGCTCCCTTCCCCTGGGTTAACGGACCCTGTGAACTGGCTGGTCCGCTCAGCCAGCAAGTGAAGAGTCTGACACTGAGTTCTGCAAATCTGGGGTAGTCGTCAATGAACTCCTGCCTGGGGGATCATTCCCAGGGTTGGTGGAGTTGCTCTCCAGGGGTGGGGGGCCCTGGGGAGCCCCCACTCTTCCACCCTTGGCTCTCAGTCTCCGCCGAGAATTCAACACCTTTATTCGCTTTCCTCTCATGGCACAGAAGCTGTAATTTTAACATCTCTGATATCGAACTGTTTCCATTTCATCTTTAAACCCGTTTAGTGGTTGGGAAATCCACTGCAGTTTTGAAATTCAATATGAGAGGCGTGGAGGTGATCAGGGGTTGGGGAAGCAGCCAGGCCCCGGAAAGGCCCACAAGGATGGAAGCCAGAGTCAGCACCCCTGTCCGGAGGGAAATGATTTTCTTATCGAGAGACCGGCCGCTGGGTCTTCAGAGGGAGTGGAAGTTATGCGCCTGGTCTCCCACAGCCCTCAGGACAAGCTCAGGTTGTCTCTTCTGGCCTATGATTGAGCGAATGTATATCTCAGCTTACCTGGGACACTCCTGATATGCACCTATTTCCCCTACATAATTATGACTAAGGACCCCGTTCACTGTAAAACTATCCCAGTTCGCATGAGAGCTGGCGTGGTCATCACAGTGGGTGCCGTAGGGTCCCTCTGATCCCTCTTCCAGGACTGAAGGGCCATTTCTGCAGCTGCTGGGAGTGTTGGTGGCCCAGGGCCTTCAGCCGATGTCTTATCAACACACCACCTTCGCTTGGAGAGAACCACTCTGCACGAGGTCCCATCCCCAGGTCGTAGCTGGCCAGTGGAAGGAGGGGCAGACATACAGACCTGGCCTCATTGACCAAAGGTAGGACAACTCTACCAGGACATCCCAGCTCAGAGCCCTAGTGGGGTCCACCGAGTCCATTGCTGGGGCCTGACTGGCTTCATGTTCGCCTCTGCCCACTGAGGCTGCCCACCCTTCTCCCCAGCTCAGTCTGATTCTCCACAAACCTGACCTGAGGCCACGATTCCATCTCTGTGGCTCGAGGAGATTGGATCCCAGGTCACCACCTTGACCTGATCTCACACGGGCCCTTTTACCTTTTCTCAAATGGGCTAAGCTCCTCATCCTCCCTGGCCAGTCCCCTGCTCTTCCCTCTTCTGCTCCATTGGCTCTGTCCCCAACTCGCCACACGCCAAGCTCCCCCCTGTCCTTTAGGCCCTAGCTCAAATCGTATCTTCTCAATGAGGTCTTAGTTTTCCTGATTCTGCTGCTTTTCCCAAAGCCTTTCTCTGTTGCACTTTAAAAATTTTCCTCCATGGCACCATCACTAACTGAAACTATCTGTTTATTTACTTACCGACATTCTCCTTCTCCAGCATGTAAAGTTCCTTCTGGGATGAAATCTTATTTGTGTTTTCACCCTAAATCCCTAATATGCAGAAGAGTGTCTGGCATATAGTCAGCACTCAGTAATATCGGTTGGAGGAGTGGATTAAGACAAGGGAAAGAAACCCAAAAATGTGGTACAGACTCATCTATAAAATTCTCCCTTCTCTCTCCAAAAGTAGTCTTAGCTATTTACTTAGCCAGCAACTTTGGCTTCATTCCCTCAGGAATGTCCTTGCCAGTTCCTCCTGAATTTCTCATCTTGCACTGTTTCCTAACTCGACAATTTCCATTTTCAGAGGTTTCACAGTAGACATTATCCCCCAAGTATTATTAAAATGAACCATAATAATAACATTTATCGAAGGGATCAACCCTTCACCGATGGCTTCCTATGCGGTAATATATTTAAACCTCACCTCAGCCCTTTGAGGTAGTTTTTCCATCATCCCTCTTTTATAGATGAGGACAACTGAAGTGGAGAGTTGGTCACACAGCTAAGACATGGCAGCAGAGCCAAGACATGAACCCAACCTTTCTGAAGGGACTTGCCGGGTGGCTTCCAGGTCGCTGCAGTACAAAGGTCCCACCATGTTTCGAACCAGAAAGCCATGGAATCTCCATTCTTGGGCCCTGGCATCTTGGACTTCATGTGGTCTCCTATGACATAGCTCCCTCACGAGAGCAGGTTTGTAATGCTCCTTGTTCGCTGGAGTGATTAAGCTAAGTGATAATGTATGGAGACATCTAGCCTATGGTAGGAAATCCAAAGGGTTCATCCCCTTCTGATGTGTGACACTGAAAAACAGTGCCGATTTTTTTTTAGCTGCCATTCATCTTAGACCAATGAGCAGCGGAGGACATTTTCAGGCCTGCTGACTAAATCTCTGCATAGTGCATAAATTCTGCTAATGTGTGTATTTAATTGTGTACAGGGATGTACACACATGGATTGGGCTCTTGGGTTAGACAGACTTAGAAAAGGATCCCATTTGGGTGATTTCTTACTCCCTCCCAGCTGCCTCCTTCCTTCCCACTTACCTTGGGGGTAAATCCTCTATTTCCACTCTCCAATGCTGTGTTTCCTCCTCTGTAAGTAGATTGGTATAAGAATTAAATCAAATACCACCTATTGAGTGTAGGATTTGAGCTTTGGCAACCCATCTCTTATAATAGTGATACTTCATAATAACATTAGCTATGACTCTCATTTTATCACTTGGCTCTATTTTACTGTAGAACGTGTTTCCGGTTGGGCTTCTTACCATTATGAATACAGAACCACGCGATCTTGGAGTAAAAGGGATAGAAAATGTAAACGTCATGAGGACAGACCCAGCGAGCTTAACCCCAAGCTCAGCCCTAACCTCCAGCACGGTGGGGCTGAGGCTCAGAGCACCCCGAGTCTGCCGGCGATGCTCAGTGAGAATGTGATGAGGACCGAGCCTGGCTCGGGGCCTGGCCACATCAGGCTCTCTCAAGAGCTTTGAAAATACAGAATTCAGGGATGTGCTCCTGGAGATTCTGATCTGAGATTCCAGGACACTGCATTTAAAAAGAAAACAAGTGAAAACCCCATAGTTGATTTTGAGGCCCAGCAGATTCGGGGACCATCAACCTCCCCCCCCCCCACGGAGGGACCCTGGGAACACACGTGGAACCCAGCTCACTCCCTTTGGACTGGCTTCTCCACGTAGCCCCCTACTATTTCTGGCTGTTGGAGGAGGCCACCCAGAGCATCTCCAAGTTACCAGGACGTTAGTTTCATCATCCTTAAATGTGACCATCTAAGAATTCTGAAACAGGGTTGTAGGGGACCTTCTGGATCTTTTTAACTCACACCTGAATCCTAACTCCAAAAGGTAGGATCCATTTTCTCTCTGCCCATGAATTTGTAGGAAAAAAACCCCAAAAAACAAAAAAAACCCTAATTTCTGAGAAACTGGAGCAATTCAGTTTCTTATTCTAGTTGCTGTTCCATCAAGCAGGGTCTCCTGATGCGTGAATTGCAAGAAAGCATTCCCAGCTCTAGGGTCTGGGTGGGACATTTCCCTGGCTTTTCTCTAATCTGGAAGGAAAAAGACTGACAGAGATTTAAGAAGGATTTTTTGTTATTGTTGTATTTGTCTTCAACCCAAAAGATCATTGTTCTCTTCCTTTTATCGGAGAAATGGCCTTGAAGAAGCTGCTTTCCTGCTGCTGTTGGTGTTCTCGCTGACGCACTCAAAAAGGCCAGGCAAGCAACTGGCTGGCATCATGGGCCAGGATGTTGTCTCCCATTCCACTTAACATAATTAAATCTGATGATATACAATTACTCCCATCTACAGGAAAAGTTCCTTGAAAGGTTAAAAAAATTGATTGCTAGGAGTGAGCGGGGATTTTGGTTTCCTGTGTGGACCCTATGTAGAAATAATGATCCGGGGAGCCACCCTCATCCAATGTGCTTTATTCAAATATACTTTCCTACCCCCCCCGCCCTGGCGAGGTATTTGACTTCTTGCCAAAAAAAACTATCATCAAGATCAACCCAAATGAATGAGTCCAAAAACAAAATCGTATTTCCAGATTTCAAATTCCCCCATTCTCTCTCTGTTATTTTTACCATCCTCTGGCCTTAACATGTAAATTCCACTCGATTGTAATAAAGAAATAAAAGGAAGTGAGTAAACTCGTGGGAAAACTTTGGCATTGTATTTTAGTTGGGTGAAAGTAAGCAAAAAGAGGAAAATGGGAAAGCCACAATTAAGCTGTCAAGAAAACCTTTTTCTGACTTTCTTCCATCCTATTCGCTTTCTCTTTCCCTTAATCTCTCACCCAGAGATGTGTTTTCTTTCCTGACTAGGTAGTAGGTGGAATAATCTTAAAGTCTTAAGCAATAACTTTCCATCTCAAAGAAAAAGCCAAGTTCCTTAGAGAGGCTAACAGCCCTCTGTCTGTTTCTCCCTCTCCCTGGCTCTTTTGTTTTGTTTTGGTTTTGTTTTTGTCTACTGCCTTTCTGTCCCTTCCTTCTGCTCCAGCTTCATGACCTTCTCGCTGATCCTATAACGTATCAGTCAGGTTCCTATAAAAAAATCCATTGCCTTATTCTTCCTGGAATGCTCTGTCCACACAGTTCATCCCGTCCCTTTACACTTCTATCCTTAGCTTATTTCCTGTCTTCTCCAAAGAATAAGGAAGCAGGTTGACTATTGTTTATTTCTGTTCTCATTTATTGCTGATAGCATCTGGTTTATCCTATAACCCCATGTTAACTCCTGAGAAAGTCATAAGGATAGGAACAAGTTAATATTTAGACGTATCGATGATTGCTTCTTTTTACCGTCTCAGTAAAATTAATTAACTTCACAATAAGCCAGAAAATAGACAAAATGAATAATTGGAAAGAGCACTGGTTTACAAAACAGGAGGCTTTTGCAGAACAGTCCTTGTTTTAACTATGCATTCTAGAATTATGGGGCTATATGTTACCTTCATGATCTTTTAAACTTGCAAATGAAGCCTTTTAGATGATGCATTCTAGATGTTAATTTTTGACATTTACCAAAGATTCCCATTTAAGGTATGACTTAAAAGTCATGCAATCCAAATCCCTCTCTGTACACACTCATCCAATTCCCCAATGCTTAAATGGATTCCACAAATTCATTGTGAATTATTCGTCTTGCTTTTCTTGAATCCTTCTGGGCTTGTGGAGTCCATCATTACTTATTTAGTTAATTAATCAAATAGTTTTTGAATGCTGATTGTGTTCCTGGTTTTAGCCTTATGTGCTGGGTACACAAAGAAAAACAGGACATAGTTAATAAGTTTCACCTACGATGATAGCCCAGCAGATCTGATTACTGGAGAGTTTGAATTTACTCTAGCTCAACGGCCAGCTAGACAATGCAGTTTCTTGCTCTCTATCATTATGAAATCAGCGATTAAGATTTTTAGGGTAAATGTAATTGGATATCAGCAACTTCATATGATTCAATCTACCTGTGTAGCTCAAATCCTTATTTCAGGCCTTGCAGACATCCACATTCTTATCTGGGTATATTTGAACTTGATCATAGAGAACAGGACGGGCTGGGGGAGACTGACGGGCGACTCTGAGTGTGAGCACTTACTTCCTGACAGGTGCACACCACGTCCAACCCAGATGGTAAATGCAGCCCTGCCTCCCGGTTCCACAGACATATCTCACACAGACAATCACACCAGCGCTTGGAACATAGAAACGTTTTACTAGAGACCTGAAGGCCTTGAGATGATGAGGAACTAAGTTGGGCTGAGGCAAACAAGTTCACGTTGTCTGAAGATTTGTGCTTTAGTTGGGGTCCATTCCATGGTGCTGTGTTGAGGAGACTCCAAATACGATGCATTAGGGAGACAAAAGTTGATTTCTCACCCATCAGACAGTATTAGCGGAGGTGGTCGAGGTGGTTCAGAGCTGGTCCAGGGATAGATGGATAAGAGAGATCAAGTAATCAGTTAATCTATCAATGTGCCTATTCCAGGACATGCCTGCACTTGGCCCTACACATTTACACAGAACCCTAGTGTTTGTGGAAGTTGCCCATGCAGACTGATTCAGGTGAGTTGTACGGGTCACTCCAGTAACCCTGAGTGGTAGTGTCATTTTCACGTGATTTTTCCAAAAGGATGACCAAACAACTTCTGGTAATATTTGCAACAAAATTCATGCCTTTTTAACTGAATTAAGGAAAAGTCAATTGCCTTGATTATAGGATAATTGCATTCTTGAAAAGTTGACTTTTATTAAAATTATGCAAAATACATTCATTCTCTATGTTTAGTGCGTCCATTTGAAGGTCATGCAGATGTGGAAATAACCTTCCGTTAGGTCAGGACTGTCCAGTGTTTCGGAAAACATCTAGTCCCCTAAATGCTGGTATGAGCCCTAAATATTATGACAGTAAAAATGTACCCACTGGTTTCCCGAATGCCCCCCAGTCAACGGCATCGCCCCTTCCGAGAGCCGCTGCTCTGAAGGAACGTGGGTGGAATTCTCTCTTTGACTTTGGGACCAAGTTTCAGGCTGAGCAAAAGCAAAGTGGTTACCATGGCATGTGCCTCCCTCCAAAGGATTAGATTGTAAGAAAGCTAAGTTCTTGCCCTTAGTAACTGGCACAGGTTGGGATGAATACATGTCTGTGTGCAGACACATTAACCGGATCACTTATGCTTTTTCTTAATGTCCTCTTTAGACTTTATGAGTGTGATTTTCTCCATGTGAAATTGAGGGAGAAAAAAAATTGAGGGAGAAAAGGCAAAGCAATCTTCTTTTGCTACAAATGTCTTAGACCCATTATTGTAAGATGTGTGAAAGTACTAAATTTACAGAAAGGTCTAAGTAATAGCAAACAAGGTGAGGAAATTTACTTCTAACTGGCAAGGTATAATCTCCCTAAAAGGAACCTTAAAGTAGGACTTATTCAGCTGTACATTTAGGTTACTTTGCTGTCAAGAGAAACTGGAGGAAGATTTCAGGGCAAATGTTACCCTGAAACTCACACACAGCTGCATGCAAATATCTAGGGCACAATTTTGCTTTAGTTAAGTAGAAGACCTTAATCATTCTTGCAAACTTCTAGCTCCTGGTAATAAACAAGTTTCTTTCTTAATGATCAGATTCGCCTTCCTTAGTCTTTTTATTTTTTAGTTAGTTTTCTTTTCAACATTCTTGGCTACCGAATCCCTGTTTTTCAGGCAGGTACACGATTAATGATGATCTGTGCCTGTAACAAGCTGTCACTTGTTGGTGGCACAGACTCTTCAAGGATAAAACGGGCAAGGAGGTTAAACAGATACTCCAATGGCCTTCCAGCTCATGATTTTAGGTTTCAGGGACCTAACTGTCCTGTTTTTAATAGCAAGGATATTCTCTCAATAGCTGGTAAAATGACTGATTTTATAAGTGAGAAATGAAGAGACCCTGGAAATTCACCTTATTCTTCTGCAATGTCTTGTTCATCTCAATTTAGCATCACATCTCTGAAGCACATTATCTGAGTTCGAATTTCAGGCAGGCTGCTCATTAGCTCTCTGACCTTCAGACAATGACCTAACACCTCTGTGCCTCAGTTTCTTCACAGGTACAATGGCCATATGACTCTGAAGTGTTCTGGTGAGGAGAGAGCAGCTGCTCAGAACGGTTCCCAGCACACGGTATGCACGCAGCGTCATCTGACTTCTTATATGAATCCCAAGTTCCCGGCACACGGTGGAAATTTGGTCGATATTCACTGTACTAAATGAGGTCATTTCATGGGTGGACATTTCTCCAGACTCATGTTTACCTATTGCCGGGGCGTCGTGTAGAAAATTTAGTATTTGCTGTTTCAGAGGTTTGGATTTGTGATGAATTTCTGAAATCGCATTGAATGTGGCAGCGCTTGGTCTCCACAAATAGTGTGGAGCATTTTCCCAGCCTGTCATCTGTGGCTCCCCAGCAGTTCTGCTAACACATTTCGGGAGTTACCCCCTCATGACAGTTTTATAGCACAGTAATTTCACTTTGTCCATAACCTTGAGAGAGATGCATTTGGGGTTCCTATTATAATGTAACAAATGAAGGCTTGAGTCTTCCCATTCACATCAAATATAAGGAATTTTAACCCTGGGAAGATTTTAGTTTTCCATTATAAAAATGCTAAGTATCATGGGCTTCATTTTTCCCTAAATTGATACAGTTCTGCTATATCCTTCAAATGTTAAGGACCACTCTCTGTCTTCCTTCCCTGTCCTTAGGGAGATTTAAAACATCAATCAGAGATAGTGGGGCCAAGATTAGTACTATAGACTGAATGTTTGCATCCCCCCAAAATTCATATGTTCAAATCTAACCCCCAGTGTGATGGTATCGGGAGCGTCGAACCCTCATGAATGGGGTTAGTGCTCTTATAAAAGAGATCCTGTCTGTTTTGTATTCTTGGCCACCAGAATATTTTGGCACAAAGTAGGATTTCAGTAAATATTTGATGAATACAAAAACACATGTTTCCATCTCAAGAAAAATAGCAGAATATTTTCATATTTCAGGCTCAGCAACAAATACTGTGTTTGTAAACACAAACATACTTTTGCAGAGATTTATGAAGACATTAATCCACTAGGAAAAATAACACTGTTTCATTCCCCAGAGGAAAGATACTCTTTAATATTATTAGATAGTATTAAACTACTCCGTTCTCTGATGTAAGTTATTAACTATCTACCATAAAATAAAAAAATCGAAGAAAGACTTAAATGGTTATATCTTGGTCTTAAATGAATAGAAAAAAAGTATTTCTTTACTTTCAAAATAAACCAAAAATCCCAAAGTTTCTGAATGTACCAGTGGGCTGGTTTTCGACAGGAATCAGTCACTCTTTGTTAACATAAAGGAGATGTCCTGAGTCTAGTAATTCAATTTTAAGATTGATGTTGTTCAATTATTTAGTAATAAATTCTCCTAGAACAGCATTACACAAGAACTGTGCTATTTTTTTAATAGGGTCAGGGGGAGATGAGATGGCAATTTATTGATCAGAGGAGACTATGGGAGACGGATAAATTTCTGCAAATGTCAGAGTATGGCCAACGACACCAAATGCTGCTGAAAAACTATTCTAGTATTTTGTCTATACATTAAGACGAAATTGCAAAGCACTCGTAACTTTTTAGCGCAAAGTCGTCTTAGTAGATTCCCATCCTATCTGAGGTAAAATTCTAAGGTCAGGACATAGGACAAAAATCATCCACAGGGAGAACGATCTTTGAAAACCTTTGAGGAAGGCATCCTGTTGGAAACTGACATACGGTAGGCCAATGAATTCAACCTGGCCACTTTTTCTCTTGTGTAGGAAAAGTTCTCTGTGTTTTCTGGGTATGCACAACATGAAGTAGCTGGTTTCTGTTTTGAGGCGAAGCTGTAGAAAAGTGAGTTCTGCATCTTTAAGATCCAGAGTCTAATGTTAATACTTTGAAAGGTAATTGAGAAAGAGGATGGGGGAAGAAACAGGTTTGTGTTTTCTCATAGTGCTCACTCTGGAGTAACTTGTGCATTGGATGGATGCAGGGCATAGCTGCTTGCACTGTTGAAGGTTAATTGATCTCCACTCAACCAACTTGCCTGATTAAGTGACTCCCCTTGTTCCCTCTGCAAAGCGCACTGACAGCTTCTAGCTTTGTGCTACCTACACTTGGCTGGTGGGTTAATATCTAGTTCTCTAACACACTTCTATTAAGCTGTGTGTTTACCAAGTGTTAGCTGTGTTGTCTTAAATCTGTTCCTGGTAATTGTACTTGCAGTTATAATTATACAATTTAATTAAGTATTATGTCAACTGATAAATTATGAGTGTGAAAAGAGAATTATCTCTATGAAACTAAATTGAATGCTTTAGAAAAAAATCGATAAAGGCAATTAGCTAAAAAATGCTGTCAGATGAGGTATGAGGGAGACGAATGTTAAGACAGTGAAAAGATCATAAAAATCTAGGAGTTGAAACCCAAGTTATATTAAACGTTTCTTGAGGTCTTGCAGCATTTTCAAGATACTGAAAGTGGAAACTAGAGATTTCCACTTTGCATTTTATTTCATGTGAGGAAAAAAAATGTGGAATTCTAATCAGCAGACCCATACTCAAGGATTCTACATGAAAATGGGAAGACTGTGGATTTCTGTTTTAAAAAGTTAAACAGATGAACATAGGGGAAGGGAAGGAAAAATAAAATAAGATGAAATCAGAGAAGGAGGCAAACCATAAGAGACTCTTAACAAACTGAGGGTTGCTGGAGCGGAGGTAGATGGGGGCTATGGGGTCACTGGGGGATGGGCATGAAGGAGGGCACTTGTTGGAATTAGCCCTGGGTGTTGTATGCGACTGATGAACCACTAAATTCTACTCCCGAAACTAATAATACAGTATATGTTACCCAAATTGAATTTAAATTAAGACATTAAAAAAAGTTAAGCTGCTTAGGGCAGAGACTGTGAATTCTTCACTAGTTGTTGTTCTTTACTTCTTCCCTTAATAATAGAAATCCTGAATTCTAGCTGGGACACACCATCCAGACTAGAGGATAGATTTCTAAGGTGTTTTTGTGGCTCAGGGTGACCATGTGCCTAAACTTGGCCAAAGGGATGTGAGCAGAAATGATGTGTCCCATTTCTGTCACATCCTTAAGAGGAATGAATGTCACAGACCTGTACTCCTGGGGTAAATAATAAAAAAAAAAAATTAAAAAAAAATGAAAGAGGAACAAATGTGCTTGCTTTGATCTTCCTCTTCCCATTGGCAAGAACACAGATACAGTAGTGGGAGCTGGGACAGCTCCCCCAGATCTGGAGATGGTGGGAGCTCTGTGTTGACATAGACCTACCCTGGTGGCCCCTGACCACCTCTGCCTCCTCTGTCTGTACCATTCCATGGGGGGAGAAATAAGCTTCTGTCTTTAGTAATCTATATTTTTGGGGTCTCTTTTTTCTAGCAATATAGAATGTATCCTAACACACTGTTTAAATTTGAATATAAATACATATGTACATACATATAATTTATAGAGAGATCTATATTTTGTATGCTTCATATCATATATTTATATTTGTGTATTATATTTATATTTGTATATTTATATTTGTGTGTAATACATATAATTAGTACCTGATTTGCACTTTAAATGATCTTTGCAATCAACTAAGCAATCTACCAGTTCTGATAACAAAGCTTCTACTGTATTATTTTTCCTCTCCTTTTAAACTGGATGTGGAAGTTGAGCGCTTTTGGTGAGAGCTGATTTTGTATGTCTACGACAATGTACTACACAGATGGCAACTTTGTCTGGTTAAGTTCCATGAGTAGGACTGGCCAGCTGACAACTGTCAGCAGTTGTACTAGGGGAAGAAAGGGCAAATGCTCGGAGACCATCCCCTGCACCCCTAAGGGTCACCATTTTGAAGGACCCCATGGTTATCATTAACACCATAGCTTATATGAATGGCACCGCCAGGGTTTGTCAGTGTGCAGCCTGAGCAACTGTACTTGGAGCTTTTGCTGATGCTTGCTGAAGGAGTTTCTGGCTCTCAAGCTCAAAACTACCACACTAATCCATCATTGATACCTGGTTCTGGCCTGCACTTAGCCCATCACACATTCTCATATATTGTTGGTGGGAGGGAAAACTGGTAAAGTTTTAGTGAAGGGTGGTATCTATCATAAATTAGATGCTATGTTTGCTTTGAGTGAGACTTTCTTCTTCTAAGAAGTTATTTGAAAGAGATTCTCAAACATGTTTAGGAGATGTGTTCAAGTGTGTCCCTTGCAGCAGGGGAAAAAATCGAAGTGTCTTTTTTCTACCCCCTCATTCCTTTCTTCAGGCCATGTTATTATAGCTCATGCAACGTCTGCAGCTTATGGAAATTCAGACTGGACATGACACACAATAACTCTGTCCTCGTGTGGCTTAACTTCCCATGGGGTATCAGGTTCACAGTAAGCAGAAGAATAAATAAATATGTGTCACTATGTCAAGTAGTCAGTAGATGCATAATTTATGTGTCATCCACATCGTGGAATGCCATTACAAAAGAATGACATACACCAATTTCTACAAAGATGAAAAGTTACTAAAGATAGACTGTCAAATGAAAAAAAAAATTACACTGTAATGCAATGTGAGCAGTGAGATCACAAGAGTGTAAAAATATATGTTTATGGGCCTATATATGCCTGTCATTGCACAGAGAACATGTGAAAGCAGACACACCAGAGAACCCGCAGCAGCTCTCCCTGGGGGTGAGTGTCTCAGGGCCAGGCGAGTGCTCCTGTATCTGTGGCAGGGGCTGGGGGAAGAACAAGGGGAGGTTTATTATTACATTGTTCTGAATTATTGCATCTTCCACGTTGAGACTGTGTTCCCACTTTCTTTCTGTATTTGAAAAGAAGAAGCCAACAAGAAATCATCGATGATTTCCTAAAGCTGCTGAGGGTATAAGGCAGTGGAGAAAGATCTTCTCTTGTTCAGATGTTCATAAAGCATCAATTCCATGTCTAGAAGTTGACCCTAGAGAGGTAGTCCATGATGTGCGACAGAAATGTAAACAGAAGAATGTTCATTCCAGGATTGCCGATAATAGTTTAAAAAAGATATCCAACAACAGGGAAATGACTGAATAAATTATAGCAATTCCATGTAATGAAATATCACATAATTCACAATCTTGTTTTAGTGACTCTGGACATATATAAATGCTCCTACCATGATAATTTATGTAAAAAGGAGCAAACCAAAATTGCCCACACGGTCTAATCCAATGTCGCAGTAAAATTCATCTACGTATCTAACTATGTGTGTCTGTATGCATGAATGTATGGATCCATTCACCTATCTACCCACCTAACAAAATACTGGAATCAAACAATTTTTAAAGTGAGAGTGTTAATTTATAATTGTGCTTGTTTTAAAAATAATTTGAGGGCCAATTGGGTGGCTCAGTCGGTTAAGCATCTGACTCTTGATTTCAGCTCAGGTCTTACCTCTATCTAGGTCATGAGTTCAAGCCTCACATTGGGCTTCACACTGGTCATGAAGGCTCTTTAAAAAATAAATAAAGATAAAACTAATTTTGTAAAATTTTCCAGGTATGTGTAATGCAGAGGTATTACTTTTATAAACCTCACACACTCACACTCTCACACACACTCACGCACACACACTTACACACACACACACACACACACACACACTCATGCAGAGCAACACAAGCTATCTTAGTACAAACACCAAACATAAAAAAGCCCGTGTGTGGCAACTCTTACCATCATCTCTTCTACTTTTTGTTGTGCTAAAGCAAAAGATTATTTATCCTGAGGAAAATGTTGTACCCTGACAGTTACCATGAATTACACTGAATCATATGAAACTGCTGTGTTTGTAGGTAAAAAATCCTGGCAATTTTAGATGGTTCAACATATTATCTATAGCATATTGTTTAATCTGATGACATTACTCATTCCCTCCAGACCCATCCTTTGCTCTAAAGGGCCACGCTTTCTGGAAGACTTTGTGATGAAGGTGGTCATGTGCTTTATTTTTTTCAGATGGGCTATTTCTGCAATCACAGAGGCCCCCATACCCTTAGAAGGGCCTCAAGTTTGGCGTGTACTGTGCTATTGCTGTTGCAAAATTTGTAATGACTTTTGACCACTGGGCTCCATCTTTTCCTTTGCACTGGGCCCCTCCAATTCTATAGTGATCTTAGATGGGAATATTCTTGAAGCCTATGGCCTGTGATTTCAAGTATTCATATAAAGAAGGTGGTATTTTTGGAAACCCTAAGGGAGCAGTCAAATAAAATTGCCCTCATTTTCTAAGCCATAAACCTATGCACATTAACACTAGCCTCTGTGTCATTGGGAACATCTCAGGGGATGCAGTAAGTGGCCGGGTGTAGGAGTGTAGGAGGTAATGGAAGGCATCACTGGGTTCTTCTAACAAAAAAAAAAAAAAAAAAAAAGGGNCCCTAGGGTCCAAATGGGCTTGTGGAGTCCTCATTATTGCATTCATAAGCTTTCCATATGCCCGTCAAGAAGAAAACGCATTCTACTTGCTTGCTTTTGGAATGGAACTGGCAGGAAATAAAACAGCTCCGACTTCTGTTGTGTCCCCCAAACACAGGAAATATGATGCTTGTTAGGGTGGATTCCTGCCTTGTTAAGACTGTTATCCAGCCAAAGGTACTCGGCTGCACTCCTGCTCCCTGCCAGAATGATACCCTTACTTAATGGACAGGAGAGGGAGAAGCAGAGGCTAGAGCTTCAGTTTGTCAGTTTCCCTCTCTCAAACACCTAGAAAACATGCTCCTGCATTTGATCCATCCGACTTTCCAGGGGCTGTGGTGCAGTCTCTTACTCTAAGTAATAAAATTTCCAGAAGGAATATTCTCAGGATGTGCAGACCAGTATCTTCAGGAAGTCCTTTCTTGTATGGCATTGTGCCTCCATATCTTTTAAAGATTTTATTTATTCATTTGAGAGAGAGAGAGCACGAGCAAGAGAGCGCAAGCAAGGGGAGCGGCAGAGGGAGAGGAAGAAGACTTCCCGCTGAGCAGGGACCCCCAATGCAGAGCTTGATCTCAGGACCCTGAGAACATGACCTGAGTCGAAGGCAGGTGCTTAGCCGACTGATCCACCCAGGTGGTCCCTGTTTCCGTACTTTTATGTGGCTCTTTTGAGTCAAGCAATATTCTATTGTCTAGTATATCCCAGTATAGAATTTGTCATGGAAAAATCAATCCTTTTGTGTAAGAATAGAACACCTAAGAATATATCCCAGTTAAATAGTTAATAATATTCACAAACATTTAAGTACAAGAACATTCATTTCAGGATCGCTTAAAATCCTTTTAAAAACTCACGTCCAACCATAGGGAACTAATTTTAAAAATGATATCAACCCCATGAAATGGACAGTTGCACAGTCATTAAAAATCTTATTTATAAAAATTACTAATGACCTGAGGTGACGTTATATCCCAACATATTAATCTGCCTGTTTCCTGTGTATTTAGCTGTCCAAGACCACACAGAAGTAACAATAGTCAAAGAATTCAACAGGCTAACAATACAATAAAGATTTGGGAGTTTTTCCTCTCTCAGAGGCTAGAGGAGGGAAAGATGCTAGTTGAATAAGACACTGAAATTCTAGAGAAGCCGGGTGGCCAGGAGAGGCCATGGGTCCTAAGCATGGGAGGGATGCAAAGAGCATTTCACTGTGAGAAGCAGGGTGGGGAGTGACAGATTCTCAGAGTTGCTAGTATCCGTCATCACTGGAAGAGCTACCATGTAACAGTCTTGTGGACTCTTCAACTCCTCGGGAGAGACGATCAGAGAGATGGACCCCCTGGGTGGGGATGGGAAGGCAGGGACCGTGCTATCCTGGCCAAGCTGGAACTTGGTAGAACCAGTCGGAAATATCTCCACGAGTTCAGCAACAGTGGACAAATCGCAAGTAATAACCTGGTTATTTTGTTGTTTCTGTTTTTGTTTTAGAATATGTGGCAGCTCGGAGGTTTATTCATTCGTTCAGTAACTACTTCACAAACATCTGTTATTTGCCAGCCATCCTGCTAGGTACTCACTGTACAGGAGAGTTTTCTGTCCTCAGGAGATGGAGCATTTTCATGAAGGAACGCTCAGGTCAGTGCAAACAGAACACAATAGGGGAGCATGAGAGTATTACGTCGGGACAATATTTTTCTTGATAGACATATAATACCATTAATATGAATGGTTGCATGAAGAGTTTTGAGTTTTGCTGGTCCAGCACCTACATCAGTCATCAACAAGTGCTTGGAGAAGAGAGTGATGGATAGATTCTGATTTGATTTCTTTCCAAAATTCATTTTGAAACTTGGGGAAGGAGTCTCTCATAAAGTCTGCAAGTGAGCAGTTCTCAGGATGCATTGCTATCTGGTATGTTGAAGTCAGTTTTGAGATGTGTTACCAATAATTAGTAATTGACATAGAGTACTGAGGTTTTTTCTAATCACGTTTTAAAAATATAGTCAATCGTATTTCAAGTAAAGTGAGGACTTGCATCGTGATACCTAGGAGAAGAAAGTCTGCACTTAGAACCAGAGGGCTGGGAACTGTCGTGAAACGGACATCTAATTTTATCTCTGTCTCAACTCACTATAGATTACTGTTATAGTACTTTATTTTGAATATTTTTTTAAATTGAAGACATCTGTGAGAGTTAGTAGATTTGTTTATTATTTTTTGACTGCTGAAGCTTCATTTTGAAACCATTGTTCCTGCTTTTATTTTTGCTTGTTGATAATTATCCATACAAAAGATCATGTCAAGAAGCATTCGTGTCCATCTTTACATATAGGCAATATAAACTTTAAAATCAGAGATATCAAGGAAAGCCATCCAGTGTTGTGTCTGGCCCGAACTGAAATGGTCCACATGTAAGAAAGTTAAGAGTAAGGACTGTGGTGAATTTCAGAAAGTATGCTGGATTTGAAACCCTTCATTATAAAAAGAAAGAAAGTTGTGTGCAGAGAAGAAATGACCATCTCAGATCACCTTTGTCTCACCTTCTCTTTGTTTAAATACCACCATCATGTACTTGCTTTCAATGCCTTCTCTTCCATTGATATGATTCTCATCATTTTTGTTTTTTAAAGCCTTAATTTTCGCTAAGATATTATATACACGAACAAGAATACGTAGCCAATAACTCATAATCATTAGAGGAATATTTAGCCCTATTACAGCTAAAGAGCTGGCGAACATAAGGTAGAATTTTCCAGAAGGCAAATGAACCTGGGGTCACAGAAGTTTCAATGACTCTTTAATCTTCTTTTTTTTTTAATAAGGATTTTTATTTATTTGACACAGAGAGATTACAAGCAGGCAGAGGCAGACAGAGAGAAGAGGAAGCAGGCTCCCCGCCAAGCAGGGAGCCCGATGCGGGCCTCGATCCCAGGACCCTGAGATCATGACCTGAGCCGATGGCAGAGGCTTTAACCCACTAAGCCACCCAGGCGCCCTCTTTAATCGTCTTTCACCTGGTATTTGCAAGGAGTTCACCTAAAGTCTCCATTAGTTAGAACTTTTGATTGCCAGTGGTAAAAATTATTATTTTAACGGAACTAAACAGAAAAAAGAAAATCTGATTTTTGGTTTTAGGTAATGAAAATATCCTAAATTAGAGTTAGTTTTCAAGGAGGCAAACAATATCAGAGGCCAGGTCTCTGCATTTTGTCTCTGCCCCCTCCCATGTTTAATGGCCCTAAACCTACATCAGGCTAGCCTGAAGTTCAGTGGAGAAGACTGTGTGCTTCTCTTTCAATATTTTTCTCAGTAAGCTGGACTCAGGCTTTGCTTCTGTGAAACCCATCCCGAGAGAGCAAGAAAGGGAAAAAACAGAAACAAGTACAAAAACTGTGTCTGGGAGAGTTAACTTCTTCTAGTAGGATCTCCAATAATAGAGGATAATGGTTTTTCGACTTTTTGAATGCTCAGACCAATGGATGGATAAGAATCTCAGAAATAATTCCTGCTGATTCTCATCAGAACGAAGAAAAGCTTTATCATTTTTTTTAAACTCTTTTCCTTTTTTTTTTTTTTTTGGATGAAGAATCAAATCAAATTCACATGACTGTTATGAGACACTTAACAATGTCAAGTCCCCCATTTCCCGTCTTGGATGACCCTGGGATTCAATGTTCTGGGAAGAGCTGGGAAGAGTGAAGACTTGGGTTTTCGGGACTCAGTAGCTGTTCTTTGTTGAGTGGGTCAGAGGTCCTTCAGTTGAAAGCCTCCTGTTTAATTAATGCTGTGTCGTTTAATGTGACTCTACAAAAAAAAAAAAAAAAAAAAAGACCNGACTAAAGAAAATGCATCTAAATTCCATGTACTTTGGAGGTGACCTCTTCAAAGCTTTCTGGCTTTCTGATTTCACATTCCAAAGACCAGGAATGAAAGAGGAAGGACCATAATTTAAGGGCACAGTATAAGCACAGTTGATTGCAAAGAACAATAAATTGCCATCAGAAATCAATACATTATTTTCCAAAGCTTGTCTGGGGTGAATCATTCCATCTTCACAGACACAGTGAATGTTTGCCAGATTTATTGCTGTTTGCTGGGGGGTTTATACAGCATCATATTTCCAGTGGAATCCGTAAGGCAGGGAAGCTTGGTTATTCAGCCTCCCCTGCAGTGTGGGCAAACCACACAGAAATCTCAGAAAGCCTGCATCTAGAGTTGTAACAGAGCAGTCTTTTCCCTGTACAATTTATTGATCAATCCAGATGAGATTCCTGGGATATTAATTTAACTGTTCACTTCTTAATGCTTGACTTTGCAAATAGGGGTCCACATTAGATACATTTATTTTATTAATGCAGATAATATTATACATTTAGGCATTCCTGACATATGAGGCTGAGTTTTTTTTAACATATATCAGGACACTAAAAATATATAAATATATTAACGGTAGTCACAGAATGTACCGAATCCAGAGGTTATAATTTAAATATAGCAGGAAATTGGGGCACCTGGGTGGCTCCGTCGGTTAAGCAGCTGACTCTTGATTTTGGCTCAGGTTAGGATCTCAGGGTTCTGGGATGGAGCCCCGCATCGGACTCCCTGCTCAGTGGGGAGTTTGCTTCGGAATTATCTCTCTTCCTCTGCTTCTTCCTCTCCCTGCCCCCCAACCCCACTTCACTTGCTTACTCTCTGTCTCTGATAAAAAATAAATCTAATAAATCTTTAAAAAATATTTTAAAATAAATCTTTTAAAAAATCAGTAAAAAATCTTTAAATAATTATATTACCTAAAATATTTTAAAAATAGGTAAATCTTTTTAAAAATTTTTAAAAAATAAATATGGCAGGAAAATGAAATAGGAAGATTTTGAACTCAGGTGCGAAACGTTTGAAGAAATATACCAAATGTTGAAATTTTTTCCCTAAAATCCTTATGTAAAGGTATTGGGAACTTTAGATACACAGTGAAAACTGACTTAGTTTTTAAACTAAGTCACTAATTTAGAGTTCATGATGATTTGACCTTAGCTAGTCTAACATTTACTTGTTCCTTGTACTCAGAGAGAATTAGCTATGCTACAGAAAAAGATTTTTCCAGGGAGCATCTTATCTGTTTGTTAAAGTACTTGACAGCGCGGAAATTGCATTTCATTGAAATTGTTTTGTAATTTACCTGGACTCCAGTTAGTCCAAAATTGTGATGTTCGACTAGGCCTCACTTTGTGCCACAAGAACGTTTAGTTCAATTTTTAAATATAACATTCCCTTCTAACGAAATTTTTTTAATAAAATTAGGCTTTTTTTCCCTTAAAAAATATCCTTCTCTTAGTTTTTATACCATAAATAATACTGGAATGTATTATTTAATAAAATAGTCACCATTCTGGGTAAACCTCTGCTTTTATTATTTGTGTCCTAAAATAATCATTTTATTAACTGAAATCATGAACTGTCTTAGCTCTAAGTATAAATTTAGCAAAGCCAATAAAATACTAGCTGGCCATTTTTAACCAGTGCTTTGGAGAAGCTTAGGTATTTCCAAAGCCCTATATTGGAAGAAATAATCAATGGCCAAGGGTCTTGTGTCAGGTGAATGCATAGGAAGGTGATTTCTAAGACAGACTTTAATAAAAACAAAAACATTCAAAGGGTAACTTTCCTGCCTGAGACTGTCTCTCCCTCTGAATGCAAAAAGAAGTGTGAAGGACTCCATTTGTAACTTTCCCCATCTGGAGCACAAAATCCCACTTTCAGGACAGGCATTAGGGAAAATGGGGATTTTCTCATTACCTCAGGGACCTTGTCTGACCTGCCATGTCTTCTAATGAATAACCATGAGGTCTCTGCAGTGGCCTCATCCCCAAAAGCAGTCCAACAAGACTCCTCAGTCTTGGGGTGACTCATTCCCGAGAAGTCTTGTCCCAGAACTAAAGAATAGATGGAGTGGAAGGGAAAGCTGCTTTATATTCTGTTTCTAGTAAAAATACCGTGGATGTGAGGAGCACTGATTTTCATCAGCCTCTCACAGGTTAGGAGAAAATTGGAAATCCTGGTAATGTTCCCAAAGCTATAAGTTTCTATTAGGTACTCTATAGCCTAGGGCCACCGTCTCAGAAGATACACTCACAATATTTAACTGTCCCACAAATTCTTCTATTTATCTGCACTCCCCCCCTTCTTTTACAATTGCCCTTCAGCTTAAAATCACTGATCTGTAAGATAAGGCTACTTCTGGTCATTTATTCACCAAATACTTATTGTTCTAGATCAGACACTGTGGGTAGGCACTGGAGATATAGAAATTAATGTGACAGACAAAATCCGTGTCATCAGAGACCTTATGCTCCTGGATGGGGATGTGGGGAGACAGGAGACAAGTTTGTGATATAAAACTTGAGAGCTGTAAGTCCTATAACCCACGAGGCCAAGCATGGGGTTACAGTGGTGGAGTTGAGACAGCGGTCATTTTCATCAAAAAATCAGAAAGCATTTTTGGTTTTAAAAAGGAGTCTTTCAAAGTTCTCATCAAGAAGCAGATCTATCGTTGTGAGTATTCATCACAGACCTCCAGAGAAACAGAACGAATAGGATGGAGATGGAGCTCCAGAGAGGACGTAGGTGGTGTAAGTGTAGATGGAGGTGGTGTAGGTGTAGACGTAGATGGTCTAGGTGTAGACGTAGGTGGTGTAGGTATAGACATAGGTGGTGTAGGTGTAGATGTAGGTGGTATAGGTGTAGACATAGATGGTGTAGGTGTAGTGTAGGTGGTATAAATGTAGTGTTGGTGGTATAGGTGTAGATGTAGCTGGTGTAGGTGTAGATGTAGGTGGTGTAGGTGTAGACATAGATGGTGTAGGTGTAGACATAGGTGATGTAGGTATAGTGTAGGTGGTGTAGCTGTACACATAGTGGGGTATGTGTAGATGTAAGTTGTGTAGGTTGTAGTGTAGGTGGTATAAGTGTGGATGTAGGTGGTGTAAGTGTAGACATGGTGCAAGTGTAGTGTAGGTGGTGTAAATGTAGTGTTGGTGGTATAGGTGTAGATGTAGGTGCTGTATGTGTAGACATAGATGGTATAGGTGTAGACATAGGTGGTGTAGGTGTAAACATACATGCTGTAGATGTACACATAGATGGTGTAGGTGTAGACATAGGTGGTGTAGGTGTACACACAGATGGTGTAGGTGTAGTGCAGGTGGTGTAGGTGTAGTGTTGGTGGTATAGCTGTAGACATAGGGGGTGTAGGTGTAGATGTAGTTATCTAAGTATAGTGTAGGTGTAGATACAGATATGGATATATACTTATAAGGGCAGATTTATGATAGCAATTTGTTCATGCAGTTATGGGACTGAGAAGTTCCACAAGCTGAAGGACCAGGAAAGCTGGTGGCATAATCCATTCAAGTCCAAATGCCTGAGAACCAGGCAGCCGTTGGTGTAAATCCTGGAGTCTGAAGGCCTGAGAACCAGCAGCTCTGATGTCCAAGGGCAAGAGAAGTGGGACATTTCAGCTCAAGAAGAGAGAGTGAATTGACCCTCCTTCACCTTTTTTCCATTCAGGCACCCAATGGATTGGATGATGCCCACCCACGTCAGTGCGGATGGCTATCTTAGTCCACTGAGTCAAATGCTAATTTCTTCTGGAACTATCCTTACAGACACATCCACAAATAATGTTTCGCCAGCTCTCTGGGCATCCCGTAGGTCAGTCAAGTGGACATATAGAATTAACTTTCAGAATGGCACTAGAGTTCATCTTTATCTCAGCTTGTTACTCATATCAGTGTCCCCTTTATACATAAAGGCTATTTATAGTCATTTGACTTTGGAAGGCCCATGTGTTTGAAGCTGGAATTTGCATAGTTTTGTTATTTCTGTTGGAAAAAAAAAGATGTATCTCATCAGTCCCATGTGAGGAGGGGAAGAAGGGTTGGCTGACTTTGAAGTCAGACATGCAGCATAGGTTCCTTCTGTGGGAGGTAGGATCCCTGCAGCATGCACATTACTAGTGGAGGAAGGCATGCTCCCATCTCCTTCAATCCGCAGAATTCCTGTTGATTTCAAAGGTGTTCTATCAGGATAAGGTTGCATACCAACGGATAGGTCAGAGCCTAAGAGATTGCACATCAGCAGTCTTTCTCTTTAAATATGCACTTTTAGCTTGCAGGTCTTTCAAACAATATAGCTGTCAATAATTTAGCAAATAATCTCCTACGTCTTAAAATTTTTATAGCACTTGGGGTTTGCAATCTGGTAATGTTTTACATCCTGGATGCCACTACAAATCAAAAGTATTTATTACATAGCCAAGTACTTATACAAACAGAACTCTCCTAGAAAAAGTTGGGGGGGGTAGGACAGATGTTTGTAGATAAATATTTGTAAAATAAAACTGTTTTAATGAGAAAACCTTGTTGCAGAGAGAATGGAATGGATGTCCGACTCGGAATGCGGAATTGGGTAATGTTCATCTCATTTTGCTTGGTTTGTGATGAGATCTTCAAACTCTAGTTTGACTAGTCAGATGAGATCTGAAAGTGAGAAAAATGGGCTCTGTTTATTGCTCACAATGGCGCCCTGCACTTAGTAGATGAGTAATGAACTTGTGTTAATTGGAAGCCTCTCTGATTTATGCGGACACATGGTTGTCCTGAAAACCAGTTTTATTCTTCCGGTCACCACGAACTCACAAGCACCTGTTGTACCTCCAGCTCATGTATGTCAGGGATTATTAGAGAGGTGTGTGGAAATGCATGGAATATTGGTGTTTTTATTGATATTATTTGTATACTACAACAGTGGTTCTTAACTCCACCCATACCAATGTCAATTTTTATAACAAATATTTCCTAATGTATCTTTCGCTCTTATGAACTGAACCTCATGGGTCATATAACCTACTTACCATATAATTTTAAAATATAATATCTTGATCATAATATAAATGAGAAATAAGAGAAAACTATTGCAACTTATAACAATAATAATACCATGTGTATTTTAGGCCTGACCATGCTAGAAAACAAAATGTAATAGTCAAGTGTTTGCACGTGGATATAAAATTGCCTGTTTACTCATATCTACATAAGTAATGCAGATGCATTGTGTTGATTGTTGTATTTAGAAAATACTGAGATTTTCCAAAACGATCAATGAATGACTCGGTAGAATTCTAAACTAAAGTAAAAGCTTACATCAATATACACAGAGATTGTGCTCCTGGAAAATGGAGTGTTTAAAACCGTGAAAACAAGGGGCGTCTGGCTGGCTTAGTTGGTAGAGCAAGTCGTGGGGCGTAGCATTTACTTAAAAAAACAACCATGAAAATGCTATTTTAGGTTTGTATATGAAATGCAGTTCTATTCTAGGCTCAGAACATTGTGAACAAGTTGTTACCTACGTGAACATTCAAAGTCATTCAGAATATAGGCGCAAATTTGGTGTTGTAGACAGAGATGTCTAGTATCCTTGGACCCCGTTCTCTGGACTACAGACATGGCTGATCCCATCCCTCACTTGCTGTGACAACCAAATTAAATGTCCCTTTATAGTTTCAGAATGTTCCCTATGAGGCTATACCATGCCTGTTGAGATCCACTGAGCTCAGTCACGAAGACGAGTTGGTGATTGTGACCCTCTCTGCTGGCTTATCCTATGATATCCTTTGGTCATTTTTTCCAAGTTCCTGGTAATTTTTGAGGCAACGACACCTCACGGCGATGTCAGCGTCATACACTGACAATTGGTTGATGGCACAGTTTTCCAGTCATTTAAAAAGGAAATGAGTGGAAATAAAATGAACCTACATGCTTAAAAGTAGTTTTGGTTTGAACAATCAATCCACCAAAGAAAAACACGAAGAAGACAATATAATGGTAAAGGAAATATGTTTAAAAAAAAAGGCAAGACTAATAATTTTTGAATTTTTGGTCCTATTATTGATTCTAGAATCTTCTTTTTTCTTTTTTCTTTTTTTAAAATTCAGGCTCTATGCCCAGGGTGGAGCCCGGTGTGGGACTTGCACTCATAACTCTGGGATCAAGACCTGAGCTGAGATCAAGAGTCCAACGTTTAACCAACTGAGCTACCCAGGAGCCCCTCTAGAGTTTTCTGATTTCGGTGTCATACAGAGGCCATGGGGGAGTGGAAGTGTATAAGCTTTGGATCTAGATTACCTGAGCTCTGGCAGTTAACAGTGTATACTTGGCTAATTGCTTCTTTATGCTCCTGTTTCCTCACGTGTAAAATCCTGATAATAGTAGTGCCTTCTTCATGCAATTACTTTGAGGATTAAATGGGCTTTATTATGGGCAAAGTGTTTAGAATGGTGCCCAGCAAATAGTAAAGCCATAAGTATGACATTAAGGAGATTAATAGAAAAAAATCATAGTCTTTAAATCATGTGTCAAATTTGTCTTTAAGTACCATAGATAGAGAAAAGAAACTTAGTGTGAAGTCATCTGTATCTCCTATGTACCTGTGTGTGCAAACACATACACACCACTGAAACATATAGTAAACATCTTTGAGCATGAGGCAGTGGGTGTTTTGGAAAGCATACTGGGGATGGAAATCAGAAGATCTGAGGTTTAGATTCCTCATTCAGGAAACGAGATGGTTGCAGTATATATATATATATGAAGTAGTATGTGTTGAACTTGACCATGTGTGAGATGCTATGCTGAGAACTTTACACCCACATCACCTTCTTCTTACAATCATCCTGGAGGAACTGTTACAATTTTGCATTTACAGCTCATCCTTTTTCAGATGTGAGACTATTATCGCCCTCGTTGGGCACAGAGCTTTGGAATCCAGCTTTGTGTGTCGGTATGGAAATTGGGGCTGCGTTTTCTCTGAGATTTCATTCTGATGCAGCTTTGCTAGACTGACTCTCTTGCTCTGGCCACATCCAGCCAAATCTTTGATGAGGCATCTCACCTCAAGCCATCTTGAAACAAATAGCTAAAGTGTTGATGAAAAATGGTGTGTGGGACCGTGGCATCAGTTTGAATTCCTCCAGGGAGTTCTTGGAGGCTTAGCCTGCTCCTGGTGCTCTCCTTGCCCCATGACAATTAATGGGATCTGATGATTCAGAGATCGGTATCGAATTTATTCTTTAAAATTCCTTATTCTTTTAAGCCGGAAAAATAGGGCCGATCAGTAACATTGCGAAGTGCTACATACATCTGCGAATTGAGAACCACATAATGAAAACTGTTTAGTACGTCTTTGAAGAGATCTGTGGAAAGCATCTAAGGTGTGTGGAGGAAATTGTCGGATTGTGAGAGTTGTTCGTGAGATTGAAGCTTGTGTAAGGTGTTTGGTATTTCAAACCTTTTAAGATGAATTTTCACTGTCTAGTCAACATCAATTTGAGAGTATTCGGAAGGAGGGCATAGATAGGGAGAGCACACGGAAGCGTGTGGCAAAAACAAAAGAGAAAAAACACCCAAATGAGAGGAATGCTCAATATGAGTGAGCAATGCAGTGATCTTTACTGTCAGATAAAAGCCCAGGACTCTCACTTATTTTGTTAAGCAGAAATACAACGTGGGAAGAATATCATCTTTAATTATTTCATTTTGTCCCAAGGGATGGATTCAAGAGATGCAAGTCTAAAAAAAAAGAAACCTAAATAAAGTTTCACTCAGGTGAGATCAAAATCTTGGAGCTTACACGTGCCCCGAAAATCATGAATCCACAATATAATACTGAGCTTTTGATGCGCTCGTGTGCATGGCTTCTCTCTCTCCCTGTGCCCCGAAACTCCACTCTCTACAACTTTCTGAGCTCTGTCTCAGGTAGGATTTCCTTCTTCCATGTGACAGCTGTGGTTAATAGGCTTTATTTTCAAATTGAAGAGGTTAACACACAAAAGAGATTTCAGAACTTTCTAGCCACCTAATGGAGGAAACTGAAATCCCCGAATGATTATTAATAGAAGGGCTGGAGCTGTTTAGATATTCAGAGGCGGAATTTTTACTGAACCTAAAATACTTATTTATTTGAAGATGGAAGGGGTGAATGCAACGTTGTGATTCCGCGGAAGTATTTGGATTAATGAATGTGAAAGAACTTGAATGTGAATTTGCATTTATAAGTGCTCTTCAATGTAAAGCCATTATTACCATTCTTATTACAGGAAACCCACATTTTCAATCTGGAATTTATGTGTTTCCAGCAACTAATCTTTTTTTTTTTTTCCTTTCAGAACCTACACAGTATATATTCATCATAATGAAGAAGCATTTGAAAAATTCCTATGGAATGAAGTGGTTTCATTGGATATTTACAAAACCTCACAAGCCTTTAACTTGAATTAAACTATTTACACACACACACACACACACACACATACCTACACACATCTTTTCTCTCTTGAATATCTTGAATTTGTCGAACAGACATTGAATGAATGCATGTCCTATGGACTGGAGATACAGAGACTGATACACTTGAGCACATACTTTTAAACAGTTAATATCAAACACATCCGTTACATAAGTAATACAGACTCATTGAAGAAAATTTGAACAAGTGAAACATCATGAAGGGGTGAATCGTCCGATCATTCCTTGCAGACAAGTGCTGGCAAGATGCCGGTAAGCCTCCTGGGACTTGGGTTTGTCTCCATCACGCTCTTCGTTTTGCATTTAGATGAAACAGGAGCATGTTATGTATGTCGTTTCATAGTCTGTCCTTTTCTTCATATTATATTACCATTTCCAGATACCAGTGGATATTGTTCTACAGCATGATTTTGAACCGGCAAATGTCAATCCATCCTGTGGCTATACCGGAGGTGGGGACCCTAACTTAATTAAAAGGAATGAACATTTGGAGGCATCTGATACAGATGAACAAATTGCCCTTGAGAAAGCTCGTACCATCAAGCCCTTTGTCATTCGCTCTCATGTTACCTTGTCCTTCTGGGCAGCATTTCTTGTGCCTTTAAATGAATACTTAACTCATGGCTTGATAGGCAGTGTGAGTTCTATGAGGACAGGGGACTGTCTTCTCTCCTCAGCACCTGGAAATGTGCCAGGTACGGAGCAGGTACTGGAGAGATGTTTCTAGAATGGAAGGAAGGGGAGATGAGCAGAGAGGGAGGGAGAGCAGAAGAAACCGGAAGAAAGCAAAGGGAGGAAAAAAATGGCAAGATCCCCTCATCCTGCCTCCGGTTTATTTTTTGTTTTTTGTTTTAATTTGTGAATTAAAGGGGGGGGAGAGTGAAGTTAAAAAGTTATCCTTGGGCTCTTTTTTTTTTTTTTAAGATTTTTTTTTTTTTTTACTTGACAGAGAGAGAGATCACAAGGAGGCAGAGAGGCAGGCAGAGAGAGAGGGGGAAGCAGGGTCCCCGCTGAGCAGGGAGCCCGATGCGGGCCTCGATCCCAGGACCCTGAGACCATGACCTGAGCGGAAGGCAGAGGCTTTAACCCACTGAGCCACCCAGGTGCCCTCTTGGGCTCTTTTTTAATCTAACATTTCAGCCCTGGAAATCATAAATAGTGCAAATAGTATTTATGTCCAGCTCAGTGAAAATGGCTTTCCAGAAACAAGAAGGGTTTAATATAAGGGGGCAAGTAGAAATGTGTAGCTTCCTGTCTGGTCACACAGGCTGGAATGGGACACGGGTTCTGTCCTGGTGAGGAAACCACATTCTGCTTGCAGTGTTGATGCCACCGCTGGTGAAATATTGTCCTGCCTGGGACACGAGGGACAGGAATGGAGGGAGGATGGCAGTGGCCCGGGGAGATCACAGGGAAAAAAAGTAACAGCAGGTAGACAAATATGTGCGTTTATGCGGCAAACGCAGATTGGCAAGGCATTAAAGAACATAAATTTCTTTATTCTGAGGATTACTTGGGAGGAGATGGAGAAATAGAGCCTTTAAAGTAAGCAGGTAAAAAAAAAATAGGTACAGATAAGACCTGTTGGTTAAAAGACTGGAACTCAGAATTTTAAACTAATGTGTATTTACGGAGTTGAAGATGACTCAACTTACAGAAAGGAAATTGTTTTTCTTATACGACTCATTACATAGACTTACCTTCATGTCCCCACCTATCTTTCTAAAAAAAAAAAAGCAAAGAACTTTTTTTGTTTTTGCCGAGAAGAAAGGATCTAGCCCCTTAAAATGGATTTGAAGCTAATAATAGACTGTGTGCCAAGTATGATAAATAAGTTGACACAGAAGAAAATCTGATCACAATATCATTCGATTGGAAATACTCAGGAGGGTGCCGTGTGTATCAGCGGAAGTCAATGCTGAACTGTATATCTGACTGGCACACGGTAAATATTAAATATTAACCAAACGAACTTCATTATTTTCAGCTTTGGGGAGGAAAAGGACTGTGGTCAGGGGCTTTTGCTTTGAATACCCTAACCCTAAAAGCGGTGTTCGAAAAAAATACCATTTCTCTACGAAACGACGGAAATTCAAAGCTTTCCTGTTGGGTTTAAGAAACGCAGAGGTGTCTCTTCAGGAGATGAGGTTAAGATAAGATCAGCAGAACAAAATCCGAGGGTATTTAAAGACCGTACTACAAATGAGTCATGCCTTCAGCCTTGTAAAAAGCCTTGCGAGATCTAAGGAATAAGCAGAACTGTGGATAAAGAGGCATTTAAAGTGGGGGAGGCGCTTTAGAGACTCAGTGATCACAGGTACAATTCACAGTCATAACAACGTGAGGCGAATGGTTGAGACCTCGTGTGCGGGCTCTTAGATGAATTCATTGAATACTTCCCATGTCTTCAAGAGGAGGTAAGAAAGTCGTTTATCCTGTGTTGAGAAGAAGACACCATGTTCCAAAATGAGGCTCTTAGCCGTCGGATTCCATAAAGGGAGGGTTGTCCGTTAACACGATGCTTTATTTCACTTTGTCTAACCAAAGTCCGGTCCCTCCAAGGAAACTTTTCAGATTTCTGCTAGGAGGTATTCATGCTGTAAGGCATTAACCAAAGTAGAGAGAGAGATGGCTCAAGGAGGTTTCATGAGGATGCTGGTCATTTTGCTGGGAAGAAGGGGCAGGAAGAGGGCCGCAAAGGGAGCCCAGTGGCACGGGGCTTCATTCCTCAGGTTTTTGAGTTAGGTAGACCTGAGCTTAAACCTCAGAGCTGTCCTTTATTGGGCGCCTCCCCCAACAGAGGACGCCCTTTGTACATTACAGGTCAGGGTCGGGATTAAAAATCGTTTTGTATGCAATGGCCTTAATAAGGCCTGACACGCTATACGAATTTGGCAAATGATAAGTTAAAAAAAAATAACAGAAATAGAAAAGCGGTTGCTTTAGTATCGATTACCACAAGATTTGGCATTCTAAGAAACATGATTTTTTAAATTTATTTTTTGTTTTTATGTTTAATAAGGAAGTGGGCAAAAGCAGAAAGACCCGTAGTTAGGAGGCTGGCTTTTTCTGTATGATCCTGGGCAAGTCTTTAAACTTTCTTGGTGCTCCCGCGTTAGCTTCTTGCTGCTGCTGTAGCAGATTGCTGTAGACTTAGTGTCTGAAAGTACATGAATGCATTGCTTTATGATTCTGCAGTTCGGAAGTCTGACACAGGTCTCGTGAGGCTAACATCAGGATATTGGCAAAGGTGTGTTCCTTCTGGAGGCTTTGGGGAGAACCCACTTCCCTGCCCACATTCCTTGGCACAAGCCCCTTTTCCATCTTCAGAGTCGGCAACAGCTGGTTGAATCCTGTTCCCATCACGTTTCTCGGACCACGTCTTCTACTTTGCTTCTCCGCTCTTCAGGACTCTTGTGCTTACACGAGGCAGGGATAATCCGGGATTCTCTCTCCATCTCCAGGTCAGCTGATTAGCAACCTTAAGTCCATCTGCAATCTCTATTTCCTCTTGCCATGTAATGGTTAATAGGTTCATATGTTTTAGGCATTTTTTGGTGGCCATTATTCTGCCTACCACATTTATATCTATTAAATGGAAATAGTAGCTAATATAGAAGTTATTTTAAATGAAAACATACAGGTTTTCATTCATTTGCTAATCTTATGGGATAGGGGCTTTTTCTTTACGTGTTGGAGTTCTGCATCTTTCTTATGTAAAGGATACCCTTAACCCATGTTGACGGTTTCTTGTCTTTTTTAAGATTTCATTTATTTATTTGGTGGGGGGGAACAGAGGGAGAGGGACAAGCAGACTCCATGCTGAGCACAGAGCCTGACTCGGGGCTCGATCCCACAACCCTGGGATCATGACCCAAGCCAAGATCAAGAGCTGGACACTACACCAACTGAGCCACTCAGGCGCCCCACATGTTGACAGTTCCTAGTTGCGTTTTTTAGAAATGAAAATGAAATATTAAAAATGTATTTTGAAACAATGTGAAGACTATTTTTAGACATCAAAAGGGTTTTGCGTTTTGTGTGTGACATTCTCTCTCAGACCCCGTTCAATTACTTTTCCATTATTTTCAAATATTTCAACTTAATCTTCTCAGAAAAGTAATTTTTCACGAATTTCCACCAACTTAAGTAAAGTATAACTAAATTTTATCCTTTCAAGAATAGGAACAAATGGCACAAGCAGTTACAATTGATCTTGGTTTGCGGTAGAATTTACCTGATGGAAGCACAGGTGTGCAGGCAAAGGAGAGATCCAGGGACTCATCAGCACCCGTCACTATGTTTTATTGGAGCCGGGGATATTTGTCAAGTCAGTTAAATGGAGATCGATTAAGATGGCTTGTACTCTATTAGGAGCGAATATGATGGTGTGGTTTATTGTACACAGGAACGATGTGATGTGTACGTGCATTCTATGCTTTCGTTTTTATTTTAACCCCCGGAAGAAAGTTGAACCCGATGACAAATAATGTCCTAAAAGCCAAGCAGCCAGTAAGAAGAAGGTAAGATGTGAAGTTGTACACTCTGACTCTGTAGTGAATCACATTCACTACCCATCTGCCCTACAGACCTCACAGAGCTGCATGTAGGACAAACGGAGATATTTACACAAAAATGCCTGTTAGATGCAAGGCTTGGTCATGGTTGGTGTGCAATCATGGTGTGCACATGGCGGATTCAAATCAGAGTATTTAACCTAAGAATTATTCACCAAAAGCAATTCGTCCATTTTAGAGCACAGATTCTAGATGAAGTCCTATGCCAGGAAGTGCTGTATATACAGTGTGTGTGTGAATAGACACAGTAGATACACAACAGATACACTGTATCCGTGTGTAGGTATCTATATATCTGTACGTACTGTGTGTGTGTGTGTGTGTATATGGACGTGTATACACTGTATCTGTATATGCATTTATTGTGAGCCCACGTGTGTGTATATACAGATAATAAGAGCTATCATTTCATTGAGCACTGGGTCAAGTTCTTAGCATACGTTATCTCATTCACTCCAATGCCCACAACCCATTTTACAGTACAAAAACTAAGCCGAGGGAAGTTAAATTATTTGCTCTAGGTCACAGAGCTGGCAGGTGGTAAAGCTCTAGAGAGATTTAATGAGGTTTATTAGATTCTAAAATTCAGCTTTTGGAAATCTTTCTCTAAGGAGAAGGATAGGTGAAATAATACAATAAAGAAAGAATTGACAGAATTTAGCCAACATTAAAATGTCAAATTGACTCATTTCCCACAGTGTACCTTTTTTCCCATTTTGTTACTATCACCCCCCCCCCCCAGGGCTATTACACTGTGCCAACACGGAAATAATCTAAGAGTCATCTGTATGATTTATCAAAAGCCTATTGAGAATAAGCCAACCATAATAGGATACATGCATGTTTTGTAGATCTACTGTTTGTGTTCAAATTTTTAGAATGAGTAACTCCTTGAATGTAACACCAATTATGACAGCCATGTTGAGATGAAACTCAATTTGGGTAGAATACCGAGTCCCTAATGGCCAGTTACCAACAGCCTTCTCATTTTGGGGGAAGAAGATGCAGGAGAGATGCCCTGGGGAAAACGCCTGCCCCGTATCCGTACAGAGTCTGAGCCTGGAATGTGAGGTTGAGCCACAATGACTCTTTTGTTTACACTGCCAGAGGCCTTCCTTAAAAACAAGTCGAGCAGAGGTTTTTTGCTCTTGCCCCCCCCAGGTTCATCCTGTAACCTAATCATTTCCGGTTTAGCTCTCCAGAGCCGCCACAGTCCGTGGACCTTGGAGCTGCCCATCACCAAGGAGCTACTGCAAAATGGAAACCAAGCAAGCAGGTTGCAGTCTTGGTTCTCTACTCTCTGTCAGTGGGAGTAGCCCTCTCTTCACCAAGTGTATTTATTTAAACTCAGGATTCCATGTTGTTTGATTAAAGTATGCTGAGGCTCCTATTTTTTTCATTTCTCTTGATAATATGGCTGTTCTAGGTCTTGCTACTCTGAAGAGGGAAGCAGGTGAAGGAGAAAGAGTGTTTACCCTCAGGGCTGTTCTATTTCATCTCAAGGCAGGACCCCCTGATCACATGACCCCTCTGACCTTAGTCCAAGGATGTGTTGGCTGTTTCCTTTCTCATTTACTTCACGCTTCTCTCTTTTTGCAGTCAAACACAAGCTCCAGAAGTTAGGCCCATTGCTACCTGCAGCACTTTGGCCCCTGTTCCCAGAATTGCATATTTGTTTGAATGAATGAACAAAAAAAAATGCATGTATCGGTCAATGAATGAAGATTCACTAGGGAAGAGCAGACTTGACAAAGGAGAGCAAATTAGGGTAAGGAATGGTTACATTGTAATGTGATCACAGTGAAAAGACTGACCCAGGGGAAGGTGGGGGTGGGTGGGATGGGGTGAACTTCCCACCTGGGTCTCATCATGATGTTCGAGGTTGGTGTTAAGATCACATCGTCTGGGAAAAGTGAACGTTTCTCTTGCCTTTCATATCACCAGTTGGATCCAATTTAAATGGGACTCTCTATTTCCTGGTGTTGTGTGGCTGAAAAATCTCTGGGAATTGAAGGGGCAGAGTTCATATCTCCTCACAGTAATTTTCCAGCAATGAGGTTTTGGGCAATCACCTAAGCCTCTCTGCGTAATGAGGTTCGTAATGCTTCTGCCTCCTATTGTGGAATCAGAAAGGTAAGTCTCCGTTTTGAGAAGGGAAATGTGAAATAGACCTCTTTTTCCACCTTCCCCCACTTTCATCCCCATACTGCTTTTGGCCCAGCTTTGATGAAAGAAATCATATGTCAGGCAAGGGATTTTGTAAAGAGAGGAAACAATTGTAAAGAGCTAAAAATACCTTTTTATTCATGTGCTGTGCTGTGCAGCACTTTTCTCCCTCAACAAGGTAGAGAAGGATACGGACATTTTAAAGCTTATGAATGAAATATGGGGCATTGGTTCTAGGTAAGATTAAATTTGATTAGGATCAGTTCTTCTTCATAAGTTAGATAATCTCTCCATGTTTTCTCATATTCAGTGTAAGAAGGATAAACCTTTTCAGAGCCCTCAAACTCTTAGATTATACAGACTATCTTCATTTTCATTTAGGACTCCAACCTCTATCCCCAAGACCTATGTAACTCTAGAGCCACATTTCTCTAAAATGTGTTTTAGAGAAAAATATGTCATAGAAATCCTGTAGGAAAAATATTCTTAATGTTTATCTTGTCACTGGTATTAACTGAATAGACTCACAAGTTCTTGCTCTCTGCTACCTTTTTTTTTTTTTGAAACCTATAGTAAAGCATAGGTTTGTACTTAAAAAATGGCTTGTACTTAAAAAATGACTCTGACATACCCCTAGTAATCCAGTGATGGCCAGAGTCTCTTCATGCAGGCTCTCTGACAGGCTTGTGAGAACCATATAAAATAATGGCCTTCAAAACTCTTTAAGTCTATAAGATGAAAATATATGTAAGGCATGGGATAAGGCTGTGGACTGAGCGTGGGGCCAGGGAACGGGAGAAGGACAGCACGAACATTTATCAACCGAGATCTTTGGAATAAACCAAGGCACTTATCCTCCATCATCTCGTTGTCTCTTAAGAGATTAAGCCTTTGATTCACCCTTAACATGAGAAAGATGATGGCCTCAGCTCCTACTTCATGCAGAGTTCAAAATTATCAGGAAACAACACAAACACGAATGGATATCCAACAAATTTCCATCTCTCCCGCACAATTAGTATTTAGACCTTTTAACTTTATAAAATGTCAACTTCTTACTCCCGCCACCCCCCCCAAGCCCCCACAAATCAATGCTTCTGCCCTTGCTGGTGCCCCGACCATGTACTTAGCTTGCCTCCCACGGACCCCAGCTCTGGATTTATATCATCTTCCTGGTGGCCTCCCTTTAACAAGTAAAATCCATCCCAAACCTGTTTCTGTCTAACCATCTGAATCCTAAATTCTTTTCAAAAGAGTTTGGGCAACTTCTAAGATTGTTTTTTTTTTTTTTCTCCCAGTCCCAAGTTTGGCTAAGTGAACCATTAAAAAGAGAAACAAATGGAACCAAGTAACAAATTAAGACAAGCCTCAGGCACAAGCGTACTTCTTTTTAACTCCCATCTGCTGGGCTCCTGTTCGAGGTGCTGAGCGCGGGGATGGGGCATGTGCTTTTCATGATTTCTTTCCTCTCGCTGCTGATCCGTGGCCCGCCTAGTGAGGGCCAGACATCGGATTGAGACTCGATGCCCAAACCCGGCCCGGACATGCATGAGATTCTGATGGCTGGGTCCCTATGCCCGGGCTTCCTCGGGTGGGGGGGGGGCATATTCCTGATGTACTTTCTCCTTCTTTTCTTTTCCTACACCGGTCCTCAGGCACGTCCCTGCACACAGCCTGTGTGTGCAGACGTCACCAGGCTGTGAGTATTGATACGGGGCTGCAGGAACATATTCAGGAAGACTTAGGAGAAAGAAGCCAGTTTTTTTGTTTTTTGTTTTGTTGTGTTTTTTGTTTTTTTCCTTAAAGGATGATAAAAAACCTCGTGAGGGCCCTGTTTCTAGAGTACAGGTGCGGCCTGTGCCTTCCAGCCTCGTCTGGAATTGATTCAGCACCTGCATGTACAAAGCAGTCAACATTTCTCTCAAGTCGGAACTTCGTATATTGGGAGATGTGCTGTGCCTTCTCTGCGAAATGAAGACGTTGGACTTCATCCTCGGGAGGTCGCCTCAGGCTCTGACACCTGGGAGATCCAGAGTCGTGGTGAAGGCCTCCGACTTTCTCCCCTCTGCCTTCGGGGAAGATGTGTCCCCTCTGGTGATCTGGATAAATGGCTTCACACGGCGGCCAGAGTTGACTCTTAACAGGTTAGAGGGTGTTATTTCCAAGCTCATGTGATTCCGGTACACTTGGCGGAGAATCCACCCTCTCATCAGTGGGCACGGCTGGACCTGGGTCCAGCTCACCGTTGGGCGTCATCTCTCATCCTGCTCCCCCTCCCCCACCCCCACCCCTGACGTCTTGGGACCCTCTCACAGGCTGACCTATTCCAGGGCAAGATCCTTCCCTACGCTGTTGTCTGTGGGGGGAACGTTCTCCCCACATCTTCCCTGGGGCAGATGCTTCTCCACCACCCAGGCTTCACTTCCAATGTCACCTCCCCCAGAAAGGCTTCTCTGATTCTCCTGACCTCCTAGAGCCAAGGAGGACTCCTGTCCCATCAACCCCCCTTAAAAAAAAAAAAAGATTTTATTTATTTATTTGACACAGAGAGACAGTGAGAGAGGGAACACAAGCAGGGGAGTGGGAGTGGGAGAGGGAGAAGCAGACTCCTTCCCTGAGCAGGGAGCCCGATGCGGGGCTCGATCCCAGGACCCCGGGATCATGACCTGAGCTGAAGGCAGATGCTTAACGACTGAGCCACCCAGGAGCCCCCTATCAACTCTTTTTATTCCTCTATGACCATAATGGAAGCTGAAATCAGCTTTTTTTTTTTTATTGGTCACCTATTTTTCCTATGAGAATATGTGGAGATGAGTAGAGGCCTTGTCACTAGAAGAGAATTTTGTGGGTGTTCAGTAGATATTTGTGAAATGAGTACATGACAACCAGAATACCACGGGGGCTTAAACTTGACTTACTTTGTGCTAGGCACACTTCTGGGTGTTCTTTATATGCTGACTGATTGAACTCTCCTACTGAGCTTATGAAATGGATACACTTATCATTTCCATTAACAGTCGGGGAAATTGAGGAACAGACATGATGACTAATTTGCCAAATGTGACAGATGACAGGATGGACTCTTCTCTGGCGTTCTCCTCACTGGCCGGAGCTTAGAAGCCCCTCTGCAGACACTTTTGGAGACTGTGATCTGTAAACTTGGAGCTTTTACTGGGTCATGATTGTCCCCGCTGAAGTGAGAAAGCTCACAATTCCTTCATCAGGTAATTAACAAAGCTCATTTAGGAAATCAGCATTTTTTGGTTTTTGTTGTTCTTTGTTATTTTTTTAAATTCTCCACACCTCCTTCTCTGCTGGAGTTACCCCAGGACACAGCACTGGGTCGCCTGGTCAGCACCTGAGACTTGGAGCCCGAAAGATTCTTTGTTATTTTTTTAAATTCTCCACACCTCCTTCTCTGCTGGAGTCACCCCAGGACACAGCACTGGGTCGCCTGGTCAGCACCTGAGACTTGGAGCCCGAAACAGTTTTCTTTTTCCTTCTCTTTTCATTTACTGGGTATCATACCCTTCCACCCTGTGCAATTAAGAAAATCCCCTCAATATGTTCAGATTAATAAGACAAATATTTTACATGCTGATTTTCTTTCTTGAGTATTAGAAAGAGTGATTCAGAGCAACATGAACCCTACTGGCTTTATTGAAATATTAAAGCATATAAATAATTTATACGGAGACAGAGACTCACAGAAGATATGAAATCTTCAGAACATTACGTATATAAATTATATACACTGCTTGATTCAAGAAGTTTGATGTGTTAGAAAATATCCAGCTCACCCTCTTGTGCTTGGCCCACCCTTAATAGAATTTAAGGTTAAAATGAGTATGGAGAGAGAAAATTCAAATTCTAGACTGCCAGTTACAGCAAAGATCAAAATCAACTATTGTCCTCAAATCAGCCAGACATGTTACTTGGGAAAACAGATGCATGTTTACGAGAGGACATATGACAAGTTATTGCTGTAATAAAAAAAAATTCAAGCTAGATTGGGTCTTATTACCTCCCCCTGCTCCAACTCCATACATTTCCTTTGTAACAGATGTAATGCCTGCAATTCTTCCTTTAATGTTTTCTTCTTCTCTAGATTTGACACTCAAAGAGGACATTGCCTGGCTCACTTCTCTACCCCAACAGCCATAGCTCTGTGATTTGGGTCTCATTACTCAACCTCTCTGTGCCTTAGGATTTTCACTTTTAAAGTGGAGATAGCAAAAGTAGCTAAGCCAAGGGGTTGTTATGAAGAAGATACATGTCAACACAAGTAACACAGAACAGTCTAGGCTTTCAGAGTAAAACTCAAAGTTATAGCTGCTTTTATTTTTCATTAGCATGTAAGTTACTGGAAAGGTGTTTTGTATGTTTTGTCTACTGATGATCTCCAGTGGGAATCATCATAAGAGCACCTTGGACATAATTGGCACCTCATTAATAATTCTTGAGTAAATTAATTATGAAACTGGTATTTTATTTTTTAAATTTTATTTATTTATTTATTTATTTATTTATTTATTTATTTATTTATCTATTTATTATTTTCCCCAGGGGTACAGGTCTGTGAATCATCAGGCTTACATCTTTCACAGCACTCACCAAAGCACAAACCCTCCCCAATGTCCATAACCCATCCACCCTACACCTACCCTCCCACCCCCAGTAACCCTCGGTTTGTTTTGTGAGATTAGGAGTCTCTTNAAAGGGTGCAAGAGGATGACAGGAGGAAGATCACATGAAGGCTTCATTTGACCGATTCAGATGTTGGTCCATTGGCAAGAAAGGTGAGGTCATTGTGTTTCCTGACCTCAGTTGCCTGAAAAATTTCGACTGCTGAGGAGAGAATCATACATCTTCTCTAGAGCTATGGCTCTCCTTAAGTGAGTCCTGAGTATAGTTTATGAAGAAGAAATTTCCATCAATGTGAATGTAAGCTCCCACTGGAAAAATCCTCCCCCCTTGCACATACAAAACTTCTACTTATTTTAAATTCCTAGCTTCAGCTGAAGTAGTAATTATTCAAGTTAGTCTTATACTTTCCAGAGTAACTCACTGCACAGCCAGGATGACTAGAAGTAGCAAATAAAAGTACAGCATGCCCAGTGGAAATGGAATATTAAATTGTTTATTCTTAAGTATAGTTTTAAATATATTATTTTTTTAAATGTAAGTATGTCCCATGTAATATTTGTTCCATGCATGGGACATGCTTATACTAAAACGTTATTTGTATTGATCTGAAATTCCAACTAACTGGGCATCTTCTATTTTACTTTGACCCCAACTATACTTATGTAGCAAAGATAAAATCTGATAAAACTAAAAGATGAGGTGAATTTTATTCTGGTCTGGTGTTGGGGTTTTCAAATGGAAGGGACAGAAATTTCTGATTGCTTTTTGTTGCTAAGAGAATTGCATAGACTAAATCAGTGTTTCCTAAAATTAGTCCACGTATGTAGCAAAATTTACACTGCTTCATAGCAGGATTAAAAAAAATGATAGGTTTCTCATGACACTAAACATTTAGGGNCCTATTCCAGGGCAAGATCCTTCCCTACGCTGTTGTCTGTGGGGGGAACGTTCTCCCCACATCTTCCCTGGGGCAGATGCTTCTCCACCACCCAGGCTTCACTTCCAATGTCACCTCCCCCAGAAAGGCTTCTCTGATTCTCCTGACCTCCTAGAGCCAAGGAGGACTCCTGTCCCATCAACCCCCCTTAAAAAAAAAAAAAGATTTTATTTATTTATTTGACACAGAGAGACAGTGAGAGAGGGAACACAAGCAGGGGAGTGGGAGTGGGAGAGGGAGAAGCAGACTCCTTTCCTGAGCAGGGAGCCCGATGCGGGGCTCGATCCCAGGACCCCGGGATCATGACCTGAGCTGAAGGCAGATGCTTAACGACTGAGCCACCCAGGAGCCCCCTATCAACTCTTTTTATTCCTCTATGACCATAATGGAAGCTGAAATCAGCTTTTTTTTTTTTATTGGTCACCTATTTTTCCTATGAGAATATGTGGAGATGAGTAGAGGCCTTGTCACTAGAAGAGAATTTTGTGGGTGTTCAGTAGATATTTGTGAAATGAGTACATGACAACCAGAATACCACGGGGGCTTAAACTTGACTTACTTTGTGCTAGGCACACTTCTGGGTGTTCTTTATATGCTGACTGATTGAACTCTCCTACTGAGCTTATGAAATGGATACACTTATCATTTCCATTAACAGTCGGGGAAATTGAGGAACAGACATGATGACTAATTTGCCAAATGTGACAGATGACAGGATGGACTCTTCTCTGGCGTTCTCCTCACTGGCCGGAGCTTAGAAGCCCCTCTGCAGACACTTTTGGAGACTGTGATCTGTAAACTTGGAGCTTTTACTGGGTCATGATTGTCCCCGCTGAAGTGAGAAAGCTCACAATTCCTTCATCAGGTAATTAACAAAGCTCATTTAGGAAATCAGCATTTTTTGGTTTTTGTTGTTCTTTGTTATTTTTTTAAATTCTCCACACCTCCTTCTCTGCTGGAGTCACCCCAGGACACAGCACTGGGTCGCCTGGTCAGCACCTGAGACTTGGAGCCCGAAACAGTTTTCTTTTTCCTTCTCTTTTCATTTACTGGGTATCATACCCTTCCACCCTGTGCAATTAAGAAAATCCCCTCAATATGTTCAGATTAATAAGACAAATATTTTACATGCTGATTTTCTTTCTTGAGTATTAGAAAGAGTGATTCAGAGCAACATGAACCCTACTGGCTTTATTGAAATATTAAAGCATATAAATAATTTATACGGAGACAGAGACTCACAGAAGATATGAAATCTTCAGAACATTACGTATATAAATTATATACACTGCTTGATTCAAGAAGTTTGATGTGTTAGAAAATATCCAGCTCACCCTCTTGTGCTTGGCCCACCCTTAATAGAATTTAAGGTTAAAATGAGTATGGAGAGAGAAAATTCAAATTCTAGACTGCCAGTTACAGCAAAGATCAAAATCAACTATTGTCCTCAAATCAGCCAGACATGTTACTTGGGAAAACAGATGCATGTTTACGAGAGGACATATGACAAGTTATTGCTGTAATAAAAAAAAATTCAAGCTAGATTGGGTCTTATTACCTCCCCCTGCTCCAACTCCATACATTTCCTTTGTAACAGATGTAATGCCTGCAATTCTTCCTTTAATGTTTTCTTCTTCTCTAGATTTGACACTCAAAGAGGACATTGCCTGGCTCACTTCTCTACCCCAACAGCCATAGCTCTGTGATTTGGGTCTCATTACTCAACCTCTCTGTGCCTTAGGATTTTCACTTTTAAAGTGGAGATAGCAAAAGTAGCTAAGCCAAGGGGTTGTTATGAAGAAGATACATGTCAACACAAGTAACACAGAACAGTCTAGGCTTTCAGAGTAAAACTCAAAGTTATAGCTGCTTTTATTTTTCATTAGCATGTAAGTTACTGGAAAGGTGTTTTGTATGTTTTGTCTACTGATGATCTCCAGTGGGAATCATCATAAGAGCACCTTGGACATAATTGGCACCTCATTAATAATTCTTGAGTAAATTAATTACGAAACTGGTATTTTATTTTTTAAATTTTATTTATTTATTTATTTATTTATTTATTTATTTATTTATTTATCTATTTATTATTTTCCCCAGGGGTACAGGTCTGTGAATCATCAGGCTTACATCTTTCACAGCACTCACCAAAGCACAAACCCTCCCCAATGTCCATAACCCATCCACCCTACACCTACCCTCCCACCCCCAGTAACCCTCGGTTTGTTTTGTGAGATTAGGAGTCTCTTATGGTTTGTCTCCTTCCCGATCCCATCTTGTTTCATTATTTTTCCCTCCCTACCCCCCACGACCGATTTGACCGATTCAGATGTTGGTCCATTGGCAAGAAAGGTGAGGTCATTGTGTTTCCTGACCTCAGCTGCCTGAAAAATTTCGACTGCTGAGGAGAGAATCATACATCTTCTCTAGAGCTATGGCTCTCCTTAAGTGAGTCCTGAGTATAGTTTATGAAGAAGAAATTTCCATCAATGTGAATGTAAGCTCCCACTGGAAAAATCCTCCCCCCTTGCACATACAAAACTTCTACTTATTTTAAATTCCTAGCTTCAGCTGAAGTAGTAATTATTCAAGTTAGTCTTATACTTTCCAGAGTAACTCACTGCACAGCCAGGATGACTAGAAGTAGCAAATAAAAGTACAGCATGCCCAGTGGAAATGGAATATTAAATTGTTTATTCTTAAGTATAGTTTTAAATATATTATTTTTTTAAATGTAAGTATGTCCCATGTAATATTTGTTCCATGCATGGGACATGCTTATACTAAAACGTTATTTGTATTGATCTGAAATTCCAACTAACTGGGCATCTTCTATTTTACTTTGACCCCAACTATACTTATGTAGCAAAGATAAAATCTGATAAAACTAAAAGATGAGGTGAATTTTATTCTGGTCTGGTGTTGGGGTTTTCAAATGGAAGGGACAGAAATTTCTGATTGCTTTTTGTTGCTAAGAGAATTGCATAGACTAAATCAGTGTTTCCTAAAATTAGTCCACGTATGTAGCAAAATTTACACTGCTTCATAGCAGGATTAAAAAAAATGATAGGTTTCTCATGACACTAAACATTTAGGGGCACCTGAGTGGCTCAGTGGGTTAAAGCCTCTGCCTTCGGCTCAGGTCATAATCTCAGGGTCCTGGGATCGAGCCCCGTGTTGAGCTTCCTGCTCAGCGGGAAGCCTGCTTCCTCCTCTCTCTCTGCCTGCTTGTAATCTCTCTCTCTCTGTCAAATAAATAAAGAAAATCATTAAAAAAATTAACTTTAAATAATGATCATTTATTATGAGATTTTACCCCTTACCATTTCTAAAAACTATTTTTCTTCATAAAATGATAATCACCTATGGTAGGAGATTGTTGCTTTGGTGAACGTTTGCATGAATTTACTAGCAGAAACAGAACATTGGCAACACTATGTTGATCCCAATCCATTTTTTTTAAATTGGTCTCAAAATTGTAAAATTCAAACTGCTGGATTAAATTTGAAAAATTTTACTAAAACAGGTGACATGGTTTGATGAAGTAGATCCAAATCCAGAACATTGCATATTAAGTATTCGTGAGCTACGTAAGGAAAGCTGCCCTCGAGAAGGCCTACTTCTAGATGAGCTTCTGGTGAGAGATGGAAGAAGGACTACAAGTCATATGAAAGGAGGAAAAGAGCATTTGGCTGTGTTCCTCTCTATTTAGAATCCTGTTATTCCCCTCACCAAAAATGCCACCCCCTAGAGTACTTACGGATTCCATTTGAACTTGACTCTTCATGAGAGCCCTCTCTCCTTCTCAAAGAAGGGAGGTAGCAACGTAATATACTCCCCCGCCCCCAAAAGTGGGCTTTTTCCTCTGCTATTTTCATGGTTTGGTTTTTAGTAAACAAGGATCCATTTTCAGGGGTTCTTTCCAAGGTCACTCTGGATTGGTTATCTGTGATTGTTGAGCAAATTACCTCGAAACGCAGCAGCCTGAAAGAGCATGTATTTATGAACTTGCAGTCTCCGTGGGTCAGGCAGGCTGGGCCGGGTTCCCTAATTCAGGCTGTCTCACAACACTGCCATCAAGCCACGAGCCAGGACTGGGGATTCATCTGAAGTCATCAGCCAGGGAAGAATCCACTTCCAAGCTCTCTCAGTGGTTGTTGGCAAGATTCAGTTCCTCTTGGGCTGTTGGACTGAGCACATCATGTTCCGAGTGTTGTCTGGAGGCCACCCTCCATTCCTTGCCCTGTGGGCTTCTCTGTCAGGGCAGCTGGCTTCATCAGAGCCAGTAAGAAAGATAGTCTGTTGGCTGAATGAAAGTTACTTCCTTTTGTAACTGAATCAGGGAAGGGCTCTCCCATCACCTTTGCTGTATTCTGTTAGAGGCAAGTGATAGACTCCCACACTCTGAAGAGAAGGCCATTATACAAGAGTGTGGCCATCTCAGACTGCTGCCCAGTCACGCCCAATCTTGCCTCCGCAGTCCTATTTTTCTTACACCATCTACCACTATTCCCTATATTACAGATGAGTGTGTAGATAGATCATGGTCATTTGAAAATGAATCTCNTGAGCGTGGGGCCAGGGAACGGGAGAAGGACAGCACGAACATTTATCAACCGAGATCTTTGGAATAAACCAAGGCACTTATCCTCCATCATCTCGTTGTCTCTTAAGAGATTAAGCCTTTGATTCACCCTTAACATGAGAAAGATGATGGCCTCAGCTCCTACTTCATGCAGAGTTCAAAATTATCAGGAAACAACACAAACACGAATGGATATCCAACAAATTTCCATCTCTCCCGCACAATTAGTATTTAGACCTTTTAACTTTATAAAATGTCAACTTCTTACTCCCGCCACCCCCCCCAAGCCCCCACAAATCAATGCTTCTGCCCTTGCTGGTGCCCCGACCATGTACTTAGCTTGCCTCCCACGGACCCCAGCTCTGGATTTATATCATCTTCCTGGTGGCCTCCCTTTAACAAGTAAAATCCATCCCAAACCTGTTTCTGTCTAACCATCTGAATCCTAAATTCTTTTCAAAAGAGTTTGGGCAACTTCTAAGATTGATTTTTTTTTTTTTCTCCCAGTCCCAAGTTTGGCTAAGTGAACCATTAAAAAGAGAAACAAATGGAACCAAGTAACAAATTAAGACAAGCCTCAGGCACAAGCGTACTTCTTTTTAACTCCCATCTGCTGGGCTCCTGTTCGAGGTGCTGAGCGCGGGGATGGGGCATGTGCTTTTCATGATTTCTTTCCTCTCGCTGCTGATCCGTGGCCCGCCTAGTGAGGGCCAGACATCGGATTGAGACTCGATGCCCAAACCCGGCCCGGACATGCATGAGATTCTGATGGCTGGGTCCCTATGCCCGGGCTTCCTCGGGTGGGGGGGGGGCATATTCCTGATGTACTTTCTCCTTCTTTTCTTTTCCTACACCGGTCCTCAGGCACGTCCCTGCACACAGCCTGTGTGTGCAGACGTCACCAGGCTGTGAGTATTGATACGGGGCTGCAGGAACATATTCAGGAAGACTTAGGAGAAAGAAGCCAGTTTTTTTGTTTTTTGTTTTGTTGTGTTTTTTGTTTTTTTCCTTAAAGGATGATAAAAAACCTCGTGAGGGCCCTGTTTCTAGAGTACAGGTGCGGCCTGTGCCTTCCAGCCTCGTCTGGAATTGATTCAGCACCTGCATGTACAAAGCAGTCAACATTTCTCTCAAGTCGGAACTTCGTATATTGGGAGATGTGCTGTGCCTTCTCTGCGAAATGAAGACGTTGGACTTCATCCTCGGGAGGTCGCCTCAGGCTCTGACACCTGGGAGATCCAGAGTCGTGGTGAAGGCCTCCGACTTTCTCCCCTCTGCCTTCGGGGAAGATGTGTCCCCTCTGGTGATCTGGATAAATGGCTTCACACGGCGGCCAGAGTTGACTCTTAACAGGTTAGAGGGTGTTATTTCCAAGCTCATGTGATTCCGGTACACTTGGCGGAGAATCCACCCTCTCATCAGTGGGCACGGCTGGACCTGGGTCCAGCTCACCGTTGGGCGTCATCTCTCATCCTGCTCCCCCTCCCCCACCCCCACCCCTGACGTCTTGGGACCCTCTCACAGGCTGACCTATTCCAGGGCAAGATCCTTCCCTACGCTGTTGTCTGTGGGGGGAACGTTCTCCCCACATCTTCCCTGGGGCAGATGCTTCTCCACCACCCAGGCTTCACTTCCAATGTCACCTCCCCCAGAAAGGCTTCTCTGATTCTCCTGACCTCCTAGAGCCAAGGAGGACTCCTGTCCCATCAACCCCCCTTAAAAAAAAAAAAAGATTTTATTTATTTATTTGACACAGAGAGACAGTGAGAGAGGGAACACAAGCAGGGGAGTGGGAGTGGGAGAGGGAGAAGCAGACTCCTTCCCTGAGCAGGGAGCCCGATGCGGGGCTCGATCCCAGGACCCCGGGATCATGACCTGAGCTGAAGGCAGATGCTTAACGACTGAGCCACCCAGGAGCCCCCTATCAACTCTTTTTATTCCTCTATGACCATAATGGAAGCTGAAATCAGCTTTTTTTTTTTTATTGGTCACCTATTTTTCCTATGAGAATATGTGGAGATGAGTAGAGGCCTTGTCACTAGAAGAGAATTTTGTGGGTGTTCAGTAGGTATTTGTGAAATGAGTACATGACAACCAGAATACCACGGGGGCTTAAACTTGACTTACTTTGTGCTAGGCACACTTCTGGGTGTTCTTTATATGCTGACTGATTGAACTCTCCTACTGAGCTTATGAAATGGATACACTTATCATTTCCATTAACAGTCGGGGAAATTGAGGAACAGACATGATGACTAATTTGCCAAATGTGACAGATGACAGGATGGACTCTTCTCTGGCGTTCTCCTCACTGGCCGGAGCTTAGAAGCCCCTCTGCAGACACTTTTGGAGACTGTGATCTGTAAACTTGGAGCTTTTACTGGGTCATGATTGTCCCCGCTGAAGTGAGAAAGCTCACAATTCCTTCATCAGGTAATTAACAAAGCTCATTTAGGAAATCAGCATTTTTTGGTTTTTGTTGTTCTTTGTTATTTTTTTAAATTCTCCACACCTCCTTCTCTGCTGGAGTTACCCCAGGACACAGCACTGGGTCGCCTGGTCAGCACCTGAGACTTGGAGCCCGAAAGATTCTTTGTTATTTTTTTAAATTCTCCACACCTCCTTCTCTGCTGGAGTCACCCCAGGACACAGCACTGGGTCGCCTGGTCAGCACCTGAGACTTGGAGCCCGAAACAGTTTTCTTTTTCCTTCTCTTTTCATTTACTGGGTATCATACCCTTCCACCCTGTGCAATTAAGAAAATCCCCTCAATATGTTCAGATTAATAAGACAAATATTTTACATGCTGATTTTCTTTCTTGAGTATTAGAAAGAGTGATTCAGAGCAACATGAACCCTACTGGCTTTATTGAAATATTAAAGCATATAAATAATTTATACGGAGACAGAGACTCACAGAAGATATGAAATCTTCAGAACATTACGTATATAAATTATATACACTGCTTGATTCAAGAAGTTTGATGTGTTAGAAAATATCCAGCTCACCCTCTTGTGCTTGGCCCACCCTTAATAGAATTTAAGGTTAAAATGAGTATGGAGAGAGAAAATTCAAATTCTAGACTGCCAGTTACAGCAAAGATCAAAATCAACTATTGTCCTCAAATCAGCCAGACATGTTACTTGGGAAAACAGATGCATGTTTACGAGAGGACATATGACAAGTTATTGCTGTAATAAAAAAAAATTCAAGCTAGATTGGGTCTTATTACCTCCCCCTGCTCCAACTCCATACATTTCCTTTGTAACAGATGTAATGCCTGCAATTCTTCCTTTAATGTTTTCTTCTTCTCTAGATTTGACACTCAAAGAGGACATTGCCTGGCTCACTTCTCTACCCCAACAGCCATAGCTCTGTGATTTGGGTCTCATTACTCAACCTCTCTGTGCCTTAGGATTTTCACTTTTAAAGTGGAGATAGCAAAAGTAGCTAAGCCAAGGGGTTGTTATGAAGAAGATACATGTCAACACAAGTAACACAGAACAGTCTAGGCTTTCAGAGTAAAACTCAAAGTTATAGCTGCTTTTATTTTTCATTAGCATGTAAGTTACTGGAAAGGTGTTTTGTATGTTTTGTCTACTGATGATCTCCAGTGGGAATCATCATAAGAGCACCTTGGACATAATTGGCACCTCATTAATAATTCTTGAGTAAATTAATTACGAAACTGGTATTTTATTTTTTAAATTTTATTTATTTATTTATTTATTTATTTATTTATTTATTTATTTATCTATTTATTATTTGCCCCAGGGGTACAGGTCTGTGAATCATCAGGCTTACATCTTTCACAGCACTCACCAAAGCACAAACCCTCCCCAATGTCCATAACCCATCCACCCTACACCTACCCTCCCACCCCCAGTAACCCTCGGTTTGTTTTGTGAGATTAGGAGTCTCTTATGGTTTGTCTCCTTCCCGATCCCATCTTGTTTCATTATTTTTCCCTCCCTACCCCCCACGACCGATTTGACCGATTCAGATGTTGGTCCATTGGCAAGAAAGGTGAGGTCATTGTGTTTCCTGACCTCAGTTGCCTGAAAAATTTCGACTGCTGAGGAGAGAATCATACATCTTCTCTAGAGCTATGGCTCTCCTTAAGTGAGTCCTGAGTATAGTTTATGAAGAAGAAATTTCCATCAATGTGAATGTAAGCTCCCACTGGAAAAATCCTCCCCCCTTGCACATACAAAACTTCTACTTATTTTAAATTCCTAGCTTCAGCTGAAGTAGTAATTATTCAAGTTAGTCTTATACTTTCCAGAGTAACTCACTGCACAGCCAGGATGACTAGAAGTAGCAAATAAAAGTACAGCATGCCCAGTGGAAATGGAATATTAAATTGTTTATTCTTAAGTATAGTTTTAAATATATTATTTTTTTAAATGTAAGTATGTCCCATGTAATATTTGTTCCATGCATGGGACATGCTTATACTAAAACGTTATTTGTATTGATCTGAAATTCCAACTAACTGGGCATCTTCTATTTTACTTTGACCCCAACTATACTTATGTAGCAAAGATAAAATCTGATAAAACTAAAAGATGAGGTGAATTTTATTCTGGTCTGGTGTTGGGGTTTTCAAATGGAAGGGACAGAAATTTCTGATTGCTTTTTGTTGCTAAGAGAATTGCATAGACTAAATCAGTGTTTCCTAAAATTAGTCCACGTATGTAGCAAAATTTACACTGCTTCATAGCAGGATTAAAAAAAATGATAGGTTTCTCATGACACTAAACATTTAGGGGCACCTGAGTGGCTCAGTGGGTTAAAGCCTCTGCCTTCGGCTCAGGTCATAATCTCAGGGTCCTGGGATCGAGCCCCGTGTTGAGCTTCCTGCTCAGCGGGAAGCCTGCTTCCTCCTCTCTCTCTGCCTGCTTGTAATCTCTCTCTCTCTGTCAAATAAATAAAGAAAATCATAAAAAAAATTAACTTTAAATAATGATCATTTATTATGAGATTTAACCCCTTACCATTTCTAAAAACTATTTTTCTTCATAAAATGATAATCACCTATGGTAGGAGATTGTTGCTTTGGTGAACGTTTGCATGAATTTACTAGCAGAAACAGAACATTGGCAACACTATGTTGATCCCAATCCATTTTTTTTAAATTGGTCTCAAAATTGTAAAATTCAAACTGCTGGATTAAATTTGAAAAATTTTACTAAAACAGGTGACATGGTTTGATGAAGTAGATCCAAATCCAGAACATTGCATATTAAGTATTCGTGAGCTACGTAAGGAAAGCTGCCCTCGAGAAGGCCTACTTCTAGATGAGCTTCTGGTGAGAGATGGAAGAAGGACTACAAGTCATATGAAAGGAGGAAAAGAGCATTTGGCTGTGTTCCTCTCTATTTAGAATCCTGTTATTCCCCTCACCAAAAATGCCACCCCCTAGAGTACTTACGGATTCCATTTGAACTTGACTCTTCATGAGAGCCCTCTCTCCTTCTCAAAGAAGGGAGGTAGCAACGTAATATACTCCCCCGCCCCCAAAAGTGGGCTTTTTCCTCTGCTATTTTCATGGTTTGGTTTTTAGTAAACAAGGATCCATTTTCAGGGGTTCTTTCCAAGGTCACTCTGGATTGGTTATCTGTGATTGTTGAGCAAATTACCTCGAAACGCAGCAGCCTGAAAGAGCATGTATTTATGAACTTGCAGTCTCCGTGGGTCAGGCAGGCTGGGCCGGGTTCCCTAATTCAGGCTGTCTCACAACACTGCCATCAAGCCACGAGCCAGGACTGGGGATTCATCTGAAGTCATCAGCCAGGGAAGAATCCACTTCCAAGCTCTCTCAGTGGTTGTTGGCAAGATTCAGTTCCTCTTGGGCTGTTGGACTGAGCACATCATGTTCCGAGTGTTGTCTGGAGGCCACCCTCCATTCCTTGCCCTGTGGGCTTCTCTGTCAGGGCAGCTGGCTTCATCAGAGCCAGTAAGAAAGATAGTCTGTTGGCTGAATGAAAGTTACTTCCTTTTGTAACTGAATCAGGGAAGGGCTCTCCCATCACCTTTGCTGTATTCTGTTAGAGGCAAGTGATAGACTCCCACACTCTGAAGAGAAGGCCATTATACAAGAGTGTGGCCATCTCAGACTGCTGCCCAGTCACGCCCAATCTTGCCTCCGCAGTCCTATTTTTCTTACACCATCTACCACTATTCCCTATATTACAGATGAGTGTGTAGATAGATCATGGTCATTTGAAAATGAATCTCATCTGGGCGCCTGGGTGGCTCAGTGGGTTAAAGCCTCTGCCTTCGGCTCGGGTCATGATCTCAGGGTCCTGGGATCGAGCCCCGCATCAGGCTCACTGCTCAGCGGGGAGCCTGCTTCTTCCTCTCTCTCTGCCTGCCTCTCTGCCTACTTGTGATCTGATCTCTCTCTCTGTGTCAAATAAATAAATAAAATCTTTAAAAAAAAAAAAAAGAAAATGAATCTCATCTGTAACAGAGTTACCATATCTGCTCACGACATTGTTGTTAATGCTTGTTAACAAGTTCACAGCATCAGTTCAATAAGAAAATACTTCGAGACTATGAAATCTTAAAAAATATAAGCTGAACTGAACTAATGGTAGAAGAATTCTAGACTATTGCTCCTGCTTTCCATTATTGCATTTTTTCTGCCATCCCAGATTTTTCAGGGACCCACTCTCAGTAATAGCTTCTTTGGGCCTTTCATCTTCTAAATCCTTTTTTAAAAAATAAATGTGCATTTCAGAATGCTGCGTTGATTTTCTTTCTTAGGCATAGGCAGAGGAAGGGGCCATTCAAGAAGGGGCAGTCAAGCAGGTTCCACACCAATTTGCCACAGATTACTAGGACAACATGTCAACTCTTGGGATCCCAGACCTTTTAATGTAGGTGCCTTAGGTGTTTGTGTGTTGCTTGTATTAGATGAAAGGAGTATAGAATTTTAAGGTAAGAGGTTAAAGACAATCTTACAAACAAAACACTGTCACTCAGGGAGAATTAATTAAGCTTTTATACAAATGGAAGATTAGTAAAACAAGTTAAACACCACTACAAGATGTAAATTTGTGAATGCTGGACTCTGATAATTACACAGTTAGAATGCAATCCTCATTGTCGGAAGAGCGTCTTCTATTTTTGCTCTGTGGTTCAAAGTTTCTTCCAGGGATTAATTCAGGAATGAGGACACTGCAAGTGTTGAAAATAGAGAAAACATTGTTAAATAGCCAGATATTTGATTTACCATTTCTTTTGTGGCAGAATATGTGTGGTTTATTTTGCCTATGCATGGAAATCATTTAATTTAACAGCACAATAAACATGTAGAAAAACATTAATATTTGATCACAAAGTTATATTATTATGTCATTTCTTTTCAAAATATATTGGCTTTAACTTCTCATAGAATTACCATTTTGAGAACAAGAGGAGGAGTAAATTCTCAGCATCTGTCCTAATCTAGAAAGCAGATACTAGTCATACTTAGAGTGTTAGAGATAAAGCTAAAAAGAAGGAAAGAAAAAAAAAACCCACTTTGATTATTTAGAGCTTTGGAATAATAACATACTTTTATAATGAATAAAAATGTCCATGCATTGATTCTGTTAAATATTTATTTTACATTTGAGCTCAAGCCACTCAAACTAGTTGCTAGAATGAGTTGGATGTAGTTTTAACTGAACTGACGAATAAAGCCTATCAACTTCTGTATTGTAGACTTAGTGAATTTTATTAAAAAATTAAAACATTTTACATTAGATTTTTATTTTTATTTTTAATATTTTTGCTCTGCATATTTGTTCCTAAATGATTTATGTAAGAAGATAAGCCAATCAATCAGAATTCTTGAGAAAATTGTCCTTGATGATAATTGAAATATCTACTTAACTGGAGACTCACCGGCAAAGACTTTGTGTTTCAAATTCCTTTGTGAAAAATATTACTCCAACTTATTTATTCAAGAATTCCCTGCTAAGCATCTGGTATATTTTAGACACTGGTCTGGGCACTGAGGATACACTGCAAAACAGAACAGACAAGAGTCCTGTCCTCAGAGAGCAGCCACTCTGGAAAGGAAGACAGATGATAAATATAACTAATTAATAAATTATATTTTCTGAAGAAGGCAATAGGTGCTAAGGTGAAAAGAAATTTGAGGCATGGTAAAAGGCTCATCAGTGGTGAGGACGGGCAAACACTGATTGCTGTATTAAACATCGTGGTTGGCGTAAGCCTCAATGAGGATCCACTGAGCAAAGCACTTCCTTACAGGGGTGAAGAAACAAGCTATGCAGATAGATATCGAAGGGAAGAATGTTCTAGAAAAGGGAGAGGCAAGGCAAAAGCTATAAGTAGAAGTGTGCATGGGCTTATTTTTATTATATTGTATGTAGTGGCCAAGATGGAACTATAATTTAATGACTCAAGAACTTAGAGAACTTCAAGGCAATTTAAACAGGATGCTCATTGTTCAGACCTATGCATTGGAAAGGTCACAGAGCTGGGGTTGAACTTTGACTAATTCCATGTACTTAGCACATGCAAGGAATTTTAAGGAATCCAAAGAAGAAGTTGACATAACCCTTCCCCTCAAGGTGACTAGATCAGCTTTTGTGAAATAAAAACTGAGTAAAATGACATTGCTAAAGCAGAGGGGCATGAACAAAATGCTGCCAACATTCATAGGAAGGAGATGATTGAAAATACATTTTGTCAGGGAAGCTTCTTGGAAGAGAGAGAAGTTGAGCTGGATATCCAATTAATGGTGAGACTGTGAATTCATGGGGGAGGTGATATTGCTCCCCATCCTCACTTTATCATACTTAGTTACTTTACTATAAATTACCAGGCCAGGGACTGTGGTAGCCAGCCCCCCAGATGTCCCCCAGTGGTCCCCGCTTCCTGGCATTCATACCATTTGTGTAGAGACCTCCCACATTATACCAGGGTGGTCTGTGTGACCAAAGGAATCAAAGGAAATGGTGACATGTCACATCTGAGATTAGATTATAAAAGATGCTATGGCTTCTCCCTGTCCCTCTCCAATTACTTTTTCAATCCCCTGGCCATGTCAGGGCGCCATCTTGGAAGCTGATGCTACAGCCCCGGTCAAGCCTTCAGATGACTACAGCCCAGGCTAACACATTGGCTGCCATCTCCTGAGAGACCCCATGCCAGAAACACCCAGCTATGCTCTTCTTCGATACCTAATCCCCAGAAATTGTGTGATTGAAATTTTGTTTTGTTTTGTTTTAAACCATTCAGTTTGGGATAATTTTTTGCACAGAAATAAATAATACTAAACCAAGTGTAGCTTCTGGCCTTAACCAAGGTAGCCAGCTATAATATAAAACCAGTCAGAAAAAACTGTGGTCTCCTCTTCTGAAAACTCTTGAGGCACAAGAAGAATTTAAGTGTTAACTAGAGAGACACTTTGTTGGCCACTAAGATATGTAGTGGACTTAAGGCAACTGCTAGGTCACGATACCAGTGAACATTTGTGGGAGATTGTTCTAAAACAATACAGATAATTGAGGGGAATTGAAGATTGTTTGAGACTCTTCAGGTCCCCACATACGCCTCCAGATTAGCAATAACAATAAAACAATAACAACTCAATAATAACTCCCATTTATTTAGAACTTGGTATGTTCTAGGCACTTCATGAATGCTTTAGAAATAAAGTGCTGTCTTATTTCATCCTCAAATAATCCTAAGAAATAAGTGCTATTGCTCTCATTATTCATGTGAATGCGGCAAACAAGATTTCGTGCAGTGCCTCGCAAACAGAAATTGATCTTCAAAATCTCCCTGCAAAGGCAGATGTCACTGCCTCCATTTTGTAACTGAACAAACTGAGAGTCACACAGAATAAGTGATCTTAAATACATTTTAAATTATTTTCTTTAGGGTGTACAGTTATTTAATAAGTCACTGAGCTAGAATTCAAATCCAAGAATCTATATAATCTAGAATTCATGTAACGGCAAGTCTCTGTTCTTCCCACTGTGCCACGTATAGCAAAAGCAATGGACTATCAGTAAAGATGTCCATTGGAAGAAACATACATAATATACAAAATAATGTTAATAATAATAAGATGATGGTGATACTTGTCATAAGCCCAATTGGGTTTCTGAGCAGGTTTGCAGTGATGGAGCCTCGGAGACTTATTTTGATAAAAATATTTTGGCGATCCTTCTCCCTGCTCTCATTTCTAGGTATTTTGGCATTTAGAATGGGATGGGGGATGGAGATCAAAAATTTTTCTCAAAATGACAGAACACGGATCATTTGCATGGGAATGCCAGCTGGGGAGAAGGGAACATACGCTTGCATTCAGGAAAAGTTTCACAGGATGTAAAAAGAAACCATCTGCTTTTTCTTTTTGTTCTTGTTTAAGAACAGCTTGTGTTTGCAACTCACAATTTAAGACATGGTAATAACCTACAGGACTTTGTGAAGCATGAATCGTACTGCTTTTTTTCCTCCTCATTTTTTCCTACTTATTTTTCCACTCGGTGTTTGCAAAACGCAGAATGCAAAGAGGGTATTTGCATGTTGCAACTTGGATAATAAAATTCTTCTGATCAAGGCCCGAGTCTGCCTTTTTTTGGTGTTTTCTGGGCATTCCAGGATCCTGCGATGAAATCCAGCCAATATGAATCAAACGTAATGCTCGACTTAGCTATAAGAAACACCCTAGGCTAAGACTCTGGCTCGGCGCACCTCCTGTTCTTCCTATGCAGAGAACTATTTCCGCGACCCCGCTTTATCTGCAACAGCACCTGGTAGGGACTTGCAAATCGGTTTTGAAAAAAAAAAAAGCAGTTTTATATGTTTACTCTTCTCATTAGCATTCATCTCCGTGGCTTTGATGTGTGCCTTCTTCCCCTACTGAAGTTTTCTTAATGATTCAGACTTCTCTACTGCTTATATGCAAACCAGTGCAGGAGCTTACCATTTGCAGACAGACAGACGGACGGGAGAGTGCAGTGTCCAGTGGGAAGGGCTCTAGAGATCTTTCTGGGTCAGCAGTTAGAAAATATTGCAAAGGGGTTAAGATCAATCAAACTATCTGGGTGAAGATCCTGGATCCCCCACTTACTAGCTTTGTGACCTCAGGCAAGCTACTCAACCTCTCTGGGCTTCGTTCTCTTATTTATAATATGGGAATAATATTACCCACCTGGAAGTGTTGTTAGGCAGGTTAATGAGTTAAGTAGAAAGTGCTCAGGATCGTACCTTGAAGCACTAATGGGAAGAACTGGGACCTATGGCAGGAGATACCCCAAAATTTACTAACACTCTATATCATGTTTTCCTACAAGATAAAACAGTCCCCCACACACAGAGTGATGTGATGTACATAAACTTAAAAATATATGCAAATGTATATACAATTATGAAATTATATATATTATATATGTGTGTATATATAATTATACGTACAATTAATTAAACCTTTCCATTGGGGATTGTAAAGTCTACCCCAGGTAGAGTCTCAGCCTCTGCCCTATTGACATTTTGAGCCACATAAAATTTTGTCGTGGGCTGTCCTGGGCCCTGTAGGGTGTCTCGCAGTATCCCTGGTCTCTACCCGCTAGGTGCCAGTAGCATATTCATCTCCTATTATGATAACCAGAAATATTCCCAGATATTGTCAAATGTACCTTGGGAGTCAAAATCACCTCAGTTACCACCAAGCTAACTTGTCTTGCTCGTCTTTAAAATCCCCAGTTTCTGCGATCCCGAATTGTGAGGAGAAAGCAAGGACTATGCAAGCATCTTTGGGTATCACGATGCAGAAATGTCTGCTTGTTCTGTTTGTATTTGGGCTTCGAGGAACAAATTCAATGTATGTGTAGATGTGCTAAATTTATTTGAAAGGAATCACTGCAAACTCATTAAGCCCTCAATTTCCTGTCTCTTTGTATGATCTTCCTTTACATTAAGATATTATCTTTTTATTAGGTGCTGGATAGGGGAGTTGAGGCATGCACACCAGACTAGTGGATTTTCTTTAGAACTGGAAGATTCTCAGGGGAAAAATGCAAGGGTTAAAATTATTTTGGGAGTGATTTTGAATTTTTTAATGTTTTGGTATTGCATTTTGGAAGTGGCAGCAAAGCCCTTATCAGTTTGTGAATATTAGTGCTGCATTCATTAGCCTTTTCTAGAGGATTTAAAAAGCTCACATTCATCAAATAGTTTAAATATAGTTTAAATCATTCCCATGTATTCACATCTTTCCAAGTATCTAATTGACTCTTCCATCAAATACAACAGATTTAGATGCAAAATTTTATTTTCTTTTGTTTTCTCATGTTCAGGTGAACATTTTATGCGATGTGAGCTAGAGACATGATTGCATTTGAGATGGTAGGGGGTTTTCATACCTTGACTGGGTCTCTTGGGTTCTGGAGGCATGGCAACAATCGATGAAACAGCAAATAGGCAACACCAACACAGACATGAGCAGTCTTCGGGACAAGTGTACATCTCCTTGAACTGGCCTCCTGGCTTGGAATGGGCACCCCTGGCCCCAGAGACACTGGTGCCGGTAACTGAGTCAAACGTGGCAAGGGAGGGTGGGAAAGCAGAGCCAAGCTTGTGGCTTGGAGACAGGTGCTGAGCAAGTTCAGGAAAAGAGCTAAAAAGGGGACTCCAGAGACAGATGCTCAGGACTATGAGCTTCAGAAAACTGAAGACCTAGGGCAATATGAAGCCGCCATCTCAGCCTTGAAACCAGGGATTGAACGAAAGCACCCCTACGATAAATCGTTAGAACAATTAAATCCATCTGGAAAAACCTAGTGGGAGGCAGCAACTACTCCTCAGTGTAGCAGGCACTGTGCACGAGGCCTTGCTCGTACGGAGCTTATGTTCTGATGGCATTGCTTAAGAGACTCAAATCAGAAACTACGTTTGCAGGAAGGGTAAGAAACTCCAAAACAAAAACAAGTGACAGTGAAATAAGAAACAGGGAAATCGAATAGAAACCTTAGAAATGAGAAACATTATCATTCAAATAAGGCATTCAGTAAATGGCTGAATTCTGGAATGGATATTGTCAAAAAGAATGTATCTTGCCAATATAATAGCAAGATTCACCCTGATGCAGAAAAGGGTTGAAAACTACAAATGACCAATTAGATGTCACGAAGATTGAGAGGTTCCAAATATGTGTGTTAAAGGATAATTTTTAAAAAGGTTGAAAACATTCTTTTTATACAGCTATAAAATGAACGTGTTCAAGATGTAACTCATTACTAATGAAGGGATCTGTAAAACGTTAGGACTGGCTTGAAGAAGACATCAAAGAAGGATACATTTATCTCGAGTAAAGGAATGTTGAAACTAATTTACGAATAGATGGTACAAAACAGGCTCTTCCATGCAGAGCTGAGGGACAAGTAAATTGAACCTCCCTGGTCAGAATTTTCCTATCTACGGACAAGAATTCTTTTGCATTGCTGTTAGTTATTTACAGTTGATAGTGTCATAAAAACAGCTCAAAAGCAATGAAAGGCTAGAATCAGAACTGGAAGACCATGCTCAAAGCCACGGGACGGCAAACGATCTCTTGGGTCAAAGGCAGCCTTCAGCTTTGTTGGAACACAGCCACGCTCACCTGTTCCTACATGTTGTCTCCGGCTGCTTGGACACCGCAGTGGTGGAAGTGAGTAGTTGCAAAGGGATCATATGACCCACAAAGGCTAAAATATAGTCACTGTCTGGCCCTTTAGAAAAAAGCAAGCCAATTCCTGTTCAGAGCACTGTAGTTTTCCACTGAATTACATTTTCTCGACATACATAATAGAGTTCTAAAAGAAAGGGGTGGTAAGGAAGCAATATTTAAGAAGAATTGATTCCCCCCGCCTAGAATTGAAGTAAGACATGAGTCCTTAAACCAATATTTCACCCTGAGAACAAATGGATACATAAAATTAGATTTACCCAGACACAGTAGAAAAAATACAATATTAACAGAGGCAGGTAAAAAAATTAAATGAGAGAGAATATATTTTGAATTAGAAATATAACAGAAAAGTAATTCACATGTGTTATCTGATCTCATCTTCGTAATTATTCCAGGAATAGGCACTGTCATTGCCACCAGTTTTTAGCAAATGAGCAAACTGAGATCAAAGTCACACAGCCACTAACTGGTAGAGCTAAGAATTGATCTTGGATCTTCTGGCTCCAGGAACACTGAGATTTGGGCCACTGTGTTGGGCTACTTTGTTATTATTGAGAAATAGATTTTTTTAAAAGGGTAACACATGGTTCTTAATTAGGAAACACAAGAAGAGAAGTCAAGTAGCTGACTGAGTTCTGTAGAGAATTCTGCAGCTAAGAAAGAGCAAATGCAAAGAGCATTTGGCAACAGGGAGCTTGCTCCAGATAAAAGAATTGGAAGAGGAGAACAGAATGGGTGGGGGGGAGATGGGGCTAAAGATCAGGTAAAGCTTTGCAGGCTTTGCAGGCTGTGCTAAGAAGTTCGCGTTATTCTAAGGGCCATGTGAAAATATTGAAGTTATACAAACAATGAGACAGGTGGGTGTATGGATCTGATTTACATTTTGAAAAGAGCTTTTGGGCTGTAGAGTGAGGAGTGGAGTGGAAATGGAGCAGAATAGATGTGGGGGACCCGTTGAAAGATGCTGATATCTAACAGCAGCTAGCCAAATAACGGTAAGAACTTGTAGTATTCAAACTGGGATTGGAAGATATGGAGTATGGCCATGAGAATTTCATAATCTTGGTTGCTTTCTCTGGCATGGTCTTTCTTGTATGTTTTTCGGTATTTGGACTCATTAGGAGGGGGAATAAACTTCCATTGTTCTGGGTGCCTGAATTCCCATTGGAGGATGATGCCATGATTGATTCTGTCTGTGTTCTGCAGGTGAGGGGGCTTTGAGCTTATCTCCAGGATAGCACTTTTCCTGTTCAATCGTAATGCCCAAAGTACCTCCTCCTTCCCAGCTGAAAAGAACCTCTTGAGAATGAAGACTTTGTCTTATGTACCTTTGCATCCCCACTGCCCCAAACTGCGGACCAAAAATAGTCATTCAATACAAGTTGTTGACTAAATGAATGGGATTCAATTATTTGGAACAGAGTGTTTTCTTCTGCCAATTTTAGCAGCTCTCTTCATTTACGTCTTTCTAGACTGACGCAAATTCCCAGGCTCGTTGGGAACTGAAAACCTTCCGTAATAATACTATTCTTCATTTAAGCCACTGGTGTTTCTTACGTAAAATATACAGGCCAATATAAATGCCTCGAATAACACAAATGCACTTGAATTCTGCTCTCAGTATTAGTTCAATGATAAATTAATGATGACACTAATCCCCAGGATCTCACATGTTGGACTCTCGAAACATGTATCATTTGTTCATATTTTCCTCCACAGCATGCTTTTTTGCATGACTGGCCCAAACCTCTCTGGATTTCTATTTCCTCATCTACAAACCACAGGTAATATTTATCCACTTTGACTGGTTCTGTAAGGATAAATGAGAAAAATATGAAGTATGTTCATCGTATAGTAGGTATTAGTCTATCATTTTTATACTTTCACCTTTCCTTCCTTTCTCTCTCTCTCTTCCTTCCTTCCTTCCTTCCTTCCTTTCTTTCTTCCTTCCTTCCTTCCTTCTTTCCTTCCTTCCCTCCCTCTCTCTCTCTTCCTCCCTTCCTTCCTTCCTCTCTCTCTCTCTCTCTCTCTTTCTTTCTTTCTTTCTTTCTTTCTTTCTTTCTTTCTTTCTTTCTTTCTTTCTCACTGTGTCCTGCTCATGCCATGACTTACTTCATTGGCCGGTTCTCCTTTTTAGTTCTTTCAATTTGCAATACTGAATCTAGTCCAGTATTTGCTCCGATGTTGCCTCTAGACAGAATGAAGTCAGAAGGCCTACATCCATCTATCACGAATATGTAGATTTCAAAAGTGCCCCCGACCCCCCATTTTCCCTTAAGAGAAGGCAATTCAAATTCCTCTTGTTTTTCTAACCCATCCAGTTAGTTGCCTCATCTGCACTGCAGGCAAATCTGTAGATGGTGCTGAACTCCTTCGTTCTCCTAGCCTGTTATTTCAGATTCATGGCCGTCCCGGGAAACTGGGCAGGACCAGACTGGTGGCTAGCTGGAAACAATGGAGACTTTTGCGGCAGGCACTGATCTGTAGGGTTGGTGTTTCTGAATTTAGGACGGGCAGAGGCATTATTTCCTCACCACCCACCCTCCACACCAAAATGGCTCTGCATTTTCTTTAATCATCCATCTGGTATGAGTTTCCATTCTCCCAATGTAATTTTAATAGGCTATTATTTTCAGTCCTAGGTGAGAATTTTTTACGTTGAAATTTCCGAAGGCAATTTTGTGCTCTTTGGTTGGTTTCAATTGTCAGATGAAACCCTTTTTATGGTAAACATTTTAATAAACAAACTCTTTTCACCTGGGTGATGATGCTAAGTTGAAATGGATGCATTCGCAATCCTTGCCTTTGCTCTCGGGGCTCAAACAGCTCACTCGGTGTCTGATTCCTCTTTATTCTCAGAGTGTCGTAGAAAGGAGGTGGAAGGGCTCACCCTCTAAGTTGGAACTCAGATGTCTTTCTGTTCCGAATTCTCCTGGAATTTGTGTTTCTACTCACATTATCTCATAGACTTAGGCAAGACAGGAGGGAAGGAGCACTTTGTATATCCTGGCAAACACAGACAAGGGATCAAGGAGAAACTCTGCCAAGGCTGCTAATTGAAATTGTCTAGGGAAGGGCTGCTCAAAATTTCATCTGTAGAGGAATCACTTAGAGATCTTGTTAAAATTCGGTTTCTCACTCAGCGGGTCTGGGGCCTCAGACTCTCTGTATCTGACACATGTTAAGCTGCTCCCTGAGGCTGTCAGTCCTGCTGGCCTGTGACTCTGGTTGAAGCTATAAACATGTCCCCGTAGCTTTCTTTTCCATCTAGCGTGAGTCTCACCTTCATTATATCCCGGGGGGATGCTGAGAAACAGCCAGGTTTGGGAACTGTATGAGGGTCCTAGGGCTGCCACAGACTAGGTGACTTATAACAACAGAAACTTGTTCTCTAAGAGTTCTGGAGGCCAGAAGTTTCCAATGACGTTCTCAGCAGGACTGTGCTCTCTCCGGAGGCTCTAAGGGTGATGGCATCCCTTGTCTCTTCCAGCTTCTCATGCTTGTCAGCATTCCTTGGCATTGGGTTTTGGGCAGTATTGGGATTCTTTAGAGACACAGAACCAATAGGAGATATATATATATATATCAGTAAAGATATATTAAGTTCAACTACTCCAGGCTGTCCTCTCTCCTGTGACTGTTACAGGGTAACGCCATAGTCTACTGTCAATGACTCATTAAGCCACACTCATGTAAGCCACTGTGAGTTTGACGACCATTGAGCATGGTAAATTTCCTCCATTTAAGTTCATATTAACAGATTCTGGGAGGTTAGGACATGGACCTATCTTTTGGAGGGGCCACCATTCAGCCCACCATGAGAATCATGTGATTAGGTAATCTTGGCAAAGTCTCATTCAAGGCAGAAATCCTACAATTCTAAAAAGGAAAATTGTTCTAGGTTTATCCATGTTTTGCAAATGGCAAGATTTCATTCTTGAAAACTGCACTCTTAATGTAGAAAGGAGGATATTTTGCCCTCTTAAATATCAGTGCTTGGTGAGTGTAAAGGACAAGGGGAGACTGGTGAAGGCTTAGAATATATCCATGCAGGTGTTACATTGGAGAAGCAAAAGCAAGTAAAGGAGGAAGGTGGAGACTGGGACGAAGAACCAAAGACAGCAGAAGCTGAGACAACCCTAAAGAAACTGAATATTTCCTTCCACCTGAGTCAGCGTCTCTGCCGGCACTTCTCGGAATGGCTCATCACCTGGGATGGGGCTGGAGCGTCTGCATGTCTAGTAAGCCCCCAGGTGTTGTCAACGATGCTCCTCCATGGACCATACTAGGAGCAGCAGGGGCGTAGGCTGGGCAAAAAGGTATAAAGGGCGTTAACTCAACTGGGTATACATTGCTCAGGAGAGGCACCTTTGGGTCGGCCAAGAACTAGAGGGACCACGTGCCTTCTTTTTGGCCTGCTTGCAAAATTCAAGTATAATGTTGCCAAACTTCTCACTTTTCAAAAGAGTCTGTATATTTATACGAAATTTCTATATTTATCGGTGTTAGCAACTGATTCACAAAATTCAAAAGCCACCAGGGAAACAAATAAAAGTGTATTTTAAGATGTATGTATTTTTTAAAAAAATGACTGCCACTGCTCAACCTCTGGCAGGTGAGTCTTTTATGCCCCATTTGTAAATTGAGTCAATCCGTGACCCCTTTTGTATAAAATAGTAATCATTAAAAACATGGAGGCTGATAAACTAAAGGATAAAAGAAGACCAGCATTTACTAGGAAGTGTTAAATTTGCTTGAATTCTGTTTTACACAGCTCTCCAAATGGGTAGCTGTTCAGAACACACCATGTCAAGAAGGAAATGAGACATTCCAAGGGCTATTAACTACTCCACCAGAGATCTTGGAAGATCACTGCAGTGTTATTTAGTGTCGATGTTTATTTAATTCTGGTGCAGAAGGGCAAATTTACCATGCTCAATGGTCCTCAAACTCACACTGGCTTACATGAGTGTGGCTTAATGACCCATTGACAGTAGACTATGGCGTTACCCTATAAAATAAATAGTGACAGGAGAGAGGACAGCCTGGAGTAGTTGATTTTAATATATTATACTAAAGAATATTTTTTTGTTGTTGATAGAACTCAGAGTTAGCATGGTTTACCAGCCGATTTGTTTGTTAGTGCAAAGTTAAGCTGGTCGTGGTAATTGACATTGTCCCATCTTTCCCTGGTCATAATCTGCTAGGAGTGGAGATTAATGAATCCTTCTTTGTCGAATCTTCTGAACAATGCTAGAGAATCTGGAAATAGCTAAATGGTATAGCTAAGGTGTCTCTGTAAGAATATTGCTATCCCTTTCCATATTTGATCTAGAGCTTGAGATTTTAAAAGCTACAGACATTAAAAATTTTTTTAAAATAATAAAAGCTGCAGACATTGATATAAATGCAATGTCACAAGGGATATATAATACACAGTTGCCAAAGGGGCAAGAAATAGAGCAATCATGTCTGGGAGCTCTCCGTGGGAAATTAGAGAGCCATTACACGGCATTTCACCATAATGGAGTATAAAGAATATGATTTAACTGGAAGAACCTGCATCATAATATAGTCAGATATTATAGCTTTATTATATAAAGCTTAGCGCCACACCAAATGTTCCTGAAAAGCCTTGCAGAAGTGTCCTCCCCGTAGCAAAGAGATCACTTGTGCTCTGCAGAGCTCAGAAGTGACCCAGCTTCAGGATCTGTGGTTGAACCTAGACTTTGTGAACTTTACAAGGATGTCTGAGTGAGAGATTGAAATAGAGAAAAGGATTTGGCCTTTATTTTTTACCCTACTTGGCTGTTTCCAAGAAGAGTTTTATTTGTTTGTTTTTTAAATAAGTAAGAAGTAGAAAAAAAAAAAATCTCATCAGAAAACCCAGTAGGCAATCTGCGAAGTCTAACATAAAACAAACCAAAACAACATAAAACAAAATAACAACAAAAAACAAGTGGAAAAAGGCCAAACCATGTGGTCCTGTTTACCCGAGCAGCTTACTGCGAGCTGCCAATATTATAAGCCTGCTACTTTCACTAGATTGATAGTGGCTTCTTGGAAGCCTGATTTAGGAGTAAGTCTGAGGCTGATTGTTAGTTCCCCGGGAAAGTGTGCGATGATTGATTAGCAATGTCTGCCTTGAGCACAGAAAGGAAGTACAAGTAACATATATGCCATATATTTGCATAGATGTTTTGTATTAATGCTTGAGGGGATTCTTTTACTTGAAGCTTTATAAAGAAAAGTACGAAGATAGATTGAGCATGCCTGAACCCTCTCTATCCAAAGAGAGCTAAATATTAGACAAATGGCAATAAATATGATATACACAGACTGCATGGAAAAAACAAAAATGGGTTCTTGACATTGGCAATGGACAAATTTCAGATCTCAGCAAATCTGCTGTCAAAATCCCATAGGAACAGTTCCTGAGAGTTAACACACACCAAATAGCCCCAGTGTGAGGGTGCTTAGCTGTTGACTGGGGTCATCCACCTAGCCAAATGACTTGGTCTTGCATATCAATGATCATGATGTAAATGCAGGTTATGAAGCTCCAGTGCCACACTCTGTGGTAGGCAGAATGATGCCTAAGAGGCCCACACCCTAATCCCTAGGAAGCTATGAATATGTATACTATGTAGTGAAAAGGACTTGGCAGATTTTAAAAGTGGGAGATTATCTGGGATTATCCAGGTAGGTTTCATATCATCCCATGAGCCCTTAAAAGCAGAGATCTTTTTCTGGTTGAAGGCAGAGAGATGCAGAGGGGACACTGGAGAGATTTGGAGCAAAAGGGACTCAGCCTGCAGCTCCTAGAACGGGCCAAGGGGAAAGCAGGAGAAGGAATGTGAAAGCTCCTAGCAGCCAATAGCAGTCCCCACCTGACAGCCAGCAGGAAGTGGAGACCTCAGCCCTACAACCACAAAGAACTACATTGAGCCAATAACCTGAATGAACCTGAAAGTGAATCCTCCCCAGAACTTCCAGATAAGAGTCTAGCCTGGTGGACACCTTCATTTTAGTCTTCTGAAACTAAGTAGAAGACACACCTGAGACATTTTGTGCCCAGACTTGTGACCCCTCGAACTATGCACAATAAATTGGTGCTTTAAGCTGCTGAAATTACAGTAATCTGTTGCAAAAACAACAGAAAATTAATATATTATCTAATAGTTGAAACTGATTTATGAAGGTCTTAAGTATCAAAGATGTTATACTAGGGTGTATAACATCTACAGTAGATAAACCCTGAATCTTAGTGGCTTCATACCATACATTTTCTCACTCATGTCATGGCCAAGTGCAGGTCAGTAGATTCTTCTGGATGGCTCTTCTTGAAAAGAGAATCCCAAGGAGGAGCAGACATCATCTCCAGCACTTGGAATTCCTAACTACTGCAGAGAAGAAACAACAGTGTGCCCAGTCATGCTGGAGCATTTAAAACCAGGCCTATAATGGTGACATTGCTTCCTAAAGGAATATTTCTATACCTCACTGGCTAGAAACCAGACACTTGACTCCAACCCACAAAGGAGAATGGGAAATTTGTTTTTTTGTGTGTGTACAAGAATAAGAAATGTGGTTGGTGAGCATTAAGCCAATCTCTGCTGTAAGTATATTCTTTTTATAATCTGGCTCCTTCATTAACTACCAATCTCCCTTTATAAGGGAAACAATGAAATATATACCCAGCTTTGAATAAAGGAATTGCTTTTCTTCTGGTTTGTTGGAAGTCATTTGTTTACCATCTTTCTGATCATTCATTATTTGCTAATTCTTGAAAATGTCCTAGTTGAGTCCATGTCCTCTGCTACCTTATCAATGTTGACATTGCTGGTGTTGGTGCCTTTGAACTCTATTCTACTGAAGAGTATTCTTGGCTTCCTTGTCTGCTTGTCTCCACACATGCACAGTGTTCTTCATTACCAACATCCTCCACCAGAGTGGCACACTTAGTGCAATCAATGAGCCTACACTGAACTGTCATAATAACCAGAAGTCCACAGTTTACCTTAGGGGTCACTCTTGCTGTTGTATATTCTATGGATTTGGGAAAATGTGTAGTGACATGTATCCATCATGATTGCATCATGTACAGCTTTTTTATTAAAATCCTCTGTGCTCCACCTATTCATCCCCCACCCAACCACTCACAACGACTGATCCTATTACTGTCTCCACAGATATGCCTTTTCTAGGATTTCATAGAGTTGATCATACATGACCAACCTGCCTTTTCAGATTGGTTTTTCTCTTTGGTAATATACATCAAAGTTTCCTCCATGTCTTTTCAGGATTTGATAGCATTTTTAAGAACCAAATAATATTCCTTTGTATGGATGTACCACAGTTTTTTCATTTATCTATTAAAAAAAGAAATCTTGGTTGCTTCCAAATGTTTGCAGTTACAAAGAAAGCTGCTATAAATATCCATGTAGAGGTTTTGTGTGGATGTTTTTAATTCCTTTGGATAAATACAAAGGAGCATGAGCCTGATCGATAGAGACTATCCAATCAAAATCCAAGGAAGTTATTTTCTTAATTCTAGGGTTTATATGGAGAGGCAAAAGATCCAGAATAGTTAACACAATATTGAAAGAGAAGACAAAGTTGAGGGACTGACACTACCCAAATTTGAGACTTACTATAAAGCTACAGTGATCAGGACAGGGTTTGGTAAAAGAATAGACAGATAGATCAGTGTAAGAGAATAGAGAGCCTAGAAATAGGCCCCCATAAATGTAGCCAACTGATCTTTGACAAAGGAGCAAAAGCAATACTGGGACGGAGATAGTATTTTGATCAGTGGTGCTGGAACAACTAAATATTCATATCAAATCATCGTCATCATCATCAGACTTTTCACCCTTCATAAAAATTAACTCAAAGTGGATCACAGACCTAAATGTAAAATGCAAAACTATAACCCCCTTGAAGCTAACATAGGAGAAGACCTAGATTACTGTGGCTGTGGTGATACCTTTCTAGAGATAAAACCAAGGGCATGATCCATGAAAGAAACACAGGATAGACTGAACTTCATTGAAATTGTCCAAAATATACAAAGAACTGGTAAACTCAGTAAGGAAAACAAAAATAGGTCAAAGAGCTTAGCAGACCCCTCACCAAAGAAGATACATAAATGACAAATAAACATACAAAATGATGTTCCAGGGGTGCCTAGGTGGCTCAGTTGGTTAAGCAACTGCCCTTGGCTCAGGTCATGATCCTGGAGTCCTGGGACTGAGTCCCACATCAGGCTCCCAGCTCTGCGGGGTGTCTGCTTCTCCCTCTGACCTTCTCCCCTCTCATGCTCTCACTTGCTCGCTCTCTCTCTCTCCCTCAAATAAATAAATAAAATCTTAAAAAAAAAAGAAATGATGTTCCACAATATATGTCATTGGGAAATACAGATTCAATCAACAATGAGACACCACCACATACCTATTATAATGGCCAAAATCCAGAACACTGACCTAAAACCAGATACTAAATGCTGGCAAGGATATGGAGCAACGGGAACTCTCATTCATTTGCTGGTGGAAATGCTAATGGTACAGCCATTTGGGAATACATTTTGGCTGCTTCTTACAAAACTGGACATTTTTTAGAGTTACCCTTCTTTATTTTTAAATGTTAGCCCTCCCCAGCTGCTTTTCCTGCATGGTGCTCTCTGTGGTCCGAGCTTCTCCTTTTGCTTTCTGTCTCTCTGACTTTGTGCTGGATGGTGAAGGGGAGGGAAAGTGAGCAGAACACTTCCTTTAACCATGCACTTCCCTCTTGCCCTGCTTTTGAGGTGAAGATAACAGTTTCCTAGCTGGTAGAACATAAAATAGCATCCGATACTCCAGAGAAGTCATCACTTCTGGCAATTCCTGCCACTATTTTCTCCTCCTTTCTCTCTCTTCTCTCTACTCTCCTGTTCCTCATGCATTTGTCTGGGCTGTTTCTTTCTAATCCCGTATGCTTTCAAAGGACAGTCTACAGTAATACCAGAGAACCAGTGTGTCTGATCTTACCCTTCCTGGGGTTGTAATAATTTAATAGATTTAGCACATTCATTGCCTACTGCAACCTTCTCATTCTCAGCACTAATGATATGTTGGGCTGAAGAGTTGGGGTGTGTGTGTGTGTGTGTGTGTATGTGTGTGTGTGTGAGAGAGAGAGAGAGAGAGAGAGAGAGATGGAGAGAGAGAGATATGTCCTGTGTATGGTAGGGTTTTGCAGCATCCCTGAGTCTATTAGATACCCCAAAATAATCCTGAGTTGTGACAACCAAAAGTTGCCCCAGATATTGCCAAATACTACCTGGGGGACAAAATCAGCCGAAGTTGAGAACCACAGATAAAGCTCCCAGCCAGTTGGGCTTATTTCACTTATCTTTGGATCATATTTTTAAGCAGACCACCATTCCCTCTCCAAGTGAGCTCCTTCAAAGCAAAGCACATTCTAGCCTCACTTCGTTTCATGATGAAGGCAAAAAATTGTGCTTTCTATGGGGAAGTCCTACTCGTAGTCAGCAGATTGGGACTCAGTGAAGCCTTTCTCCAACTTTGAAAAGCCTAATTAAACCGGCAGATTCAGCTGGAAGATTTGTAGTTGTTAGTGATCACTTCCAGCTCCGTTGTACTCACAGCCAAAAAGAACTTGAGCGAACATGGCCATATTCTGCCCAGACGACCGAATTCCGCAAGGCCTGCTGTAGCATCTCTCCCATGCCTCTGTGTCCCAAAGTATGGTCCTCACTGGCTTCAGGACACAAGATGATCTTAGGTGGTGCAATGTACACCATTCAATTGCATGAAATAAGTGTTTGTCTTAATAATACATTGTGCTGGGGGGGGGGCACGACCCACACACCAAACTTAGAGTTCAGGTTTTCTTTCAAATTAATGTATGCAGGTATGCATGTGTGTACAAACAGTGAGCTGACTTTAAGGAAAGGACTAGGACAGGGTATATACATATGTTTACTTTCCTATTGCTACTATAACAAATTATCACTACTGAGTGACTGAAAATGACAAAATTTTACTACCTTGCCATTCTGGAAGTCAGAAGCCCCAAAATGGATCTTGTGGGATAAAATCAAGGTATCGGAAGAGGTGTGTTCCTTCCGGAGGCTCTGGGAGAATCCATTCCTCTTTCCTCACCTTTTCTACCTCCTGGAGGTGCCCCCATCCCTTGCTTTGTGACCCCTTCCTCCCTCTTCAAGTGCATTGCTCCAAACTCTGCTTCTCATGTCACTTTCCCTTTTCCTGACTTCCATCCTCTTGCCTCTGTCTTTTTACCTTGGTTCGCCCGGATAATGTAGGATGATTTTCCAAACTGAAATCCTTAATTTAATTGCATCTCAAAGTCCCTCTTGCCATGTAAGGTAACATATTCACAGATTCTTGGGATTAAGACAGAGACATCTTTTTGGGGAAGAGCATCATTCAGCACATCACGATATATAAAATAAAGTTGTCAAGGTGATATAGGTGAATGAATGAAGGTGAATGAATGACATTTGGGAAACCCTGTTTTAGTTCACTCTTTCTTTGTAGAAAATTACCCCAAAACTCAGTGGCTAAGACATACTTACTCTCAGAGTTTCTGAGGGACAAGCTCAGAATCTCTCTCGAAGCTACACCCAAGGTGTCAGCGGGGACCACAGTCATCTCAAAGTTCAACTGGGATAGGGTCTTCTTCCAAATTCACTCGTGCTTGTGGATAGGATTCAATTCCTGGGGGTTGAAGTGAGGTCTTAGTTCCTCATTAGCTGCTGGCTGGCGGTCCTCCTCCTGGCCTCATGGGCCTCTCTATGGGCAACTGGCAACTTTGTCTTGCTCCAGGTGATCAAGTAGAAGACAGAGAGAACATGAGCAGGATGGGAGTCAGTTTCTATAACCTGATTCCAGAAGTGACATCCCCTTACTTGGGCCACATTCTCTTCATTAATGCGAGGCTCTAGGTCCAGCCCGAGCTCTGCAGGAGAGGGTTACACAGAGCACGAATCCAGGTAGCAGGAATATTGGCATTTCAGAATCTTCCTCTATACTTGTCTTAGGTCCTAATTTTTCTGGTAACTTACCCGATAGGGAACTCTGCACTTTAGCAGAAAAGTGACTACTCTGTAGATTTGCTTTCCTCCAGGAATCTGAGTGTCCCCACCTCTCTGTTTTCAGTGTCTCAGCTATGAAGATCTATGTTGGCATTGGGCCTCTTGGTTTCCCTTGGGGTCATGGGCCCTTTCCCTGTGTGCCTTTCCCTGTTTCCAAATATCCTCCTTTGTGGTCCCACTAGATTCCTGAATCAATGATTGCCTTTAAAAAGATTAAAGCTATACATTGTTTAAGAAAACTCATATACAAGGGAAAAAAACCCCACATAAATACATTTTCTTAATTCAATGAAACACAAATCTGTGTTCCTGATCTTTAAGGTGTTGGGCGATTCAATCCCAGAAATATTATTGGCAGGAATACATCTCTCCACCTCTATTTAATGAATCAGATTCTTAAATATCTGTGTCTTTCTCTATTACTTCATCTCTCTGTCCTTCAATGTCCCAATACCCTTTCTCAAAAATCTCAGGATTTTTATTCTGACAATCAAGGGTTTTGGAAAAATACATGTTCTATAACTGGTTAATTTATGTTCTGATTTGCTTGAAGTCTAAAATAGTCAAAGGATAAAAAAATAATAATAAAATAGTCAAAGGAGTCTGGCTCTTTTATGAAACCAGATGGTAAAAAGGATTGGAGAATGTTCCTTACAAAGTGTGAGGGTCAGTTAATTTCTGTCTCTGTCTATTATGATGCACTGGAGATAACCCTCGTGAATTTAATTTGGTGACCTTTTGCAGCTGTCAGGCCTCAATAATTTTTACCTGTTTTGATATTCCCTCAAATTGCTGAGGACATTATAACATAAAAAGCTAGTGAATATGCATAAATCTGTGGGATCTTACGCTGTCGCTTATGAGGGTGGAGGGGTATGGAAGGCGGGTCCTGTCCTCTGCTCCACACTTTTTGGAGGTACAGTGAGTTTGTACATAAACAGTGCTTTTTTTTTTCCCATTTGCTTTGACTAATAATAATCAACTATCCCGAAAATTGAAAGAGCTTCAAAATAAGAATACAATGTTTTTTTATTTATCAAAGGTGAACATGGGTTTAAAAATAATTGTGAATCTACGTTCTTGCTAGTGGTCTTTGAGTCCAATACTAAGCACACATCAAGATCCTTCTACATACCAGAGGGCAGCTACCAAAATGTCAGAATCATTCTATAACCTTTTTCATGACTTGCTATCTTCAGCCCCCACCCCCCATGAAGAATTTCATGTTTTAAAACTATTGACTTTTCCTCGATATAAAAATAAATGTAGAAATTAGTATGGGGAAAGCAAAGAAAACATTGCATTTTTATTGCACTCTAAATATTTTACAATTTTTTTTTATAATCTTGTAGAATGGCTCCATAGATCACTTTGTAAAAATGGCTTTCCTGGCAAATTTCAAATCAAGATGGGAGTGTCTTATTTTCACAGTGATCATTTGTACCTAGACTATTCTCTACTGTGTGAAACAGCCTTAGTAAAAAATGATATTACTGTTTTATACTAACAAATGTGGTTTTTACCGGAGTAAGACATTAAACAAAAATGAAAAAGACCTGCCCTGGTGTCGAAATATCGTTTTCTTGAAATAGTGACTCCTTGTTTTTTTGCTGAACAGAGTATGTACTATACCCAAGTCAGTGGCTGAGTTTACTGATTAAATCATCTTGAACTTCCTCAGTATTCAGGTCAAAAGACAAAACAAAGCAACAACAAAAGCCACAACAACAACAAAAAATAAAAGTAAACATGAGATGTGATCATTCTAGAAAATAGTCAAGCTCTGGTACCTTAAGGGAAACTGTTCCATATGGACATTGAGATAATCAGTTCTCCAACATTCACATTGTCTTGGAGGAACTTTGTGCTTATCAATGACCCCTGCTGGAGACTGTCTGCCATGTTCTTGGGGTAGATGACATTTTATTGTCTAAGGACAACAGATGATGCTGCTGTTCATTCAGGGACATTTGCCAAGCCAGTGGAGAAAGACCATGGAAACAGACATGCTGGAGTATTCCAAGGATCCCAAACTTTCTGCTGAATTCTTCCCTTGCTTACCCTCCCTTTCTTTTACTTTTCACCTTTTATTTTATTTTATGTTACTTTATCTCACCTAATCTAATTTAACTCTGTTTTGTTCTAATATCTTCTCTCCCTCAAACTCCCCCCACCACACACACACATCTTCTTCAGACAGTGAACCTTGGTTAACACCGGATAAGGTTTGCAAACAGTTTTTTGGGATTGCACCAATGGTACCCATCAGGGATGCACGAGATAGGCGCCATCTCCCAACTGCAAGTTCTCACTCATGACACCAGGTGCTGCCTGTGCTTATGCATCAAGAAGACCATGTCCCCAACCTTCCCTGCCCTGTGAGACCCTGGCCCTGCTCTAATGGAGAGTCACTGGTCTCATGAGTCCCTGAGGTGCAGAAACCGAATAGATTTTAACCTCAATACGAGTCACTTAAATCACTTTTTTCAATACCTGTATTTCTCTTTTCCACTCTCTGATCTTAGTTATAGATCTGCAACCTATTATCCTTTAATGGGTACATGAGTCTACAAGTAAATATGACTCCAAAACAAGTAAATGTGTATGGCATCTTTTCTCAAAAACAATTTAGTTCAATCTATTGATTTTCTTAGTCATCTAAAAATTAATATATCGATGTCACATTTCATTCTTAACTTTGACATTTCCTTTCTAGCTCAGGCTCACAGGCACCTTTCCTGATCTATCTACTGTTTCTGCTTCCAAATCACCTCAGTAATATGTGTTATCATCCACGGTTTAATGATTTTAGTCTTAAGTATAGTTATTAATGTGAAAACAATAAAAATGGAGCCAGTATGAACTAATCCATTGTCAATAGGTCAAATCATGTTTTTAAAATTAATTTAAACCCACTGGACTTCAAATGTTGCAGTAATTATTGCCATTTATATTTATGATTATTTGTGTTACATGCCTCTCTTCTGGAGGGAAGAGACCATAGTATTTATCTTTGCATCTTCAGTATTTTGCATTCCATAGGCATTTTATTAAATGAGTAGCTAAAAGTAGTATCTAAAATGACTATGAGAACTTTCTTATAGAGGAATCAGGGTTAATAGCTCTGAATCTAAAAAGATAATATTTATTCTGTGCTTACTATATATTGAATACATTTTTGGTTACTTTGCATGAATCTATGCATTTATCTAACAACAAACTCATAAGGTAAATCCATAATTATCCCCATGTACTAAGAGGTAAGTCAAAGCTAGTAAGTGCCAGGGCCATGATTAATTTGGATCTTAACTGCTATGCTCTATTGTTTCTAAATGAAAGTGGAAATGCTTCTTTCCATTCTCTGGTAGCAGATTCTGACCCAGAAGGGTCACATATTCAAAGGGAAAATCATCCAGGGTATTTATGTGCAGACTCAAGTGCTTGACATCTGAACCTCTCCAAATTTCAGAAGCATTTAGAGTTTTTCTCTTTTTTGAAGGAGAGTGGAAGACAGGGGGAGAGATAGCAAGACACAGAGATAGAAACAGAGAGAGAATATATTTGTTTGTGTCTCTAATACACCACTGAGGTACCACCCACTTTCGATATTTGGTCCATTGTCACAAGGTCCTTTCCATTGGGTGATGTGGTGACTTGATTGGATTTATATTTTAAAAGGATCCACTGTTTTCCTCTGAGCATTGGAGGGAGCAAAGGCAGGAGCAGTTGGTAGGCTTTACCAATCATCCAAGAGAGAGATTATGATGGTTTCACCAGAATGCAATCAGTAAGTGTGGTAAGGAATGCACTGAGGATGAACATAATTTGAAGGTAGAACTATCCAAGATTGGATATGGGACATAGGAAAAACTTGTGTGTGTGTGTGTGTGTGTGTGTGTGTGTGTGTGTGTGTGTGTGTGCTAAGTCAACTAGGAAGATCAGTTGTCCTTACTGATTTGGGTAGATAAAAGGAGGCACAGATTTGGGGAGAAAGACCAGGAGTTTCATTTTTACATGTTAAATTTGAAATCCCTACTAAGTGAGCAAGTGGAAATCTTCTTGAGAAGATAGCTGGATAAAAGTATTTCTGGGGGAAAAAGTCCAGTTCAGAAATATAATTTAGGAAATGTGTAGATTTTATTTAAGGTTCTAAGGTTTGATGATATCCTGTTGGGAATGACCATAGAGAATGAGTCTGCGCACTGAGTGCTGGGGTCCACTAACATTAGAGGTTAGGGAGAGAATGCAGTGTCCACAAGGACAATGAGGACTAGCAGTCAGTGAAGAAGGAAGGAAAACAGGAGAAGGTACTCTAGAACGCAAGTGAAGAACAGGTTTCAGGGATGATGGATTGATCTACAGAGTGAAATTCTACCTTTGTAGCTTGCTTCTGGAAGCCATTGGATTGAAAACACATGCTGGAAAAGAAAGTTGGCAGTTATGTTACTTTCCTATAAAAGGTAAATGACCTTGGGTGGGAATTCAGGAGAAAGTCTGATATATGGAAGAGCTAATTATCTTTCTGGCTCTTAACAGAGAGACATGTACAACTATAAATAGGTCTCTTACCATGACTATGACCAGGATATTTCCTAGGACACATAATTCAAACCTGGAAGATGGTACATTCATTCATTTTAGCAATTTCCCTTCTGTCTAGCAACAGACCTGTCTTGGAGTACATGAGTGAAGGAGCTCTCACAGGATGGATAAAGATTAATTTAAATTTTGGTTTAAGCTGTCTAGGTAGATAGTGTTTAATGAAAGGATGCTTAGTAAGTATTTGTTGAATTTTAGTGCCTGAAAAGCATAAAAGAAAAGATGAGGACTATACCAGCAGCTTAAGTGTGTGTTGGTCTTCTGTACCTCAATGTGGCAAAGAAACAAACTGGAGGACCCTTAATCAAAACGCTGTCATCATTCGTGATGCTTTCCAGACATGTCAAAATGTTTTTCTTAAAAATTTTTTCCTTGGAGTGATGAATGCATTTTTTCCTTATAAAAATAACATTAAAAATCATTAAATGTTTTAAAAAGCAACATGGAATAAAAAAAAGCCCAGGTCCTTGGGAACAAACTACTTCCAATGTTATACAGAGAAGTCTTTCACATCCTGATACTCAGAAAATGAATGATTGCAAAGAGCATGTAGAATTGTGCTGTAGGGCTGCCTTGGAACTTGTAACCAACCCACACATTTTTATCAGCTCCATAACAATACACGTCAATAACAGAGGGGTGATTCAGTAGCCGATCCAAATCCAAATGACAGTGGCCTTCAAAACAAACAGCCCAATCAAAGAGACATTGATGCTGCTTTGAAACAATAAATACTAGCTCTGTCACCACTTTACTGCATCAAAGTGCCATATTCTCTCTGGCTGTCACCCCAGAAGACCTCTGAAAGAAGGAGAGAAAAACACTTCAACAGATTCCTTTTGGTTTTTTGCTGCTGTTGTTGTTGTTTTTGTTTTTGTTTTTCGGGAGGAAGAGGGGCAGAGAGAGAGGGGGGAGAGAGAATCTAAAGCAGACTCCATGTCCAGCCTGGAGCCCGATGTGTGGCTTGATTTCAGGATTCGGGGATCATGACCTGAGTTGAAATCAAGAATTGGACACTTAACTGACAGAGCCACCTGGGCGCCTGTCGTCGGATTCCATTTTACAGGCAGCTGTAGGTTCACCTTGCCTTGAACATCCTTGAACTTCAGGTGGGTCCCCACTTGCCCTTCTGTAGGTCTCATCATGGATGCAATCCTGGCTATTCTAAACTTCAAAGGGGATTTTACATTTCTTTCCCAGATCATTCTGATTCTCCACATCTACACGTGTAAAGGGTGAAGTGCACCCTGAAAAGCCAAAGGAACACCTTGTTTACTTCTATTCCACAATTAGATTTTTTTTCCAATCTTGACCTCTAAATTTGAGGACAAAATTTTAAAAATTTTCCCCCTTTATTTGTAAATTCAATAAAGATCAATTGCAAATGCATGGGTAATATTAAACCCTGAAGTGATTAGTTTACCACTCAAGTCATTGAAGTGATTAGTTTACCACTAAGAAAATTATATAAAAGTAAACATAGAAGTTTAAAAATGAAAAGAAGCATATTATGGTAAATATACATATTTGGGGGTGGGATAAACTGCTGTCTTTAATCAGTTAAGACTTGATGGTCTTAGACCGTAGCTCTCCCGAGTTTATTCCGAACATTTTTAAAGGAAATAATTCATCCATATACCCTACATTCCTAAATCATCATGGTGAAATGTCTGCTGTAATTTAGAAATGCTAGTTTTGGTTTAACAGACTATATCCCCCCCTTTCTGTTACCCGGAATTTCTCTCGTTCACTATTCAGACTTCCATTTATTTCTTTCATCATCTACTTTGGATAATATTTTAATTCCTAAGGACATGAAATGTCTCAAGTATGTTGTCTGCTCTGTAGTTAGGATGTAAGGGGCAGTCAGACCTATGAATAATTGGTTACAGACCCAGGCAAAATAAAATAAGTTCTTACAAGAATATAAGGAGTAAAGAAGAAGAAGAGAAAAGAGGAAAAAGAAACTAATTGTGATTACTTTCTTGGTGGTGGAAAACCCCAACAGTCAAGACAATTTTTCAGTTTTTTCTGCCAGTGTTGAAACAGCCCCCATCATCTGGGCAACTGACTCTGTTATCAAGCTACCCACAGGGAAAATATTCAATTTTCCTGACCCTGGTTGCTTTATTAAAAAACAAACACATGAAAAAATCCCCCAAACTACCTAACCCGAGTCAAGTACCTGCTTGACTTTGGAAGCTAAAATCTTTTAAATCCTTTTAAACCTGCAGTTACAAAGGGAACACACAGCAACGAGCATTTCACAAATAAACTAAACCTGATCATCAGAGGGTCTCCTGTGGTGACAATTTGGGTTCAAGGTGAAATGTGAATGCCAACCTAGATAGGGGTGGTCTTCTGGCTCCCAGACCAGGAAGACATCATGGGAGTGCCTAACATCATTCTCTTTCACTGATGTCTACTCAATATATTTGTTATGAAATGGCTTTGTGGTCAGAGAACCTGTTATAAAACTATACTGTGAACTTTTTATTTTATAGAGTAAGGAGAAGACATGCTAAGCAGACATTTTAAGGCTGAAAAATATTAAGATGCAGTTAAGTACAGATGTTGACACCTGCCTCTTTCCCAAGTTTTGATTGCCTCCTGTTTTTATCTCTGCACTTTTATCAGACAATATAGTCAGCCCTTAACTAGCTGCTTGGACAAGATTTGACTTTAGACTATTCTTTAAGAAAAAAATCTTTGGGACGCCTTGGTGGTTCAGTTGGTTGGGCGTCCAACTCTTGGTCTTGGCTCTGGTTGTGATCTCAGGGTTGTGGGATTGAGCTCTGTGCTCAGTGCACAGTCTGCTTGTCCCTCTCCCTCTTGCGCTCTCTCTCCCTCTCTCAAATAAATAAATGAAATCTTAAAAAAAAAATACTTACTATGTCTAGTGTCAGATCTGCATTTATAATGCAATTTCCACCCCCTATTGGAGCAAAGAACCTCAGGGTATGCAACACACATGGTGACATTTAATATTAATGTAAATCCCAGAGCAAAGATGATGCTGTGGGTAATTCCTCTCTAATTAAGCTTCCCCGGATTCCAAGCCATCCTTTAGATGAGACAGCATTGAAATGGGAGAGGTACCCATGTTTCAAATCAACAACATAATTACATAGAAAGCTTTTCCAATGCAAAGACTTTCTGCCAATTCTAAAGAGCTTTATAATCTTTAAATGATGTGTTTATTTTGGAAAATAAATAAACTGAATGGTGAGTTTTGGAACAGGAGGTTGTGGCAAAGTAAAGACGGTGGCAATGCAAAGTGGAAATTTTTAGAAAGCCTACATTCTTTAATCAAATGGACAAATGCCATTCAGGGATAATAAATGTTATACACAACTATTGGCAGCACAGAGGGTTGTTTGGAAAGACTGTAAACCAGGCTTATTCTGTTTGACGCCTCACTCCCCCTCAAGCTACCTAATGCAAAACTAAACTCTAAGCATAATACAACTTTGCAAAATGTAATTTAATGACAAGAGAAGAAACATAATTTAGAGTTAACTTACGGAAAAAAGAAAACAACTATAAGGTGAGGAAGGGCAGCTCATTTGAAGGGAGAGTCAGAGTTTAGAGTGTCTAGTTCTCAACCTCAGTGGTCAAGTTTCTTTGGCATAAATTCTAAATTGCTGAAAAGGATTGGCTTTAGAACACCGGTGTTAGTGATAAGCAATAGATGTATTGTTAATTAAGCACTTCCTTCTTGCAGACTTTAACGTTGTTTGTTCAGACGTAAACCAATGTTGTATTATTTTGCTTAAAAGATAAGAAAAGGGGCTTTAGCAGTATTAATAAGTAGCCCGAGCCATATAATTAGTGATGAATAAAGACACAAGTCAAAGTCAGGTCGTTCCTGCCAACTCTGTACTCTTCTGCCTCACCCCTAAGCCTACTGAGTGAGTGTCTGCTATAATACTGGACGAGCTTTGGGTAGGTGCATAAATAAACCTCCTTGGGAGGGATCAAGATGTCTGCTCATTTTTAATTTTTTAAATTCTACTTACCAACCATGTTACATGAGATTTGGGGGAGGGTGGGAAATAATTTGACATTATTTTTAGAGAAGAAACTTCACTGCACGTTGAGCCTGTCATACATTAGAATGCAGATTTCTTTTTCAAAATGGGATATACTGAGTGGAACTACAGCAAGATCCTAATTGTGGATATTAATAACATGGTAAGAACTTGTGACAATTGTTCAGCAAGTAGAATCATAGAATGCTCTTCCTCAGAACATTCTGAGCCAGTTGGGATTGCTCTTCCTGTGCCCTCAGAACATTCTGAGCCAGTTGGGATTTCCTGGTTGCTCAGCGTTCCCTTCCACACACCACCCCCACGGCCCACTTTTTGGCGGACTCCCTCATAGCACAACTTCCTTTTGGAGAATGATTGGTGAAATCGGCAAGAAAGATATCCTGATCTTCCTTAGTCTTCCATGACCCCAGCATGAGCTCTTAGACTCTTTCCCACAGATGTTGAGCCGTCAGTGAAACCTAACAAAGGGTGGAGAAAACCAGTAATGGCGCTAGTCTTTGCCTAGATGTGATGACTGACCAATATCCGTTACCTGGACACGAGTTGTTTCACCACTTCCCACCCCTTGTCAAGCCTGGTCCTTCAGTTCTTGGGTGAATTTAATCATGCCCTACTTTAAATTTATAATTCCATGAAGGAGACAGCAAGGAGCACTTCTGCTCACCTGGAACCAGTTCCAAGAAGCCATCCTTGAGGGTGTCCTGGAAAGTAGCTGCCTCACCCCAGGATGTTGGATACAGTCTTCGATGTCTGCTTTCCAGACTTTTCCTGGCAGGTGTTGACTGACTTTGTCTTGTTTACTGTGTATCTTCATAATATGTTTGAGTAGTAGGGCTTCGCAGGGTTTTCTGCCAGCCACCCCAGCGCAGAACATGGAGGATGCTTCACACTTGTCTGAGAGCAGAGCAGAATTGCTGTAAGGACATCCAGAGGGCGTGAAGAGGCCTCACAGTCAGGAGGAAGAGAGAGAAGTGGAGTTCCACGGACCAGCACAGAAAGGCCAGATGGGAACAAGCGTGTCTGGGAACACGAAGGCGGAAGGAAGGAAGGGCAGAAATCTTGATTGCTGTCTTGCTCTCCAGCTGCTGCTCCAACAAGAGGTGTCCCCTTGTAGATATAAGACACTGAGAAAAGATTTTTTTTTGTATACCTGAGTTTGTAGACTGAGACTTATATATTCTACACATGACTGTGAATTCCTCAAACGATACAGACATAAAACATGAAATGAGCCTCTTGTAATCCTGTCCCGCAGACGTAGGCACTAGCAGCCATTCCTATAATTGTGTCCAGAGAGAGATATATAGATCTAAGTACGTACTTAGATATGGGCAAAGTCCTGTCTCTAGACAGAGCTATACCTGCCTTCGAATAAAAGGGTAGGATAACACCATAGGTGCTATTCAGAATCAATTTTTAGACATTAGGAAGTAGCTTTCTTGAATGGGAGAAAATGAAATATGTCAGTCATTGGTAGGTTGACAGCTGACAACGTCAATTAGGAGTAACACGTGTATTTTCTTTTTCTATATAAAAACGAGCTTTGAAACTTCAGAGCCAAATTGCTTGCTGTGATCAAGAGGCCACCAGAGTAAGATGAATTGTTTTTATACAAGTGGGTTCTTTGATGAGAAGAATGAACTTCAATTGGCAAACTCATGAAAAATCAAAGATGCTTAGTGCATGACTTTGGAAATCAAATTATGTTCTAGAAGTTTATTCTGTGATTAATTACAATTAGAGAGCTCTAAACCAAAACAGAGTAATTAAAATACCCAAATTTATTTTTCTCTACGATCTTTTGGTGTGAGGAGCCAGAAAAAAATGCTTTATTATTATTTTTTTCCCCTCAAAAACTGAAATGAAGTAATCTAAGCCTCAGTGTACTTTGGGAAATATACAGTGTATTTCTTTCTGTGGTGAAGTACCAGGATTTAAAAGTTGACCCAATCCTTTCAGGGAGGTTGTGCCTGCCAAAGAAATGTCTGAGAGTATCAGAGTTAATAATGTCATTATCCCAATGTTTATTTGGCCAGAATTTTTAGATTACCACTCACATTATTTTTTTCGTGACTAAATGAAATTGACTGAAGCTTTCAGGGTTGAGAAAAAAGTCAGTGAGTATATTTTCTTGAATAAGGGTTCTGTTTAAGAGTTAGAACCCTGTCTCTACTCTAGGTGTAATTAATTGCTTTAAGTATATTTACATAAAACCAACATATATTGGGGTGCCTGTGTGGCTCAGTCAGTTAAGTGTCCAACTCTTGATTTTGGCTCAGGTCATGATCTCAGGGTTGTGAGATCCAGCCTTGCATCAGGCTCTGCACTGAGCCTGCTTAAGATTCTCTCTCTCTCTCGTTCTGTCCCTCTCCCTACTCACATTTCTCTCTCTCTCAAATAAATAAGTAAATCTTAAAAAAAATCAACATGTAGAGCATATGTATTTTTGTCTTAGTTGATTCCAGCTGCTATAATCCCAGTTGGGTAGTTTATAAACAAAGAAATTTACTTCTTGTGGCTCTGGAGGCTAGAAAGTCCAAAATCAAAGAGCTGGCAGATTCAGGGTCTGGTGAAAGACGACTTCGTCCTAGACCACCATATTTTTGCTGTAACCTCACTTGGTGTCAAGGGCTAGGGAGCTTTCTCAGGCAGCTTTGATAAGGGCTTGAATCCTAAAGGCCCCACCTCTTAATACCATCACCTTAGGGGTTAGACTTCAACAGACGAATTGTGAGGAGACACATACATTCAGATCATAGCAGTGTGTGCACCTACAAACATATAAATAATGTCCTGTTTTTGTTAAGCTAGATACTTATACGAATGCCTAATGGTGACAAATGCTTAATTGACATTCTAAAATCCATTTCGACTCTGTATGGTGGTAAAATTCATGTTAATTTATGTCATTACAATTAGCCATCTTTCTAAGGATCTCATAGACAGCTCATACAGCTTGTAATATGTGACCATCAAGACAAGCTTGAGGAAGTATAAAATACACATTTTCTAGTTTTGCATTGGGGGAGGAAATAGCTTTGATACATTTCCTCTTTCTCCTTCCTAACCTAAAGGATAATGAGCAACTGGCACAGAGCCACCAAGGGACACTGATGGGGAAGTAGCAGGAAAGAGAGCGATTGCTGAACTCACAATTCATCTGAGGTCCCAGGGGACAAGGTCACAGAGTCCAAAGGAAAACACACCGCTGACCTAATCTTAGATGCTGCCAACAGAAGTAAGAGTTACAAGGCAATGGACAGACAGAAGGAAACCTCCCTTTGGAGCAGAGATGCAAGACTAATTACAGAAGGAGGTGTGTTTCAGACAACCGAGGTAGAGGACTGGCAGCTGTCACAGAGCTAGAAGGACTCGGCGTGTGTCAGCTTGGTTTTCCAAAAGCATTGCCTTTTGGGTGGAGTGATTGAGCTTAACGATCCCACAAAGAACTTAGTCTTTTAGAGTTTCCTTCAGACATGAGGGGGAAAAAAATCAGATTCCTAATCCATACAGTCGATCTGGAAGACTTCACTGAGTAAATTACAAAGAATTTAGTGTGGTGGTAAGCAGAATGGTAGCTACAAAGAATTATAAAAAAAAAAAAATGGTCTGTCCTGAGGATTCTTTTCATTTTGTTGAAGTCTGACTGCTGATAAATTTTAAGCCTCATCTCCCACTCCTCCCCTCTCACCCACACCTGTACAAGCTGGTAAGAAAGCCTGGTGCCCACTCCTTTGGCATCAGTGGGACATTTAAACCGTTCAAGAGAGTTTTGCAGAGGTGGGACTATCATTAGGAAAGGCAAAGGACTAGATGTGCCAAAAGGAAAAGGACTGTAATGATCATAGCCTAAGGAGAACGTGTGGATTCGGAAGCAGAAAGAAATACTGGTAAAAGACGGGAGGGGTCAAGAAACCAAGGAAAGGAAATTGGATTCAGTATGCCTGCCTAAAGGGAAACTCAATAGAATATCATTTGTATTTGTATGTATTTGTAGAATACATATCATCCTAGATATTTGGATCCCAGTTAATGGGATGAACAAGAGATATATTCATGTGCTGAGAATAAAACTATGTAACATGTGGGTCTTTAGGTTATTTGTCAGGTAAACCTTGATATATCTCTATCATTATATAGAGTAGGGTTGGAATTTAGAGAAAAAGGAGATTTCCTTTGATTTCAAAAAGTTTTATGTGGAGCAAATTACAGAAAGTACTAGGGATCTTCCAGGAGTATGTATGTTTTTATCTCAAGTAAGATGCACGGGTGTGGAATCTGAAATTTTCCTAACTTCAGGCTAGGAATCTAAAATCCGATCAGCTAATATAACCTTAGACCATTCCTACTGGTCAATGCAAGTCAAAGTACACACAAAACTCTTCTTTATGGACTCTTCCAAAACCAGGACTCCTGGGAATCTAAGAGGAAAAATAATGGATGCCTGTACCAAAAGGAAGTTCATAATAAATAATCCCATAAGGATTTGCTCCACCATGAGGAACAGTCAACAGAAAACTAAGGGGACAATTTTCACCCCCACGAGACTTAAGATACTAAAACAATTTGGAAGGATCTAAAGAATAACTATGTTAGAATGATACTATTCTATTTATTTGAAGTTCGAACAGAGGCCAACTAATGCATAGGGTAAGAAATCGGGATAAAGGTTATCTTTGGGGCAAGGAGAGAAATACACAGTGGGGGCTTGTGGGATGCTGGTAAGTTTCCATTACTTGGTGTGGGTGCGGGATATTGTTGCTCTTCTTAATACGATTGTTTACAAGGAAATACCGAGCTACATAATTATGATTTGTGCTATTTTTCTATGTTTATATGTATCAACAAAATAGTTTATTTTTTACAAAAGGTACAGGGTCCTGGGATTGAGCCCGGGGTGGGGTTCCCTGCTCAGCGGGGGTCTGTTCCTCCCTCTCCCGCTGCCCCTTCCCCTCTCAAATAAATATATAAATTAAAATAAAATAAAATAATAAAAAAGGCACGCAGGCAAAAAGGAATTTTCAGATCTATTCAAGTTAAGAAAGTTTACCTCTCCAAAATTTGCTAGGAGAGAACCAGCAAACAGTGTACTTCGGTGGGAAGGAATATGAATCCATGAAGTTTATACCATTAGCACACCTCCACCCAGTTACCCTCACCTTTGTCAACTGCCTATCTGATCTAGTTTGCCTAGATTGAAAACTAATCATCTGATTGAAAAGAGATGGTTTGGGCCTTTTTTTAGATTCCACATATAAATTAGATCATACAGTATTTATCTTTCTCTGTCCGACTTATCTCACTTAGCCTAATGCCCTCAAGGTCCATCTATGTTCTTGCAAATGGCAGGATTTCCTTCTTTTTTATAGCTGAAGAATAGTCCATTGTGTATATATACCACATTTTCTTTATCCACTCATCAGTTGATGGACACAGAGGCTGTTTTATTTTTACTGTTTTGTGGAGCCTTGTACCTAATGATTTTCTCACTTCTCTTTCATCCCTGTTTTCATGAGGCAGAGAACAAACAGGCAGACCCAGCTCAACCCTTACTCTATTTTATACATTTGACATTAATTGAACATATACTACATTCCAGGCACAAAATGTGGACACTTATTCTATCTTTGTTTCAGTTTCTTCAAATCAGGATAAATTCAATCTGCTCTTTCTCCAGATACCTAAACAGCCTTTGACATACAGTAGGCCCTCAAAATATAAACTAAATGCAAAGATTATACCTCATGTGCTATTGCCAAGATCACATAAGATAAGGCAAATACAATGTTTGATGTAGCAAATATAAAAAGCTCAAAAATGTCTGTGACTTTTCTTACTTTTGAAGAGAACATAGTCCAAGAACTTTGTCTGGCATTCTTTTTATTTTGTCCTATTTCCCCTAACAGATTAAATAAATAAATTGCCCTTTAAGGTATAGTCATATAGCTCTAGTTAATCAGATCAGAGAAAAAGTGTCAGCTAAAACAGATTAAAAAAAAAAAAAGTCATCGTTTCCAGGGTCACCTTTCCAAACCCCAAACTGAAAATCTGAAGTTGGCCTAGAAAAGATCGCTGTAATGCATGAGAAGGTAAAGGAGTAGATTTTTCTGCTGCCTCTGGGGGAAGATGTATCTGCTGTAGGTATCAGTTCAGCCATGGAGAATAATTTAATCATACTTGTAAATGACATTCCAACAAAAGGTCATCAGATCTATCAGGCCCTCATCAACTTAGGAAAATTAGACTTGCTTTATCGATGTGGGAAAGCGATACAGTGCCTGACTCTGCTTCAGAAGGAAACTGGGAAGTCAAGAAAATGTGTCTGAGCCGAGCAGAGGAGCCCAGACAAGCAAAATACTCAGCCCACCCTGAGCCTCTGCCCTTGCAAATTCCACAGCCAGCTGGGGCTGCCCTTTGTGTCTTTCTGTCCCCCCTTTTTTTTTAAACTACAACTAAGTGAATAGGTTACAAAATGGTAACATAAAGAGAATCATTTCAAGAAAGCAGAGATCGGGATCTTACAAAAGAGGACATGGAGGGAAAAATGAAAGAATTGTCAACATCTGCTCAGTCAGGCAAGAGGCCTTTGCTGTGATGATGCATTTGCTTTCCAGGGAAAAGGTGTTTGGCTCTAGGAGGGTTAAAGACACAGCCTGTCTCTCGTAAAGGGAGCTGGAGGAGGAGGAGCACCGAGGGTTTGTCCTGGGGCTTGACCACTTGCTTGCCCTTGGCAAGTTAACTTTTTCTCACTTTTGGTTTTGCCACCCGTCAGTTTGGATCATACAGCGTCTCCCAGCTTGCGCGGTTGTTGGGGTGGTTAAGTGAGAAAATGCCCTGAGGAGCTAAGCGTAACCAATGGCAAAGAGCAAGAAGTCAGTATTGTGACTTATCTTTCTATTACTCAGATAACCGACTTCTAGAATCTAATTCCTGGAACATCCCTCGTCTGGAGTGATGAGATTCCACCCAAAGAAATGATCTCAGTTGGGATATTAAGTCTTTCAATTTTGAACCAGATCCGTCACTGGGGATATTTGCATGTGTTTGTACTCAAGTCAGCAGTCTGTGGACACATCACGGTGACAGCCAGGGCAATGAAAGAAGAAATAATCCATCTAATTGAATTAAGAAATGGAGCATGCGTGGTGTACTGTGTTCTATCGCTGTGGAACAAAGTGTCGCTTACTTAGCCTCAGAAAACAACGCATGTGAATTATCTATTAGTTTCCTTAGGTCGGCCGGGAAGGGGTGTTTGTATGTTTGTGCTGGTTTCTCCACTCAGGGTCTCACAAGACTGCAAGCAAGGCATCAGTCAGTCAGGGCTAGGGTCTCATCCAAGGCTCACTGGCGTTGGGGAGCATCCAGTCCATTGTGGATGGAGCGCTGGGGTTCTCAGCTCCAGGGCTCCCTGCCGTGGGGTCCCTTCTCCCCCAGGGCAGGTTTGTATTCAAGGCCAACAAGGGAGCATCTGCTGCTGCTTCGAATCTCTCAGGCTTCTTCCATCTCTGACTTTAGAGCGTCTTTTTGGAGGGCCGCACCTGCTTATGTCAGGCCCACCAATACTTAAGGAGAAGGTGTTATGCTGGGTATGCACACCGAAGCATGGGAATGTGGGGAGTCAGTTTAGGATTCTGTCTAATGCAGCCAGAAGTGGAAAACTCAATAAAATTACCAGGAGTTTGCTTAGTTATTAAAGTGATAGTGCAGAGATAGGCCTACACTAGCAAAAAAGTCATAGTTGGTCCACAAACGTAGTTTCTCTCTCATGCTAAGGAATGCGGTTTCTACCGGTGCTATCGCTATGTGGGCAGGAATAAGGCCCGCAGCCTACACCTGGAAGGACAGCAGGAAGCAAATCCCTGTGGCCACACATGCTGAAATCTCCGAGCATAGATCTGTCATACCTGATTGTGTATGACCCTTCGCAATCCTATTTCTAACACATCTAAAAGGAGCACCGTTAAGTCTCACCTCGAGGGAAAAAATAAAACTGGCCTAATTTAGTAGACAAGTCTCCGGTTGTGTGGTCTGATTCATATGTCTGAGTTCAAACCCTATTTCTCTTCTTGCTCTCCCCACATTGTAACAAGAATCTATGCATGGCCGTATCCTCCCAATTGTTTGAGCGCTGGTTTCAACTGATTCCCAGCCTGAATTATAACCGAGCCTGCATCCTGACATGTTGATCTATCCAGACTCCTGGCTGAGGCTGCCCTAATGGGAGACCGATGATAACAGGGAATAAGTCATGTCACCTTTCCATCCCCCGAAACTAGAGAGTCTTAGCTAGTGTTTACCCAGAGCTTGTCAGATCTATCTTTCAGATTCTGGGGGAAAAAATACATGAATGATACGGGCATAGCAGAAAACCGTAAATCCACGTGGGTGCACCCATCAGAGCTTTCAGCCCCTTCTTTAGGATTCATTATACAATAGTTTGATTTTTTTTCAATATTTCTTTTGAAGAGTTTTCAGCCTTTCAGGCATTTTTAGATATTTTTTCCTATAATTCCGTTCTCTTAGTTTTGGTGTAGTGATTCAAGATGTTGGTGTTGGTGTCGGCACCCCGTACACATACACTCACGCGCAAACAGACATACACAACACACAGAGACACACACACAACACGCACAAACACACCTGCACAGAGACACAAACAACCTCTATTTGGATAAGATAATCATGAAAAATTTTAATATAAAGACTGGATTCCTGCCATGGACACTCATAGCACTGTCTCTTTCCTTTGGAACACTTATCGTGAATTATAAATTATACATGTATTTGTATGATTTTTTGATTATTTTTCCTTTTCCCCACTAAGCCCCGTAAAGGCAGGGACTAAGTTTGTCTTACTCACTATTGTATTTTCATTGTCCTTCACAGCGAGTGTCATAAAGTGAAAGGATAGTATGTATTTGTTGAATAAATGAATGGTTGAGTGATTAAATACTTGAATAGATGGTAATCCTCAAACACCTTATAAACTCAAGAGTCTATCTCCTGGGGTTACTAATGCCTTCAGTCAACAGGTAGAAACTTGGCACGTCTGACCCCATGATGCTTCTATTTCCCTTGCTGCTGTGACCTATAGCTTTGATATTTCTGCTTAGCCCCGCACATAGCCTTGTTAATCTTCACAGGAATTTTGCTTACTACTGAGATTTGCAAAAAAGCTGCTTTTTCACTCAAACCCTTCCTCATCGACGGAGATAAGGAAGCACGTACACCCATGACTCTAAGATGTGCAGGAACAACATGACCAGGTTCCTGGGCACAAAGTTCAACTGAGCAAGAGCAAAGAAGTCACACGACCTTCCTTGGATGTCTGCAGATGGCAGTCACCTTTTGACTTCAACCCTCTGATGCTTCCCCCTTTTGCTAACATAAAAGCAGCCCTAATGATGTTCCCTAAGGGAGATGGTTCCTTGGGGTCCTTGTTTTGCTGGCTTTCTGAATAAAGTTGCTTTTCTCACTCCAACATCCTGCCTCTTGACTTACTTTCCTGTTGTGTGGGGAGCAGAAAGAGTTTGAACTCAGTTACATGCCTAATGTCAAAACAAGTGCATGTTTATTATAGAAATTATAAATCTCTAAAATCAC
>LNAC01000048.1:568193-579260 GCA_002007465.1 Ailurus styani | reverse complement strand
TTTGATGTAAGAGAGATTACCCTACAGAACCTGGGTGAGCCTGATCCAATCAGATGAAGGGCCTTAGGAGCAGGGCTGGGGCTCTCAGGTGAAGAAGAAATTCTGCCTGAGGACAGCAGTCTTTGCCCAAGCTGGAGAGCTCCAACCCTTCCCAACAGCTTGCCCAGGAATTTCGGACCTACCTAACCAGCCCCACAATCACCTATGCCAACTTCTTGTAATAAATCCCTTATCATGAGTCTCCTACTGGTTCTGTTCCTCTGGTTGCACCCTGACTGATACAGCTTTTATATTTTAATTTTGTAAATTGTATACTGATTTCACTTCCTCATATTTCCATTGGTATGTTTCTGCTTATTATTAGTAGGGCGAGGTCTTTAATAGGTAAAGTAATCCTTTCTCTGTGTTTGTATTTGGCTGCGGCTGTCCTCTGTGTTATTCTTTTTCAAAACTGACTAATTCATACATAGTATTTCATTAATTGCACAAACATCTCAATGTGAAATCGATTGGAAGGGAGTTAAATTTACAAATGAACTTGGACGATGTATACATTTACAATATTGTTTCTCCATGCCACAAGAATAATGTTCCCCCTAAACACGTCCATGTTTCAGTCATGGAAAACTATGGATGTGGTGAACTTATATGGCAAAGAGAAACTTGTAAATGTGATTCAGGATCTTGAGACGGGGAAACCGTCCTGGAGTATCAAGGTTGGCTTAACACAATCACGAGGGTTCTTGTAAGGAAAAATCTATTTTTAATTGGACTTTCCACTATTTGAAATTAACGATTCCTCATGGACACGGTTCTCAATGTGGATTTACATAGCATTTCCATTTTAGCTGAATAATCTATGGAATGATATTTTTTAAAAAATTGCCATGTCATTGGGTAGTGGGCATGAAGAGGGCACATGATGTGAGGAGCACTGGGTGTTACACGCGACCGATGAATTGTCGAATTCTACATCTGAAACTAACGACGTACTCTATGTTGGCTAATTGAATTAAAATTAAAAGAAACTGCCTCATCAAATATTCCAAGTTTATCATTTACTTCTCCGTAATCTGGAAACGACACAATTCAACGTACTTTATTCTGAAAGCAAGATAGTGGATCTTTAATTCAAGGGTTGTGACATCCTAGGAAGACAGGAATCCAACGGCCAAAATAACTGTAGGAAAGTAAATATTTAAAGAGATGGTGAGAGCAAAGGACGACCCTAAGAAAGCCAAACATTTTGTCACTTGGCCCGAGGACCTCTTTCCTGTAAAGAATCCATAGGTGGTAATTCATCTGCCGTCAATCACTACTCCGCAGGCAGGAGAGATGAGAGAAATGTGAAATAAATACCTTCTTTTCTGGACCAGCAAAGCAGAAATGTTGAAGTAAAATACAAGGAACTGACATAAGGGAAAGTGAGAGGGTTGCTGTCTCACAGAACAATTAGAGGCTACGGAGAGCGCAGAATGAAGGGGAAGCGCCAGCCCAGCCTTCTCCTGCCCGGACCCACACTTAGGCACCTCGCTATTTGAGGGCGGACAGGCGATCTTACGAAGACAGGAATCAGTGGGAAGTATGCAGAACTGCATTTATGGTGGAATGGTAACTGCTTATATTTAAGAGACATTACAAAATATAAAAGATTTTATTTACATATATATTTGACAGAGAGAGAGCTTGAGAGAGCACAAGCAGGGGGAGCAGCAGAGGGAGAGGGAGAAGCAGAGAGAGGAGAAGCAGGCTCCCCACTGAACAGGGAGTCCAATGCGGGGTCAATCCCAGGACTCTGGGATCATGACCTGAGCTGAAGGCAGATGCTTAACCAACAGAGCCATCTGGGTGCCCCTACATTATATATATTTTTTAAAGAATTAAAAAAAAAGCCAACAAGGAAACAAAAAGTCCACCTCGTCCCTTAGAACCTTATCATCCTAACAGATCAACTGCTTTCATCGTCTTTGATTAGTGTGTACAGTCCTGCCACATACACTATTATGGTGTAATACAACTAATAATTATAACAGTATCTGTAATCATAGTAATAATAGTAGCTAATATTTGTTGAAGCTGACAACAAACCAAGGGTTTGGGCTGAATTGAATCCCCCGCCCAGGGCAGAAGACAGGAACAGACATTTCTGCAAAGAAGACATCCATATGGCCAACAGACACAAGAAAAAGTGCACAACATCACTCAGCATCAGGGAAATACAAATCAAAATCTCAATGATATACCAGTCAGATGGCTAAAATTAACAGGTCAGGAAATGACAGGTGCTGGCGAGGACGAAGAGAAAGGGGAACTCTCCTACACTGCTGGTGGGAATGCAAGCTGGTGCAGCCACTCTGGAAAACCGTATGGAGTTTCCTCAAAAAGTTGAAAATAGAGCTACCCTACGACCCAGCAATCGCACTACTGGGTATTTACCCTAAGGATATAAATGTAGTGATCTGAAGGGGCACGTGCATCTGAATGTTCATAGCAGCAATGTCCACCATAGCCAAACTGTGGAAAGAGCCTAGTCCATCTACAGATGAATGGGTAAAGATGATGTGATAGATACACACACAAACACACACACACACACACAGTGGAATACTCTGCAGCCATCAAAAATTGAAATCTTTCCATTTGGAATGATATGGATGAAACTTGAATGTATTGTGCTGAGCGAAATAAGTCAATCAGAGAAAGACAATTATCATATGATCTCTCTGATATGAGGAATTTGACAGGAAGGGAGGAGGGTTGTGGGGATTAGGGAGAGAAAAAATGAAACAAGATGATTTTAGGAGGGAGACAAACCATAAGAGAGTCTTAATCTCAGGAAACAAACTGAGAGTTGCTTGGGGGTCGGGGGGAGGGATAGGGTGTCCGGGTGATGGACATTGGGGAGGGTATGTGCTATAGTGAGTGCTGTGAATTGTGTAAGACTGATGATTCACAGACCTGTACCCGTGAAGCAAATAATACATTATATATTAATAAAAAAATTAAAAATTAAAAAAAAAAAAAGAATCCCCTGCCCAAGCTCCTATGTTGGAATCCTAACCTCCCATACCTCAGAATGTGGCCTTACCTGGAGAGAGGGACTTCACAGAAGTAATCAGTTTAGTATGAGGTCATTAGTGTGGGCCTAACCCAAAGTGACCAGTATTCTTAGAGCAAAGAAAGCAGATGTTTGGAGCAAAGATACACCCAGGAAGAATATTGTCTAAGACAAATGCAGGGATGGGGGTGATGCTTCCAGCAGGCAAAGGGTGTCGAAGACTGCCAGGAGCCACTAGAAGCTAGAGGAAAAGCATGGGACAGATCCCTCAGCCCTCAGAAGCAGTCAACCCTGCCAACACAACTGTGTACTGCCAGCTTCCAGAACTGTGGAATAATACATCTCTGTGCTTTGCTACGGTTGCCCTAGTGAACTAATACCAAGCAGTGTATTCAACAAACAACACGTAATAGTTTATTAAGTACTCAAAGAGCCCTGTGTGAGATAGTTCTTCATCTCATCCCCGATGTGCAGGTGAGAAAGAAACACAGTGAAAGAGGGTGTCTTGGGAAGGTGCATAGGGTTCCCAAGTGAGGAGTTGGGGCTGTTTCTCCAGAAGGCTCAGGTTCCCAGGCAGGGATCATGTGTGGCTTGAAAACGCAGCTTCTGGCTGCTGCTCTCAGCACAGGGCCAGACGCCTTCTCACTAAGTACATATTGCATAAACAGCTACAGATCTATGATTCTTGTATCCATTGAGTGATAACACAGGCAACACTCAACATTTTCTTGTAAGAATGTTCCTTGTTCCTACATGACCTTCATCCCTTTTATTTTTCATGGCTGTACGAAATTGCAACGACTTCATGTTACTATCATTTATTTGGTCATTATCTTCTTATTGTGCTTATGTTGGTTTCAATGGTTTACTATTATAAAGAACACCATGAAAGATATCTTGTGGCCAGATATTTGTCCAGTTTTTTTGGGGGGTGGGTGGGTGGAGTGTTCCTTATTTCCTTCTAGTAAATCATCAAGTTTATGACTATTTCTACAATTTTTAAAAAAGGCATTCTCAAATTACCTTACAAAAGACTTTTGCAAATGAACTTTATTGACAAGTATGCGTTGAGTATAGAAATTTTACAACATTTGCATCAGTATTGGGTCAAAGTTCATACCAATTTTTAAACCCAGTTAGCCCGGGTCTACGACATCCCTTGTTTTGTTGTGCTCTGCAGACCTTGTGGTTTTGTTCTTTTGCTTTGACCAACTGAAGATTTGTGGCAATCCGGGGTGGAGCAAGTCTAGCGGCACCATTTTTCCAATAGCATCTGCTCACTTTGTGTCTCTGTGTCAGGTTTTGATAATGTTTGTAACATTTCAAACTTTTTCATTATTACTATATTTGTCATGGTGATCTGTGACCTGTGATCTTTAATGTTACTATTGTAAACATTTGGGGGTGTCATGAGCCACACCCACATAAGATGGAACCCACCGTTCTGGTCAGTTGGCAGCCATCAATGTCCAGGCAAGACCCTCCTCCATGAACAAAAAGATTAGAGGTTGCTGAAAGCTCAGAGGATGGTTAGCATTTTTTTTTTTTTTAGCAATAAAGTATTTTGGAATTAAGGTCTATATATCTTTTTAGATATAATGTTGTCACACAATTAATAGACTACAGCATAGTGTAAACATAACCTTTACATGCACTGGGAAACCAAAAAACTAATTTGACTCAATTTATTGTAATATTTGCTTTAATATGCTGGCCTGGAACCTAACCCACAGGATCACCAAGGTGACTGTGATTATTTTGAATTCGATTTTTTTGACTTAAAGTCTACTTTACCTGTATCTTAATTGTGCTATTTCTCATTCTCTTACTAGAAATGGAAATTAATTTTGGACTCCCAATGACAAACTGGTTTTAAATCCTGAGGTTATATAGAAAAAAACGAAAGCATCAATTAAATGAGGCAACCCACTGATAAAATTGACAGAACTGAAGTCATATTGAACTAGTATATCAATTTAGTTAAACTACTTGTTTTGATTAATGTGAATGGACACAAATAAAATGTGTATATCACCAACAGATCAAATGACAGTATCTAGTGTTCAGTTGGAATTTCATAAAAGTAAGATAAATTGTAATGTGTTCCAGAGTTATAATATCAAACACACATACACACATCCCTATTGTTAATTAGTTTGAAATTGTTAAATTAAATACTTGAAATATGAAAGATTGGAAAAGGAAAAGTAGCCCAAGATGTAATTTTTCTCTAACCTCTTAGATGTAGGGGAGGAATTCAATTTGCATTTAGAAAGTGAAAAAGTTGTATTCTTGGCCACACGCACCAAATTTTCTGTTTGTGATCTGTTCGAGCCAGCTCAAGAAAAAGAATCCACTGGACAAGCTGGGCCCATGCTATGGTTTTCTGGGGTGAGGGCATGGGAGAAAGTAACAACCTTTCTCATCTATGCTCTTACCACGTGGCGGCTGAAGGACATGGCAGTGGTGGGAGGAAGAGAGGAAGAAGGGGTGAGGGGGAGGAAGAGAAGAGAGGAGAGGAGAGAAGGAAAGAAAAAAAACCAAGAGAGACAAGGTAGGAAGGGGACAGAATGTGGGAGGAAAGTAGGAAGAAGATGCACGGAAAGAGGGCTAACAGAGAGGCGGGCAGGAAGGAAAAACGGCTAATGGAGGTGAGGAAGGGAGAGGAAGGAAGGAAGAAAACCATCTTTGACTTACTCATTTCAATACCAAATATTCAATTACGTTTAAAAGCCCAATATTTTAATCAAATTAATTGATAGGATGTTATGCATGGGAAATTAATTAAAACAATCATTGCGCCCAAAGCCGATGTTAATTTTATTTATTTTTAAATACCCAGAATCTTTAGGCAGTTACTTCATTTGCAAAAATTCTAAGCCAGGGTTTCTCTAAATGAGTCAACTGCATCTCCAATTTGCAGAGTATTCGGTGCCTTTCCAACCGCTGAGAGCAAATGGAACCTGGGAACAAACAGGCTTCATGATCTAAAGGCAGAAACCAGTGCAGCCCTGAATCCGTTTAAAAACATTTCAAATGCCCCTAATATTATTATTTAGACTTAGCTAGTTATTGTACACACTTCAAGAATGATTATCCTTAGAAATGAAAACCCCATGTTTTCCTCTCCTGCTGTGATAATGGGAAAACGAAACGGATTTTGGTCAAAGTTTCCAAGATTTATTTTCTTCCCTTCGGCATTACAATAAATGGTTAGGCAGAAACAAAACAGAGAGTCTTCCTGCTGTGTGAGTGAGCCGTGGCTCAAAGGCACGTGGAAAACAACGACTGTCTCTTAGCTGCAATCTGCTCCAGCTAACACCAATAAAGCTTGTCTGGCCTGCTGTATTTATAGACTCTGCCGAGAGAGAGAGTAGATATAAATATTTGAATACCTTTTATTTAGTAGCAATGTCTATTCTAATGTTGGTTTTTGTCTTTTCTAGTAATTGGTGTGGATGCCCAGAAGAACTGAATTAATTGCATGAGCAAACTTATTATATTGTTTAGGTTCATTCGAGACCAAGTTGGAAAAATGTAATTGGGCTAGAGTAGAAAGAAGGTGTTTTCTCGTTCATTTCTTCGTGCTTTCAAACATCTCCCAACTTTTCTGATTTGTCAAAATATTTTTCTATGCATCAAGTACCACTCTAGGCTCTTGGAATAGAGTGGGAAATCTATTATTTATTGCCACAATAATGCTGTGACTCATCATCAACAACAACAAAACGCTGTCTAAAGTAATAAGGCTTTATCATCGCTCAGGAGCCGAGGGGGTGCCCGGGCTGCCTGCCGCTTCTGCCCGCCCTCCTTCACACACCCTCGGCCAGCCAGCAATGGGCAGGCGGCTCAGCTAACCCTCGCCGGGCTCCTTCATGGGTTCGGGGCTTGGCTGGCTGGTCGCCGGCCTGGGATGGCCTTGCCTCAGGTGATGGGGGCTGTCTTCGACCTTTCACCCTCCACTTACCCGGGGCTTGTTCTGCTGGTAAAGCCAGAGTTCCGAGAGAGAGAGAGACGGTAGAAAGTCCTTGAGCCTGTGCGCACAACCAGCCCCTGTCATTCTTCTGCGTTCTATTGCCTAAGGCAAATCAAAGGCCTGGGAAGAGACCGTGCCTTTTTTTGGGAAGAAGTACAAAGCTACAGTGCAAGGGACATGGGCAGAGGAAAAGGAATCACCGAGGACATTTTTGCAGGCAGTCTCCCATAGGTGACAACTGAAGCCTAATAATTAGAAGTGGAGAATATAAGTAAATACCAAGATTATTTTAGATAATTATCAAGCGCTCTGAAGAAAACAAGGTGATGAGAGAGGAAGGCGAGGGAGGCCTAGGGTATAAAATTTAAGGAGGCACTAGCTCTTGGAGAGAGGTATATGGAAAGACAGATGATAGATGAAAGATGGGTAAAGGTATACACCAGTGCTCAAACACACACACACACACACACACACACACACACACATCCCCATGACAATAGGGCTCATCTAGTAAAATTATGGAGCAAGTCAATTTTCCTTTAGTATCTTCCACTTTCCCCTTTATTGGTCTTCCTTCTAATCCTTCTTGGCTGTCTTTGCAAAAGCCTATGATACGGGACACCTGGGTGGCTTAGTTGGTTAAGCAGCTGGCTTCCGCTCAGGTAGTGATCCCAGAGTCCTGGGATCTAGTCCTGCATTGGGCTTCTTGCTCGGTGGGGAGCCTGCTTCTTCCTCTGCCTCTGCCTGCCACTCTGCCTGCTTGTGCTCTCTCTCTCTCTCTGACAAATAAATAAATAAACTCTTAAAAAAAAAAAAACCTATGATATCTCACTGGGACCCGCCATTCAAAGCAGCTTCTGACATTCTAGTTTTGTGGCCAACTTTTGTGTCTTGGGATCCCTTTACGCCATTAAAAATTCTTAGGGACACTGAGGTGGCTGTGTTTAGGTCGATTACACCTGTCAACATTTATTGTTTTAGAAACTAAAACTGGGAAGTTTTAAAATGTTTACCTTTTATTTAAAATAATAATATTAAACCCATTACATATGACTCTAAAAGTTTTTATAAAATAACTCTATTGCCCAAAACAAAAAAAAAATGGTGAGGAAAGGAACATTGATTTATACTTATAAATCTCTTTAATATCTGGCTTAATGGGATCCAGTTGGCTTCCCATCTGTTTCCAAATTTAATCAGAGGTAGAATAATGTTTGGCTGAAGTATAAAAACAAAATGAGACCTCACACAGGTATGTGATTGGAAAAGGAGAGAATTTTAAGAGTCTTTTTAGATAATCATCCAGTTTTCTTTGATACTACACCAAAACTTAACAAGAGGTGGTTTTTAAAGGTTAGCTGCAATGTGGAATCTGAAATTATATCAGTGCGTGTGGGTGTGTTTTGTACTTTATGATTATAAAACCCATTGGTTTTTCACTCTGAAAGTCTCTTTTTCCCATGTGCAGTGTCCTGCGTTGGTAATTTGGAAGCAATTGGTTTATTGGGTTCTGCAGATCTTCCAAATATTGACCCAATTCATTCTATGATATAAAAAAAAGCACATTCATTAACATTCACACAAATCTCATCAGAAGTGTCTTTTCTGGGGGTGCCTGGGTGGCTCAGTCGGTTAGGCGACCGACTCCTGATTTCAGCTCAGGGCATGATCTCAGGGTCCTGGGTTGGAGCCCCATGTCTGGCTCTGTGCTCAGAGAGAGTCTGCCTGAGGATTCTCTCTCTCCCTGTATACCCCTCCCGGCTCACATATGCACTCTATAATACATAAATAAATCTTAAAGCAAAAAAGAGATGTCTTTTTTTTTTTAAGATTTTATTTATTTATTTATTTAGGAGAGATCACAAGTAGGCAGAGAGGCAGGCAGAGGGAGAGGAGGAGGCAGGCTCCCTGGCGAGCATGGAGACTGGTGCAGGGCTGGATCCCAGGACCCTGAGATCATGACCTGAGCTGAAGGCAGAGGCTTTAGCCCACTAAGCCACCCAGGTGCCCGAGATGTCTTTTCTGTATCGGGAAGCTGGCAAGTTCCTAGTCACCGAAACAAGTTTTCAAAATTCTAATTCCCACGAAAGCTCGGATTTTACCAACGACAACTTATAGTGTTATTTGTTTTCCTTAAAGTGACAATGCCATTACTTTTCAAAAATGTATCTGCAAGCCACACAAGTATGAATAACCATGGTTCATCTATCAGATAGTTAAAAATGGTAATCCAGGTAAAAGGGACTGGTTCCACCTGCAAGGGAACAGTTAGTTGCTCAAGTGCGCTCCCCTTGAGGCATGATAACTATGGATGACTTTGGTATACAACACTGGTGCCTTATGGGACCTTTCCATTCCATCACACAGAACATTCAAAGATGATTTACTTAAGGGTTCAAGTTTAATAAAATGAATAAGATTAATTAGTTACTGCATCAGGTACTCTTGAGTGAAACTGGATATGCATACACATATATAATACGTGTGTGTAAATATAAATAACATATTTATTATATATCCATATAATTATTATATAATCATATAAAATATATGATTATATAATATATAACAATTATATAATATAGTATATATTTATATAATAATATAGTATAAATAATATAAAAATATAAAAATATAATATAATATAAATATAACATTTTATGCTTATATTTTTACATATATATACTTGTTTTTTCCTATCGTGAGTTTGTGGAGGTGAAGAGCACAGTGACTCCGACTCCACTTTGATCCCAGGGTCTTGCTGTAGTGCACTGAGCTCATTCATTGCTTTTCCACCATCTCTGCAAATGTCCATGTGATGAAAAAAGCAAATAGTATGTTAATGTCACTGTGAACCTAATATCAATGTCAAGGACTTCCTAAAAGGAAGACCTCCAGGAATCTATAGGGCCACACTTTGAAAAGGCGGGCCTTGGGGTCCATCACTGTCCTTTCTCCTGCTTGGCTTTGCTCCAGCCTCACAGTTATAATTATTATGTTCACATCAGCACCAACAACCCCCCAGGACCCTCTGGAATTGATATAAACTTATCATTTCATTCTTCCCTCAAGTAAAGGGCTCTAATTTCATGCCAGTGGGATAGATGTTTCTGAAGAAATGAGATCTTGTGGCCCCCTAAAAAGAAACCTCTTTTCCCTCTTTGTCTTTATTTATGATACAATTCCTTCTTTGTGGGCTCAGGTCAGTGGTGCTCAGTTCTGGAAACACCTGGGGAACATTTAACAGTTATTGGTGCCGGGCCTCATTCCAGACAAGTTAAATTCGAGTCTCTGGCCATGCCTAGGGCATCAGTACTGCCAGGCCCTTTTAATCTTCTCAGGTGGTTCTAATCTAATAAGGTTGAGCCACTGGTGTTTGATACCAGCTGGAGGCTGTCACTAAGGGCTTAGAGCTGGTTCTCTCTCAAGGTGGCTGTGAGGCTTTTGCTGAGTCATCGAGGTGTTTTTTTATCTCCCTCAGGGAGATCATTACATTTCTGTTTAATTGCCCAAACAAGGAGCATCTTATTATTTTGCAACCCTGTTTAGTTTTCAACGGTGGAACCGTACCATGAATGGATAATAACTAGTAATCCCGAGCATCTTATTATTTTGCAACCCTGTTTAGTTTTCAACGGTGGAACCGTACCATGAATGGATAATAACTAGTAATCCCGAGCATCTTATTATTTTGCAACCCTGTTTAGTTTTCAACGGTGGAACCGTACCATGAATGGATAATAATAACTAGTAATCCCAAAGATAAACTGATCTTATTTCCTCTTTATTAAAAGCATAGTAAATAGGATGGTTTGAAAGAAAAATATCGCTTCATGTAAAATAGGTGTTTTGGGTGTCGTTTCAACAAACTGTTAATTGGCTGTTGCTCTTGGGGCCGATGATAAATATTTACCCTTTCACTAGTCCATGCCAAGTGTGTGAACCACTGTCTTGTGTTCAGAAAATCCTCCAACATCAGAGAAAGACAATTATCATATGATCTCTCTGATATGAGGAACTTGAGGGGTAGGGT